>CM076578.1:1321616818-1321719229 GCA_034641835.2 Pinus albicaulis | reverse complement strand
TAGGGCGCCGATGCACTATTTTATTATAGTGCACCGCACACATACTGTTTGAAAAAAACAATTTTTTATTTTGTGTTAATCAGTGCACCATATAACATATAACGCACTGGGTCTCCTTGTTGATAGAGAGCACCGTTAGGTGGTCCCCTTTTTACGTGGGGCATTTATAATAATAGGCCGCACTACCCCCTCCACGGCACCATATGCTGCAAAAACTAACACTAGACGATTTTTATCATTTTGTCCATGTTAATCGGTGTGGTGGTTAACATATAACACATCGGTGCTCCTTGTTGACATAGAGCACCATACGATGTTTTATACTGTTTTGGCGATGCATTTATAAGAACACAACGCACCGACATTGGTGCGTAGATAATTTAAAAGCGCACCAGTTTCTTGATATATTTTTTTACCTGAAAATTTGATGATTTATTTATAAAATATATTAATAAATGATATGGTATAGGTTTCATATTGATAAAGAAATGGCTGACAAGATATCAAGTAACAAAAATACTGATAACACATCAAGAAAAGAAAAAAAAGCAATTTCTTTGTAAATTCTCTACAAAAATAATATTTTTGAACTGTATGTAAGTTTAACTAATATGTATTGTTTATTGTGTTTCATGCAGAGCCACAAAGTGACGAAGCCTGATAAGGTTATTTCTGATCTAGGACCAAAAGAGCGCAAAATATTGATGGAACAATTGTAAAGGATGAATCAGGTGAATGAAAAAATACTATCGATCCAAACTGAGTTTCTTTTTTAATTTTCATTAATAATATACTTAAATTTATTAGATAACATGTTTCAAAAAATCTATTAATTCGTATATGTTTAATGTTCTACAGGGACCAACAACTGAGAAAAGGAATGTTGTTCTAAGAAAAGAAAAAAAAATGTAACATGTGTTGAACCTCAGGATTACCCTCTTCTTTATAGTTTTCTCATCTCATTCCACCACTTTTCCATAACTTCATAAACCCTAATCAGTGAAGAATGCTAAGGTTTTGTCTCAAGGATGCAGTTAAATTATTGTCATATTATATTTTCATGATTTTGCTATTTTGATAAGTTTTTACAAATTAGCTACAGAATGCAACCTATTTTGTAGCTAACTGTGTGTTCTGTAGCCACTCTTATGGTATACCAGGTTCCAGGTGTCAGTTGATAAATCAAGCCACATGGGTGCTTCTAGAATCTTGCCTACACGGATTCTATCCTACTCATTATATTCAAATCGACATAAAAGGAGCCTAAAATTATGGTCAAAGTTACAAGTCAAAGAATGTTACCTACAACAATAGGACTCCTGATTTTCTCTTCGAAGCAAATCATGAGTCCAATAGTCCTATTTTGATTGTAATTCAAATTAGACACCTATAGCTAACTTAACTCACAATTAGTTATGTAATTTCTCTTTAAATAATGGTTCTACATAATTGAGAAATAGTTCAGTACAATTTAGATTTCTAAAGTGGATACTCTGTTTTCCAGACTTTGTTTTAATAAAGAAGTTCAGTTGCGAAATGCTTGCTTGATTGCACTTTTGACAAGCTAGGAGTCAACTAACTTAGTAGCAGAGGGCCCCTACTTCTGAAGGAGGTTTTTATTATGTTTTCTAGTTATATTTCGTTTACTCTGTCTAAGCAATTTTTGTTTCATTTCTAGTTTTCAAATAGCTTAATGATAAGTTGCAATTGTGCAGACTTGCTCTTCCAAAACATTTCATGGAAATAGAAACTCTGTTTTCAAAATTGGGCTAAGGATTGAAGTGCTAAGAAACCACATTTGTTTAGTTTTACTGTTCCTGTCTTGTATTTCCATCCGAACATAGGTTTCAATTGGTGTGTCAACAGATGTTTATGAAAGCCATTTTCAATATGCTAATTCTACATTAAATGGTTAAATATCACACACATACAGTAGTTGAATTTATCTTGCTTATTGTCATTTGCTTCCCAAGGACTAAGGCATAATTGATTTCTCCCAAGGCATCTCAAGAGGTTAAACACTTCACATTTGAATGTGGGAGACAAGTCAATTATACATTATTTGATTTTAGTTAGATCTTACATGCTTTTACTTTCAAGACCCTCACTTAATTACAACAATAATCTTCCTAAACATCACTCTAAAAGGAATTAATTTGAACATTTTTTAAGAAGGGATGGTTGAATGATTAAATGAAATGCAATTTCTGAGTTATCCATTTGCAGATTTTTCTTAGTTCTCTAGTTTGAACAGGTGTAATTAGTTACTTAAACATTACTTCAAGAAGATCACTCTTTACAAATTGAATAATTTGAGTAACTAAAAACATCTTAGATATTTTTATTTGCATTCCTTGTTTTATGTTCTAGGACCTTAGCAGACTAAAGTACATACAGTTGCTAAACTCCATTTCGATAGGGTCATGCCTAACAATTGAACGTTGAGGTAACTAAAGGTACAATAGTTGATTCACTTTCTGCTTTCCTTTAAGTTAGGCATTGTAATTCTCAATCTTAGTTTCAGAAATAGATCCATGGATTAGGACTAATAAACATAATAGATAGATGATTTGATTACCAAAATAAGACTTAATTAGCCCTTAGCTTTTGTTTTGATTTTATGAAAAATAGAATAGTTTTAGTAGGCTTCCTTTTCTTCCTTCTAAAATTAATTTATATTCAATTAATTCTTTCCATAGTTTTAGATTAACCATCCTTAGATCTCAAAGAACAAACCCCCCCTAAAAATAACATAAAACACAAAACAATGAAGTAAGGAATAGGTTGCTTAAGCACATATGGTGCACCACACTTCATTAGTTTACTAGCCTTGGTTGATAATTAATGAAAACAATTTAGGACACTAAATTGACTAAACATTTTGGCGCCGTTTCCGGGGAAGTGTAACTAGGTAGCCTTATTTCTTAGATTAAAAAAAAAACAATGATATGCGTAGAGAAATAGACTCTAGGGGCAGATTCATAGCTAGAGGCAGAAGCTTAATCCCTACAACACCACTCACTCCACCTAGACCAAGAATTAGTACACTACCATCTCAAACTCATATCCCATATTTTACTGGTCATAGACTTCCAGAAGTTCTAATATCAGATATCCAGTTAGGAGGATCTCATACTTCATCCACTGAGGCAATCTTAGAGGAAGAAGATCCTAGGACTCCAACAGAAGGAGTAACCTTTTTACTTCTACAAGGGAACATATTCTTGCCGAAGAGTTAGAAATCCCTAGTGAAGAGGAAGAAGAACAACCTTTCTTCAACACACCATTGATAGAAGAACCAGAGGAGCCGTTAACCTTGCAAGCTGAACCTTATAATAGCTCTAAAGAGTCTATCATGGCAGGAAGAGGAGAAGAAGGAGGAGAGGGAGAAGGAGAAATTTTTAATGGAGAAAATGTACTATTTGGAGGAGGTAGAGGTAGAGGAGGAGATAGAGGAAGAGGTAGGGGAAATGCAGAAGGAGGTAGAGGTAGAAGGGGAACTGAGAGTTCTTTTGGATTCCCTATAATAGATGAAGAGACAAATGCTACCATGAAAAATATCTCACCTTCTGTTCTCCCAAACTTTCATGGATTAAAAAGTGAAGACTCTGAGACATTTTTATTTGAATTTGAAGTCTTGTGCAGAGCTTATGATTATCTACAAGATTCTCAAAAACTCAAATTGTTTCCTTCAACATTGAAAGGAGCAACTCTAGAATGGTTCATGAGTCTAATCACTAGGTCTATTAGGACATGGAATGATATGAAGAGAGCATTTCTATAAAGGTATTTGGACTATTGTATACCTATTAATCACAAAGAGGAAGTGTTTAAGATGATGCAAATTTGGAGGATTTACTTGAAAGATTTAACTTTTACATTAAAAGAGCAAAAATGGAAAATATAGATCAAGACACTCTAAAAGCTCTTTTGTTGAAAACAATTAGAGATGAATGGATAGATATCCTTAACATGATGGGGAAGGGGGACATATCTCAACTTCCATTATTTGATATTGGGGAACTATGTATTAATCTCTCAAGAGGAATTTTTTTTTTTGAAAGGACCAAGAGATCATGCTCTTGCTAGGGTAAACAAATCTGCAACTGGAAGAGTGAGTACAGAATAAATTGGAAACATGCTTGATGAATTCAAAATAGACATTTTAGGGAGTCTAAGTGAACAAATAGACACCCTGAAGTTACAAAACAAGGAGAAGGCTGAGACTGATGCTTTAGCCATTTTTTGTCCAAAATGTAGAAAGAAACATGCTTTGAGAGAATGTCCTCTTGAAGCAAAAGTCATAGAAACCTGTATGATTTGTTCAGAAAGTCATGAGACTAAGAATTGTCCTTCAATTCCTGGTCTTAAGGTTGTTTTTCAAGAATAAACAACATCAAATCCTACAGAATCTCTTTGTTTTGTCTCTAGAAGACCATGGTAGGGGCCACAAACTCAAGGGTTTAACAACCAAATAAATACTCAGCCCCCACCAAATTGGAATTCTTGGCAGCAACCTTGGCCCCAATCTCAATTTCAATCTCAACCTTGGGCTCAAGGAATGCAAAATCCATATGGAATATTTTCTCAGTACTATCAATATCCTCCATCATATCCAAATTATCCTCCCCAAAAAATTCCTCAACAAAATCAACAACCTCCAATCCAAAACCCAAATCCACAACTCTCACTACCATTCCCTCCGAGACCAAATCAGTTACCTGCCCAACCATTACCAAACCCCAACAATAAAAATCCTCAGAATACCTATATGATAGAAGGTCAATAATTTCCAACCTATATGATTACTCCTCTAGATCTTAATGATGTCCAACTAAGATCTGGTAGGATATTAGAAAAGAAGAAGCCTTTTGTAATCATTCAAGAACAAGACAATTATGAGGAAGTTTCTCTACATCCCAATAAAAGTTTTGAAGAAGAAGTAGCTCTTCAAAACCAAAATTCTGAAAAAGAAAAGCAAAAACAACCAATAAATTAACTCCTGTCCTAGAGCAACCATTAGTATCTACTTCTACACCTCCTTTTCCTGAAAGATTACAAATTGATAGAGGAGTAGAAAAGTATATTATGTTTCCTAATTATGATTTCCTAGATGAATTGAAAAATATTTGCATCAAAATCCCTTTGTTACAAGCCATCAAGGAAATTCCAATATTAGCTAAAACAATAAAGGAGTTGAGTATGAAGAAATCAGGAAGAAAAATAAAATAAATAAAAAGAATCCAGCTTGTAGGAAAAATAGCAGACATAATGATGGGAAAAATTGACATTAAAAAATATTTAGATCCCGGAAGTCCAGTTGTAAAAACACATATCAATACATTGATTGATTTAGGAGCAGCAATAAACATCATGAGTAGACAGACCATGGAACAACTCAAGCTTCCTAATCTTCTTTATACACTTACATTACTGCAATTAGCAGATAGATCTGTAATCAAACTATATGGTGTGTTAGAAGATATTTCAATGTCTTTAGATTCTTGGTAGTATCCTGTTGATTTTATGATTTTAACCCCTAAGAACAATCTAGGAGGACACCCACTCATACTAGCAAGACATTGGTTGGCTACAGCTGATGCTTTCATTTTCTGTAGATCTGGTGACATGTATATTTCTAATGGTAATTCAACTAAGAAATTCACTCTGAATCCTCCAGCAAGAACAATCACAAAGATAGATGACAAAGAATGGATTGATGATGAAGAAGATATACATCCTATCTTTACTATTTCAAACATTAGTGAAGATAGCCAAATCTTAAATACAATAGAAAATTATGAATCATCTCCAGAATATGAACACGATCAATTTCAAGAAAAATCCAATATTGAATATTTGTCATCTAGACAGATGTCTATTTACTCTATGGAAGAATTTGGTAGCTCTACAGTTGAAATCTTTCCAGGGAAAACCTTGAACATAAACAAAAACTTGGAAAAGTTACAACAAAAAAAGCTAATCGAAACATTGCAACAACATTCATCTGCGTATGCATGGGAATACACTGACATGAAAGGAATTAGTCCTAAGAATTGTATACATCACATCTACATTGAGGAAAATTGCAAACCTATTAGACAACCTCAAAGAAGGATGAATCCAAATCTTAGGGAAATTGTGAAAGAAGAGTTGCAAAAGTTGTTAAATGTAAACTTCATCTATCCATTTTCAGACAGTCAGTGGGTTTCTCCTTTAGTGATTGTACCAAAAAAGAATGGTAAATGGATGGTATGCATTGATTATCGAGAATTGAATAAAGCTACCCTTAAAGATCATTTTCCTTTGCCTTTCATAGATCAGGTGTTAGATACATTGATAGGTAAAAAGTATTTCCCATTCCTAGATGGTTTCAGTGGTTATAATCAAATTCAGGTTGCACCTGAAGATCAGGACAAAACCACATTCACCTGTCCATGGGGGACTTATGCCTACCGAGTACTTTCTTTTGGATTGTGCAATGCACCTGCAACATTCCAAAGGGAAATACAAGGAATTTTTTCTGATCTAATACATGATTATGTAGAAGTGTATATGGATGAATTTAAAGTTTATGGTAATACATTTGAAGAAGCTTTAGAAAACTTGGAAAAGGTTCTTAAAAGATATAAGGAAGCAAACCTCTCACTAAGTCATAAAAATGTTTCATGATGTTTATTGAAGGGATTGTTTTAGGACATCACATTTCAGGAGATGGAATTAAAGTTGATAAATCTAAAGTTGAAGTCATCTCCAAGTTATCAGTTCCAAGTTGCCAGAAGGATGTTAGAAGTTTTCTAGGATTCACAGGGTAATATAGAAGATTTATAGAAAATGTCACCAAAATATCATCCCCACTCTTCAAATTACTCACCAAAGATTGTGAATTTAGTTGGAATCCTGACTGCCAGTTAGCATTTGAAACCTTAAAAGCAAAAATTTCCGAAGCACCTATCTTAAGAGCGCCTAACTGGAAACTATCTTTTCACATTTCAACAGATGCTTCAGACACAACTCTAGGAGCTCTGTTAGGAAAAAAATATTTGATCCCCTATGCTATCTATTACACAAGTAAGAATTTGACTCCTACAGAGTTGAATTACACTATAATTGAAAAGGAATTCTTAGCTGTTGTTCATGCTATCAACAAATTCAGACATTACATAACAGGCTATGAAACCTTTGTCCATACAGATCACTCTGCAATTAGGTATTTAATGAATAAATATATTACTAATGGAAGAGTTACAAGATGGTTATTGCTCCTGCAAGAATTCAACATTATTGTTCTAGACAGGCCTAGAAAACCAAACACAGTTGCTGATTTCCTGTCTAGAATTCAAAATATCAAAGATGACACTCCAGTTGAAGATAAATTTCCTGATGAATATCTTTTTGCAATAACTACTCGAACCCCTTGGTTTGCAAATATTGCTATTTACTTAGTTACAGGAAAATTACCTTCACATTTGCATTCTAGAGAGAAAAGAAGAATCATTCAATTAAGTGCAAGATATTCATGGATTACTAATGAATTGTATAAGACAGGTCCATATCTCATTATCAGAAGATGTGTTCGAGAAGATGAAATGCCTGAAATTATTAAGGCATGTCATGATGAACCTTGTGGTGGACATTTTGCTGACAAGATGACAACCTATAAAATCCTTCATTTAGGATATTATTGGCCATCCATCTTCAAAGATGCCAAAGAATATGTCAAAAGGTGTGACAGTTGCCAAAGGGTAGGAAAACCTGCTCCTTCAAATGAAATGCCATTGCAACCTTAGGTACTCATTGAACCTTTTGAAAAATGGGCCTTTGATTTTGTTGGACCTATCAATCCTCCATCTAAACAAAAGAAGTATATTTTGGTTGCACTAATTATGTCACTAAATGGTTAGAGGCTAAAGCATTACCTTTTGCTAATGAAGGATTTGTAGTTAATTTTCTTTTTGAGGATATCTTCACTCGTTTTGGTGTTCCAAGAGAAGTTGTAATAGATCATGGCGTTCAATTTACATCAAAGATGGTGAAAAAGCTGGTGGAAGATTATAAGATCAAGCACAGAAAGTCTACTCCTTACCATCCATAAGCAAATGGTCAAGTTGAATCTACCAATAAGGTGATTGAAAGAATTCTCACTAAGAATGTTCATCTACACAAAAGAGATTTCACAGATAGGCTTCCTGAAGCCTTATGGTCCTACAAAACTACATGGAGGAACACAACAGGACATACTCCCTATAAACTTTTTATGGGAAGCAAGTCCTGTTACCTATAGAGTTTCAGATCAAGACCTTCAAGATGGAAGTCCAATTAGGACTTGATTTATCAGAAGCACAAAAGCATAGACTGGAGCAACTCAATGAACTAGATGAAATTAGACAAGATGAATTCCAAAGAACCAGTATAGTCAAGTAGCAAAGGAATAAATAGCATGACAAGTATATCAAAGAGAAAAAGTTTCAAGAAGGGGATTGGGCACTCTTATTCGATTCAAAATTCAAGGATTTTCAAGGAAAGTTTCAGACTCATTGGCTTGGGCCATATGAGATTGAAAAAGTCTTTGATAATAGAGCAGTGAAGATCAGAACAATAGATGAAGAAAATTTATTTCTTCTTATAAATGGTCATCGGTTGAAAGTATATCATAAACCACTTTCAAAAGAAGAGTTTGTCAAGAAATTTCAAGATAATATTGATATGGAGTTAGTGAAGAAGAATTCTTCTTCTTCACAAACTTAGCTTTTATTTTTCCTACATTTGAAAAAAATTATTAAAAATAATAATAATAATAATAATAAAGTGTTTAAGTATGAAAACCAATCAATGATTGGCATACTTATGTAGAAAATACAGGGTGAAAATCAGAGCTCTCTGACATCCTATATTTTCCATTTTTCTTTTATGTAATAAAGTAGTGAAAACTACATTCATATTTGCAGCTTCATAATCTGCAAATTCAGTTTCATTCAATCACACTCCACTGTCATTCCATCTCATTCATCTCATTTTCACATTTATTCCATAAGTCATATTTCATTTTCATTCCATATTTCTCACTCATTCCATTCATGTTCCATACTTAAAAATAAAAATAAAAAAATACATTCTGCAGCTGATTCTATTCTGCAGCCACTTCAACAATTCTGACATGATGATTGCAAAGGGACTAAAGGATTATGTTTGAAGGCCACCATGCTACAAAAAAGTACCTAAGGAACAACATAAAACAAACAACAAACAAAAAAGTTTAAGTTCTGAGGTAAAGTGTAAAAAATTATTTTTTAATAACAAAGTTAAAAAAATGAATAGGTATAATATGTACATTCATATGTTCCTTGACAACCCATCATTTTAATTGATTACAATCCTCATCATGTTATATCTCAACCATATCCCTCATATAAAGTTGCATAATGGTCGATCATTAATATCCTTGATTGATGACTAATGGTCATGATCATGACATGACCTATTTGTCTACGTCTCTCCAAGACCGTATCACTTATTTATTTCCTACAGCTCACCATAAACCCTCCATTAGACCTGTAGCTCATTCATCTCCATCGATTCCACAACCAATTCATTTCCACAAAACATAGGGGAAATTGTGAAGGTTGAAAGCACTCTGCATAGAAGGAGGATGGGTTTGATTGTTAGAACATAACTAGTGGGAGTAAAATACATGGAAGGATACCCACAGGTTAGAGAACTGCTACAACAAGCTGGATGGTTGAGGTTCATAGAAAATTTTAATGGTTTTCATAAGGAAATTACCAAATAATTTGCCCAGTATTTTGATGGAACCGAAGTAGAGATTGGGGACATTAAATTTGCAGTGACAAAGTCATTCCTGGCTGAAGCTACAGAACTTCCGAGGCATGGAGAGAGATGGTTCAAGAACAAAGAATTCCATAATGAATCATGGAAGGTGATACTTAAAAACCCAGGTATGGATGTCTCAGTCTTTAGAAAAGGAATCCCAAGTACTGCTCTGAAAGGCAAATGGAGAAATATGCTTTTGATTTTGAAAAAGTTCATAACTTGTGAATGAAGATTTGGAGCCATGTATGTTTATCATATCTGTTTATTAATGAATTTTCTAGAAAATGGTGAAATCAACCTTCCTTTCTTTTTGCTCAATAGTCTAAGAAGAATGGCCTCAAATGTACAAAAGAGAATACAATCCATAGAGACCACTATGCATCATCATGGCTTGGTGAAAATATTGATTGAGTTTCACATAAGGAGCATAGGAGACACTTGGGAGGATTTCCTTGTTAGGAATCATTTTCAAGAATAACCAGAGTCACCACCCAAGGAAGAGAATGTCAGGAGAAGTAAAATAAAGAAAACTGATGTGATTGTTGAAAACAGACTTGAAACTTCACCAGATAGGAATGATGAGAAACCAATTTCTGAGGAACTGACAGAAATTAGGAAACAAATTAGGGCTAAAGGAAAGAAAAAGAAAGAGAGTGAAGTCACAAATGAAGGGAATGAAGGTCCTCCAAAACTAAGAAGGAGCTCTAGACTCCGAGGCATCATGAAGAAAACACCATCCAGAGGGACAAAACTCATAAATATAGAAGAGGAAACCCCAGTTCCATCACCTGTTGATAATTATCCTATATACAATCCTCAAAACTCTCCTGCTTATCATTTTGAAGAAGGCCCTAGCAGAAGATATCCTGGTATAGATCCAGTCCAGCAGCAGATATATGATTATGTAGAGTCATTGGAAAGAAGAAGTGCCTCAATGAACCAAGAACCACCTGCCAATCCACAAGAACCTCTAATTGATACTCTTAAGCAGGATATTTATGAATTAAAGATATTGCATAGGCACATCAAGTAGGATAATGAGATTTTGAAGGAACATGACAAGTTGGAAAAATCAATGCATGATAATACTACTTTGTAGCTAGGACTATTGCACAAGAAAAATAGGAAATTGAAGAAGAAGAACAAGAGATTGAACATAGCAATCATAAACCTCAAGTTCAAACTTCTTATGAAAAGGCCAAGAATGACATTGACTTCAAAGAGGAACAAAAGAATAAGGTTGGATGTCCTAGCTGAGGTATCTGAGCAAATGCAGTAAGGGAGAAGAACTCATAATTTTGGCAAATTGCATGAGGACATGCAATGATTTTGCAGTGGGGGTATGTTGAACCTCAGGATTACCCTCTTTTACAATTTTTCTCACCTCATTCCACCACTTTTCCATAAGTTCACAAATCCTAATCAACGAAGAATGCTAAGGTTTTGTATTAAGGATGCATTTAAATGATTGTCATATTATATTTTCATGATTTTGCTATTTGGATAAGTTTTTGAAATTTAGCTATAGAATGCAACCTGTTCTGCAGCTAACTATGCGTTCCGTAGCCACTCTTATGGTTTAGCAGGTTCCAGGTGTCAGTTGAGGATTTGGGCCACATGGGTGTTTCTAGAATCTTTCCTACATGGATTATATCCTACTCACATGATCTAGATTGACATAAAAATGAGCCTAAACTCATGGTCAAAGTTACAAGTCAAAGAACGTTACCTACAGTAGTAGGACTCCTGATTTTCTCTTCGTAGCAAATCATGAGTCCAACAGTCCTATTTCAATTGCAATTCAAGTTAGACACATGTAGCTAGTTTAACTTGCAATTAGTTATGTAATTTCTCTTTAAATAGTGGTTCCACATAACCGAGAGACAGTTCAGTATAGTTCAGGTTTCTAAGTGAATACTCTGTTTCCAGACCTTGTTTTTATCATAATAAAGAAGTTCAGTCTGCCAAGTGCTTGCTTGATTGCACCTTTAACAAGCTAGGAGTTCAACCACATTAGTTGTAGAGGGCCCCTGCTTCTGAAGGAGGTTTTTATTGTGTTTTCTAGTTAGATTTCCTTTACTATGTTTTAGACATTTCTTTTTATGCTTCATTTCCAGTTTTCAAATAGTTTAATGATAAATTGCAATTGTGCAAACTTACTCTTCCAAAACATTTCATGGAAATAGAAACTCTGTTTTCAAATTGGGATAAGGATTGAAGTGCTAAGAAACCACAATTGTTTAGTTTTACTGTTCCTGTCTTTTATTTCCATTAGAACATAGTTGTCAATTGATGCGTCAATAGATGTTTATGAAATCCATTTTCAATATGCTAATTCTACATTAAATGGTTAAATATCTCACACATACAATAGTTGAATTTATCTTGCTTATTGTCATTTGCTTGCTAAGGACTAAGGCATAATTGATTTCTTCGAAGGCATCTCAAGAGGTTAAACACTTCACATTTGATTGTGGCAGACAAGTCAATTATACATTAGTTGATTTTAGTTAGATCTTGCATGCTTTTACTTTCAAGACCCTCACTTAATTGCAACAATAATCTTCATAAAAATCACTCTAAAAGGAATTAATTTGAACATGTTTTAAGAAGGAATGGTTGAATGATTAAATGAAATGCAATTTCTGAGTTACCCATTTGCAGAGTTTTCTTAGTTCTCTAGTTTAAACAGGTGTAATTAGTTACTTAAACATTACTTCAAGAAGATCACTCTTTACAAATTGAATAATTGGAGTAACTAAACACATCTTAGATATTTTTATTTGCATTCCTTGTTTTTGTTCTAGGACCTTAGCAGACTAAAGTACAAACAGTTGCTAAAGTCCATTTCAATAGGGTCATGCCTAACAATTGAATGTTGAGGTAACTAAAGGTACAATAGTTGATTCATTTTCTGCTTTCCTTTAAGTTAGGCATTGTAATTCTCAATCTTAGTTTCAGAAATAGATCCATGGATTAGGACTAATAAACAAAATATATAGATGCTTTGATTACCAAAATAAGACTTAACTAGCCCTTTGCTTGTGGTTTACTTTTATTAAAAATAGAATAGTTTTAGTACACTTTATTTTCTTCCTTCTAAAATTAATTTAGATTCACTTAGGTCTTTCCATAGTTTTAGATTAACCATCCTTAGATCTTAAAGAACAAACCCCCCCCTAATAATAACATAAAGCACAAAACAACGAAGTAAGGAATAGGTTGCTTAAGCACATATGGTGCACCACACTTCATTAGTTTACTAGCCCTGGTTGATAATTAATGAAAGCAATTTAGGACACTAAATTGACTAAACACATCCCCTTATCTGTTATACAGTCTCTCGGGTAACCCCTCCCTTGGAAAGGTTTCCTCGCATAGGAAGATCCAAAAACCAAGGCATATCCCTACCTCAAAACCACCATACCAGTCATAACATGCTCATGGAAATCAATGGAAACCATTGGGTATTGTTGTCCCACAATGGCCTTGCTCCTGAAGTGCTTTACCAACATATTGTTGCTTGTTCCGATCCCTTTTATTGACACTGGTAATTCTTGTAGCTAGTTCTAACCACCCAACTGGGCATTTCATGCTCTCCTGTACCAAGAACATAATTTCCATTAGATTCGAAAAATATTGAAATAAAATCACATCATACCTGATCGGTAACTCGTCAACAAGGTACACCTGCAATGTTGTTCACATCCTGTCACAACAAGTCAAACTAGCTATTTGACAAATATCATATATAAACATATCACATCTAGTTAGCTCGAATTTAACCATCATAATCAAAATCATAAATCACATGTAATAGTCATAAACCAGGATCACATAACGCATGCATAATAAAAACTAACAAAAAAAAAAATATTGATACTTATCCTTTAATCGATCCTTAGCTTCTACCTTTATCATTTTTGTACACACACCAGATCAATTGCCACACCCGGCATGCACCCAATGCTTCTCTTCAACCATATATAGATACACATAATGTACGTCACAACATGTACATCCACACATGGCATACGACACCACACAATACATACACCTACACCTGACATACAACACATACACCTACACCCGGCGTACAACATAACACACTACATACACCTACACCCGGTTTACAACACAATACATGTACATACACAAAGTATAACACAAAAAATATGCATGTCATGATACCATGACTAAGAAATGCACATACACGATACAACACATACACAAAAAAACATATACAACATGCACAGAATACGACATGTGCAGAACACAACATGTACGATATGCACAGAACACCACATGTACAACATGTACATAGTACCATTTGTACACAACACCACCTTCACAACGTGTACACAACACCACATGTACACATCACCACCAGCACAATGTGTACACAACACCACCTACACAAGGTGTACACAACACCACATGCACGATATGTACACAACACTATTGATTTTGTAGAATTGGAAAGTGTTCCAAGTCTCATATTTTGGGAAGAGGCTTGGACATTAGTATTCTAGATAACCTAGAAACCTTTTGTGGAAATTCCACTCGGATAATTCTTTATTAAATTAATTTATTATTTTAAAGTTATCCCTAAGTCTAAACTTATGGAAATTAAATAATTAAAGGGTATTAATAAAGCAGAGTGTGAATCTTCTAGAAAACGAAGATCAAGTCATCTTTTAATATGAGCCATTGATTGGAGATCTAATCTGGGACATTGATTCATCATCGAGAAGACTATAAGAGAAGGCTTGAGGGTCATTTGGAAAGCAAGCCAAACACATTCTTAGTACCCAAAGGAAATCGATTCTGAAGTAAGAGAATTTGATTTCAGAGGGTGAGGTTGTAGAGGCAAAGTTGTAGACGCAAAAGGAGGAAGGGGAAGTCAGTAGAGATATAATAAGGCAGAAGGGGGACCCAGAGGGAGAAACACTGAGCAGTAGCACTGGCCCTCCATGTAGAGTGACGCAATCCAGCGCAGTGACTGTGTAGAAGGCTACACAGAGTGACGCAAAGGGAGGAAGGGTGCCTCCAGTGTGTCAGAAATTCTTCTCAAGTGTTCGGAAAAATGATCTCAGGTGTATGCTAGACATCTGCTCGTCATATTTTCTGTAAAATATTTACACTGCTGAAGAATAATATAAACCCTCATCTGCTGCACAGATTTTCCCACATTGGGTTTTCCTGGGGACAATTGTCCAAAAATAACTGTGTTCATGTGATTGTTTCTATTGTGTTATATGTGTTCTATTTTTTCTTCTGCTTTTGATTAAGTGAATACTGCAACTGTGTTTATTTCATAATTTACTGAAGCATCTATAAATAACTTGTCATAAATAAGTAGGCGAACTAAATCAATCACTACATTAGTATTTTAGATTGAAAATATCACATGGTATCAGAGCAAAAGGTGAAAGACATAAGAGGAGGTTCTGCAATGGAACTAAGATCCGACATCGATGTAGCAACAACTCGGAAGGGTTCACGCAGTCCTCCAGAACACATGGAGAAACAAAGAGACCATGACATTTCATTTTGGGCATCCAGACTAGAAGATAATTTTGCTTGTGTGTGAAGCACGACCTCTCCAGGGGTATGGTATATTGATAGTGGAGCATCTGCTCACATGACGGGAGTTCAAGAATGCTTCTTGGGCTACTAGGAAGAGCAGATGAATTTTAAGATCACGATGGGAAACAAGGCCAAGTGTACCCCCGTTCGAAGATGAACCATAATATTTCAAACAAAATTTGGTAACAAGCTTCAAGCCACCAACTTACTACATGTACCGGGATTGGGGATTAACTTTCTCTCGGTGTCTCAACTTCAGAACAAGGGTTATGATGTATGCTTTATTGGAAATAAGGTTTATGTAAAACACCCTAGTTGGAAAAGGAAGGCACAAATTGGAGTAAGGATCCATAAATTGTATAATTTACAGCTCAAGTATCCAATGGAACTAATAGGTAATACATATGAAAGGGACTTGAATGAATTATGGCATAGAAGAACGGGGCATCTACATCATAGAACCTTGAAGATACTCAAGAAGACTGTCATGGGAGCTCCAAATATTAGCACAAGGAAAGACGATGTTTGCAGAGGGTGCGTACTAGGGAAGTATGTGAAGGCAACATTTCCAAGAAGCAGCAGTAGGGCCAAGAGTGAATGAATCAACTATTAAGGATACTGAAGTCCTTAATAAAACAGATCAAGAGAAATCAGTTGAAGTTCAAACAATAGATCTGGATTTCCCCATCAATCTCAAAGACGTTTGGAAAGAGTTTGACCTCAAACTCCAAGAAGAAAAAAGAGCTATGATTATTGACCAACAGTAAACTGTACAAAATCCTCCTACTACAAGTCAAGACTCGTTTACTGCTGGGCCCTTTGACAAAGTAGTAAGTACAGAGAAAATGGAATACATCCTGGCCTTCCCAACCTCTGAGATTGTTCTAAATATTCAAGAAATTCATCCCTTGGACATTTTTTATAGTCCTAAGCACAAGGCAGTTGTTAGCAGGCAAAAGAAAAGAAGAAGAACAAAGAATTCCTAGACTCTCACTGAAGAAGATATGTCAATGGACATTGATTGGAAAGACACCGATTCAGATCCTTCATAGGATCTAACTCGCTTATCACAGTTTGCAGGAGCTTATGTTTCTGCAACTATTGATAAGGCATCAGAGATTCATCAACTGATGAAACAAAAAGATGAAAATATCCTTCAACTTGAAACAAAGTTACAAGCAGAAAAGAAAATTGTTAGTTGGTAGCTACAGGTACAAATCAAACAGCTTCAAGAGAGCCTACACCAACTAAAAATTCAACATCAAAGTGAAATTAATTCTAAATATACTCTAATTCATCAATTACAACTCTCCATTGAGAAAATGAAAGATATCCCAAATATTTATGAGTTCATGAAAGAAGCTTTAGAATTAAACACCTATTGGCACACCAATAGGTTATATTTTGTCAGAAATTAACAAGCATCCTTGAATTATGTGAGCAAAGCGATTCACTTGTGAATCACATTGCTGATATGAGGATTAGTTTCGATGACATAGTTGAAAAGGTATCCAAATTTGTTATTTGGCAGGATTCTGCTGGTGGCCGAAAGGCCAACCTGCCCAGAATTGAAGAATCAAAGAAATAAATACTATTCACAGATTGGGATATACAATTAAAGAATGTTGAAAGGGAAATTTGCAGAGCTAAACACATTGCCACAAACATTGTGGAAACTGTCAGCCAGAACCTTATCGTAGCAAATCTCATTGACAGATGTCCTCCTGGTGCATTACCTTTGGTAAAAGATTTGATAAGACAATGGTAGTAAGTGTCAAAAGTAAAAGAGGAGCATATTATGAAGAGTGAAAAGCTGGATTGGGAAAGATACTAGAGATATCTAGTGAAGCCTCACATCCAATGGCTCATGCTTCTTTATCTTACAGATACGTCCTCATACATGCTACCTCCATTATCTGATGCTGTTTTTACTAGACACCTACGCATTAGGACATGCCAACCTCCCAAGTTAAGCCTATGCTTAATATTCTTCAACTCAAGGAGAAAATGCAAGAAGAGTCATCATGACAATCCTCCAACAAATCACCACTTTAATTTCTATTTTTGTTTGAATTTTAATTACTTTAAGGAGTTGTTTGAAACCTCCTCAGTTTTTATTGTAATGACTATTTTAAGACTTATTAGATTTATATTTAAACCCCTTCATGTCTTTTAAGAAGGGGTCCTAAAATTTTGAAAATAAAACTTTACTGATATTGCACTTCTGTACTCTTAATGTTTTATGAATAGAAAAGGCTAGACCGAGAGTTATTTCTCAAATGAGCTAAGTAAATATATATATGGTACTTTTATCTTATATGTTTAATTTGAGTTTCAAATGAGAAATAGTTCATTGATATTATGATGTTTTGTCTTATATATTTGCTTGAACACAGTTTGACATCAATTCTCTTTTGAACGTTTTATGATGTTATCATTTATATGCAATACATGCATTTTGTAAAAGTTGCGATATAAGCTTCATTAAATTGATTTAATTAACTTCTTAATTAAATCAATTATCTTAAATGTTTTTCATATCTCTAAGTGAATGTATGATCTTTATTTGCATCCACTGACAGATTATTTTGTAGATCGTACAAAGAAAAGGTTTCATCCCGGGATATATATATATATATATATATATTTGCTGTTTATTGCAAGCTTGCATATTTTTCAATCTATCAAGTTCCACTTAGACATAAAATCATCCATTCACCCCAACTATATTAAATTGGGAAACTGGTCCCACAAATCCAGTCGGAGCCACCATTCCAAATGGAAAAGGGACAGTTTATTGATAAGATAAGCATTTTATCTCTACTTTGTAAACCTTTTGTTATCTTTGAATACAAAAATGTTTTACTTATGAGAAATGTATTGTGTTTACTTGTATTTTGTAAAACCTTAATTTGCATTATATTTGTGAAAATGTATTAGAAGAATGCACATAAATTGTTTATCAAAAGCACTTGAGTGGACTTAATCCTCAACTTATTTAGATAGATAAATAATATTATTGGCTTAAAGGAATGAATTTTTGTAGTGAATAAATTTCTAAAGAAACAAAACATAGTAAATCCAAATTATGTCATTTATGATCAAAGGCCTTTAGAAAAACAAAAACTAATGTTTGTAGATAAGCATATTATGGGAAATAAAGTTATTGTTAATGTTTTGTTAACATGTTATTTGCTTAGGACAATTACCTTGATATTCCATATTTATCCCATTTATTAATCCATTTCAATTTTATTAGCAATATCATGAATCAATATTATATTTACAGTAACTAAAGAAAGAACATAAATGATAAATGCAAAGGACAAGCCAAGACAAGAGAACACAAAAATATGGCTCAAGCCAGGGAAAAACCCCAAGATGGGGAAAAACTTTGATCAATTATTCTTATTATTAATATAAAATGCTCAACAGAGAGAGACTACAATAATTCAAAGTCAAGATTAACTTGCCAATTTGAAGATAAATGAATGGCCCAAAATGCAATTATGAACCAAACTAATTTTTCCCTCTTAAGCTGGAGTCAAACTGTTGTAGATTAGGGTTACTTACTATGCAATGATGTCTCGCCTAACAACTCCAAAACATCTTCTTTCAATTGCCGCTCTTCTAGGAAAACAATATGTGTTCCCTTTGTTGGCCGAGAGGGCTAGTATGTGACCAAATTAGGTCCCTCTTTCACTTTATCTAGGCTTGGACAGACCTACGGCCCATCCTGAAACAATTGTTCTAAAGTGTGGCTTCTCAAGGAGAGAATTCCTTCCCCATATTGTCCACAAGCTAGCCCATAAATTTGGCCTACCTTTTCTGCCCTTGAATTTAGACCTGCAATGACAAATTTACCCATACAAAGTGCCCAAAATATTCCTTAGGGTTTGCATATGTCTTATATGAGATTTCGTGGCCCTGATGCAGAAGTAGAACCCAAAACAAAACAACCCTTTGTCCTCCTCCTAAAGCTCAACTACCTTAGACATATTTTTGAACACTTTTATGTGTCAAATGAGGTTGGAGGTCACCTCTATTTATACAAATTTGTGAGGGTCAAGAGACACGTTGTTTAGGATTTATAAGCCTACATGGAGGTGAGGTCAATTTTGACAATTTGCATATGAGTGGGCTTCATGTCAAAAACATACTTTTCCTTGACAAAATTTAGTGATCTTTAGTTCAATTTTGGTCCTCTCGAAAAGAGGAATTCAATGTCATAATTATCTTCTTCAAATTAGTTTTCCAAAGTGGAATTTGGCCCTATTTTCCAATTTTAACACTCCCTCTAAACTAGGGAGAATTCCACCCGTCAATCCATCCATCATCATGTCATCATGCCATCATGAACTATCTTTGAATCCCTTCTCAAAATTTTTGAACATTGATATAGATAATGAAGAAGAATTGACCGAGAGTGAGTCACAAGACCTTGCCACTCTCCACTGATAAAATCCATTCCAAATAACTAGGGGTAGAAATCCAATCGAACTTGATCCCTGATCAAGTTGTTGAACACCATACATCTTAGACATAAGGAGTATGACAGTACACGATGCATCCATCAGTAGTGTTGGGGTCCCTAACCACTTTTCCCAACTCATTGGCTAGATGATATGTACTTCCCATGTGTCCCAAACTACATGGGTAGGATGATGCTCGGGAAACAGCAAGGAAAGAATAAATCACATCCTACAGTCACATGTCACAACCATCATAGGGAAAGGATAAAACACATCCTACGTGCATGAAAACCACCGATGGTAGGGAAAGGATGAAATCTGTCCTGCATGCATTCCAATCAACAATTATAGGAAGGATCCTACATGTGGGGAAAGGATGCACCACATCCCACCAACATGTCAACCATCAATTGTAGGGAATGTGCATCCTACATGTGGGGAAAGGATGAAAAATGCACCACCGACATGTCCATATGTGACAACTGAAAAATGCCTATCTGGATCTCTCATTAGGGTAAACGCGTAAAGGGAAAGGATGAACCACATCATGTACATAATGAACCCATGGGAAAGGAGTGAACCACATCCTATGGTCACATATAGCTCCAAAAATTACCCCAGGCCCCCAAGAGCTCTTGGAGCTCAATGTTCAACCAAGATCCTCATAGTAGGGTGTTTCCACGACTCCCAACTTGACCTTACCAAGAGGCTTTATGAGGATGACGGTAACCTACACATCCACCTTGAAATGATGGATCTTGATTGCTCCCAGCTATACTATATCCCAAATAAAGTGGTACCTAATGCCAATATGCTCGGAGCGGTCAAGGAACATAGGATTCTCTGAAAAAGTGAATCTCACTCTGCAATATACAATGAAGGTTTCCACCATGTGCTTAAAATGGCTCATTGAAGAGCTTTCTCAAATGGATTCATAATAAGCCATGCTTGTTGTTTTATACATTCAGCCTCAACAATGCTCCCAAAGCAATAGAATTCAATCTTTGATTTATTTATGAAATAAAGGTGGTCCCAAGAGATGCAACATTTAGATGTTCTCTTCCTATTCACCAAATTTCCAGTCCAGTAATTCTCAGCAGTGTACTTCAGATCATAAATGAGAAATTATTCAATATACGAGGCTTCAACCATGAATTGTCTCAGAGTTTAAGTTGATTATATTTGGATCAACAACTTCAGACCTTTAAGCTTAGAAAATAAGCTTGATCTTTCATCTTGATTTTAAAATTCAACTCCCTCTTACATTTATAAATGAGAGGATCATCATCTGTTGGTCATACATCATCAACAGCTTCATCCATATATCATAGATTGACCATAGCTCCCTCTGAGTATCAGGAAAGTAACCTTTCCCAAAACATAACCATCGATTTATTTTCATCCTGCCATCGATTCTTTGGTCTATGTGCCAAGATAAGCTAGTCATAATTATATGGCTTCTGAAGTAACAAAGATATATTGAATCATTATTAGAGTCATCATACCCAACTATCCTTCATCAAAAAAATCATCAAGCAAGGAGAGTAGTCATGTCATTCTTCAAGGGATTCTATAGCTCCCTCTGAAGTCTTACTTTAGTTTGGCATCAAGTTTTTATCAATCTACTCCTTGTCTTTTGAGATGAGACATTATCATGCTTTAACTGAATCAACAAATTTTCAAATGCATGCACATGTAATATTTCTTATATGCTTTGCTCGATCAACAACGACTCTGAACAACAACATATTCAACTAACAATCCTTAAAAATAGTGACATACCTGTATCAATAGTACCTCAAAATTATTGATTGTATGAGGATACCAAGGGACTTGCTCTAAATTTAGCCTTGGAATGATATTTTCTGATCCTTTTAAACTGCCTACTTCAAGTCTGATTATGCCAATGTATCTTATGAAACACTGTTTCGGAGTCCTATCCCTTATTAGTAGTGATCCTAACATCTTCTGCTGCATTCTAGATAGTTCAAAGAGAACACTAGTAATAGATCAAATCAATTTATGCCAAGTTACTTCTCAACGATAAATTTAAACTTTAGAGCATGTTATCATGGGATAGTTTCATGAGGTCATCAATATGTTTGGAATATATATAATTGTTAATGTACTATATTTATTCAAAAAATCATTTTTGTAGCAAAAGAATGCACTTTGAACTGTTGATGAGAAACTGCCTTCTTCCCTCATGCTTCCGATATTGGCCATTGGTTGTTTGATGAACACTAGCGGAAACCAAGAATCAATAACAAAAAGTTCATCACATATTGCAATACAAATTTGAATTTATTTCTCAAGCCAATTTAGGTTATCTGCTATATAATGTAGGGTGATCAAGAGAAAATAACTTATCCATATAGAACATTAGTGCCATCTTAAGTTCATAATCATTAATGATGCAAATTTATCCAACAACTCATAATTTCCTCAAGAATGGAGATGTGCTACTGTAATCCCTGAAGAAGTCTAATGATGCAAAATGTGCAACTGGTATATCTAAAGGTGCCTACCAAGTATATCGCAAGTTTGTTGATCCATATTTCACTGCCAACCTGTACACAATCTTGCCACAACTATACAAGCCTCAGATGATCCACAATTATTTTGAAGAGCCCTCAAGGTATTTTCACACTTGATTGAGAGGATATGCTTTAATCAACGACAAAATTAGCCTTAATCTCACACAAAGTTTCTATTCCATAGACCTCAATATGATTTTGCAATATAAATCGACCTTCAAATTTAATGCCTATCATACCTTGAGTGATGATATGTTTATCTATCAATAGGAGTGCCTGAATTTTCTTTTGATAACTTGCTTCCTTATGATGAGGATTCATGCTTGACACCCTCCACTGGTCCTAATTTGTTGATATTGAAACTGCCTTCAGACGTGCCAAGTATGAATGCCTTAATGAAACTGCTGCTCATGATTGACACAAAACTAATTTTCCTTTGATTCCTTTAGAAAGGAGACTATGATATCCCATAGATATATTCTCGTTTGATTTGGAAAATTCCTCCCAACATGACGGAGAATAAAAACCTTACTACTTCAAATGTTGTGCTTCATATTCATAGAGTTTCAGCTGTTGTGACTAAACCTTCTTAGAGTTCGGATATAGGCAGGTCGCACTTGACTTAAGTAACTTCAATGTAACTCTTATTCAAATTAAGACTACAATTATTTATTTAAGAACAAATAGGATTGGATTAAAGTTAATATTTCTACATAGATATTCTATTTCATAAATTGACCTTCATCCAAGATGTAGAGTGCAACAATATCAAGTCACACAATCATTAGTTTCAAATCAAATTATTCATGGAAATTTTTCCTGGGGAGGGTTGCCTTGTTTGTTCCCTAAATACAATGATCCAGGTGGATATTGGTGGCCACCCACCTATTCCATTTGGACCCCGACCATCGGTTCTTTCAGCTTTTCAGTTTCAACACAATTTACTATTTTTAGTAGTTTTAGGGTCCTGAACTTCCAAAGCCATTTTTAGGCCCTAATGATCGAGGTGGATATTGAAGGCCACCCACCTATTCCATTTGAACCCCCACCATTTTGTTCTTTCAGTTTTTTTTTTCAGCACAACTTACTATTTTTAGCAGTTTTTCGGGTCTTGAGCTTCCAGAGCCGTTTTGAGGCCCTAAACCACGTTTTTTAGGAAAATAAGGAGCAACATTAAAGATAATTCCCCAAAGTTGTAGTCCTCGAATAGAGATTTCTAACAAGGTATTGAGCGTGTCAAACAAAGATCGTATGCCAAAGTTATGTCCCCGGGAAGATTGATGTATGAATTTACCCAAACGAGGCCCACAGTTTTGGCGCTTCATCTCCTAGGGTTAGGTTTTTTGATGTTTAGGGTTTTCCATTGTTTCTGAACAATAAATAGGCCTTATAGCCTCATTGTAACATAGTTCAGAGGCCTATAGTCGCCACATGTCTTATCAGAGATAAGCTACCAACGCCCTAGCTAGTTTTTTTCCATTATGTCTGTAAGCATATTTCTGTTATTTGATATTAATGAAATGAAGTTTTATTTCTGTTACATCTCTGTGTTTATGTTTATTTCTATATATTATTTCATTCCTGCATAAATTCGGATCAGTGGTATCAGAGCGGTCTTCTCTTTCTCTATTTTTCTTTGCATGTCCCCAACGAGGTCAGGGTATAACGAGTTAGGGCTCGACCTGGTTGAAACCTTGCAAGACCAGCCTCACAAACCCCGATGACCTCCCATGGCGGAAGAAAAGAAAGATGAGGGAGTAGGAGATCCTATGAAATTATTGCTCGAGGATGCCTTCGAGAAGCAAAGGAATGCGATGATGGATAACTTTTCCCAGATCCTTCAACGACTGCCCACCAACGACGCATCTACATCCAACAATCACTCTAGATGTGCCTCTCCTTTCAAGATATAGGTCAACTTCGAAATTCCTGTATTTGAAGGCCAGATAGATGTAGACATCGTAGATAGATGGTTGAATTTTTTGGAAGGTTATTTCTCGGTCCATGATTTCTCCAATCGAGAAAATATTACTTTTGCACTCCTCAAAGTTGCCCCCCATGTCAAATACTGGTGGGAAACCTACTGTGAGCAGAAGGACGAGAGGGGACCCTCTCTGTTCTCAATTGCACCCACTTGGAATTCGATCTGAGACGACATCAAGGAACAATATTATCCTGTGGGGAGCTATGAGTACAAGTACATCCAATGGAACATGCTGCAACAGCAAAGGGATCAAGATGTGCACGAATTGACAAATTTGTTCCATACCTTGCGCAAAAAGTTGGGTATTAAATATTCAGAGAGACATTTGGTGCTCAAGTACTGCATCTGTTTGCACCGATACATTCAAGAGGAAATGGAGTTCCTCGACATTACCTCGCTTAGCACGGCATATCGCTATGCCGCCAAGATCGAGCATAAATTTAAGCAGAAGAAGCGAGACTTTGGATCTGTGAATCCAAAGATAGGGAAATGCGACCCTGAACCGCAAAACAAGGGGCAAAGCCAAAGCGAGGCGACTCAGAACAACACCAAAAATACAAATAAGGACATGGGGAAATTGTAGGGACCAACCCTATAATTTACTAGATGAGCGCTAGGCTTTACATTTTTTTATTTTTTTATTTTTATTTTTATTTTTTTCCTGTAACTAGGAAATGAAACCATAATCATACAATTTGAAACTCAGTAAAATTAAATCACATATATTAAGTCCATAAATTTAACTTCATAACACATACATATATTTAACTTGATTATAGGCACAATGAAATCGTCATACTTAAAAACAATATAACTAACACATGTACCGTTCACCCTTAGACGAGAACCAACTCGACTTGCCGCTACTTGAGCTCCTTTGTTGTCGTCCACGTCCAAGCTTGAAGGTTGTTGTGCTTAATTCGAAAGTAATGACCCACCAGTTGACCTCCCAGCCTACTCCTTGGGTACTCTCCTTCCCTGCGGACTCCCGAGTTGCAATGGGGTTGTACAACGAAGGAATGTGCTAGCTGATAGAGGTGAGCCCCTCTTGGCTCAAGAGTCACCTCTCTATAATACTCTATCCGACCAAACTCAACTATAGCTCGTAACCACTCAAAATGACATAACCTCCTCCATCCAACAATAGGGTAAAACAAAAGGTCCTTTTCCCTTCCATTTCCCTTTCTTTTATAGAAGGTTTCATAGGCGACACTTGGAATTTCATGCATAAATAATTATTTTTTTATTACCCCAAAATTTGATTATTCACCCACCCACGTGTCACCCTCTCATCAAGACTCTCCAAAAATAATTTACTTAATTATTCATTTAAAAATAGTATTTCCCTCAACCTAACAAGGTTTCCTATTTCTTCTCCTAGTTGTCTCTTGATTCCCCCTTTTTACTCCGTAATTTGTGTTTATTACTGAAGTTAATTGATGATTCTCAGATTTGGTCCCCTAACTACCTCAATTTTCCCTTTTGATGAATATTCTTATGTTCGCTTTTGCCACATGGAAGTTCTCTAAATTTCTCAAATTTTAATTTATTAATCTTCTTTTAATTCACCACCCTCTTCTCTTAATGAAGTTTTTAATAAATCTTTATACTTAACTCTATGTCCCTCTTTCCCCCTTTTGCCTAATTAAGTCTTATGTATTTAATATTTTGTTTTAACATGAAAAGGGTAGAGTTATCATGGTAAAATATTTTATCTCTTCCTATTCCTCCCTTTCCCTAAGTTTTATTCTTGATTTAATTCCTTTGGTTCTAACATCATATGTCACTTGATATGAATTAGTTGGATTTTCCTATATTGATTAAATTTATTAGTTTCTTTAATGATGTTGAGGGTGTCAAGTTGGTCATGCCCTTCAAGAACTTCCATTCAAAGTTCCAAGGGTGCCATGCCTAAGAATTTATTTCTGATGCCAAGGGTGCCAAGTCGGTCGTGCCCTTCAAGTATCCAATGGTTATGAGGGGAAATTATATGTGCAACGCCAGAGACCCCTATCATCTCATATGTTGCCTGCTATAGTGAGACTAATGGTGATGGGGATCAAGGAATCCACCTTGATGCGTGCCCCCTAGAAAATCCTTGTGAGCGAACCAATTTGGGACCTGCCCTCATGACATTGTGATCTTCAAGGTGAAGGTATTTCGACCTTTCCAGCCTAAGTCACGGCGGGAGTGCTAGCGGGTGAGATCAGGAACATTGTTCCACCTCTCCCATGTTGTTCCATCCAATTGTACAACCCCATCACCCATATGTGAGTCATTCGGCCAAGCAACTAACATGTTCCTGCAATCACTGACATATCATCAGAGTATATGTAATGTATATAAAAAGTTTCAAACTGAACTTAGAATTTCAAAGACAAAATATTAATTTCTATCAAACCAGATGTTATGCACTCATCATATGCGAGTGCCTCTGGTGGTTTCCTATCATACTCAATAATCATCAGTAACAAAGTTCTCAGTGTTAGTCATTATCATAATAGAAAACATCATCATGACCTAGTCATTCACATCATTGTTTATTTTGAATAAAAAATAATGTAAGTAGTTACATATGGGACACATCCATCGTGTTTATCATAATCATAACATCAATGGTAAATTAACATATCCATCAAAGGCATTATCATCGCAACATCAATAGAAAACATATCTATCCATAAAATCTATCATCATCATGATATCAATAGAGAACCTGCATATCTATTAATGCTACAATCATATCAATAAAGAACATGCATATCCATAAATGCTATCATCATCATAGTATCAATAAAGACATACATAACCATCACATCCACTAATAATAGAGTCATGCGTCCGGATCCTCAACCTAAGGTCCTCAAAGAATAAAGTGTGGGTCTTAGGGCTAAATAATGTTAAAATTCATATCACTGTCAGTCAACTAGAGTAGGGCACTACATAAATGATATGAATTTCATAACAACCCCACTCACAACACAAATGAGTGTCGGGCCAAAGAGTCACTGGTGGCCAAACTGAAGGCACCCAAATCAGATACATGTTCTGATCCTGAGTCAGAACCATTCAAGTGTGATCACAAAGGGAAGAAGATCATTGATGTGGATGCCAATTCCATTGTTTCAACCACCAAGCTCCAAAGGGAGGATCCCTAGTATCTAGAGGAGGGGGAGCAACTCTTCCATTCACATATGTGGGTGAAGGGTTCTCCACTGCAATTCCTTGTTGATAACAGAAGCCAAAAGAACCTCATTTTAGCAGAGGTCGTGAAGCGGCTTGGCCTACCAACCATAGCACACCCACAAACGTATACCATTGGGTGGCTTCACCAAGGAAGAGGTCTCCGTGTCCACCAACAGTGCCACCTTCCGTACAACATCAAGCCATTCACAGATGAGGTACTGTGTGATGTTTCTCCTCTTGATGTGTCTGATGTATTATTGGGCAAACCATACTTGTGGAAGCGACATGATGTGTATGAGTCTAGGCCTCGTTCTGTTGTTATTACTTTGGGAAAGAAATTGTACAGGATACCGGAGGTAGTACTGCCTCTTGCCATCTCTTTGACTACTGCAAAACAACACAGTAAGCTTGTTTCCCAAACCAGGAAATTTATTTGCATTACAATTCACCCACAAGACAAGAAGAAGATTGTGGCCACAACCTCGAAATAGGGCTCCCCTGCACGATAGCAGCAGATGGACAAAGTCGTGGAGGAATACAAGGACATTTTCTCCTCACCCACAAAGGTTCCTCTACACTGTTAGGTCAAGCACTCCATTGATTTGACCCCAGGCATGCCGCCGCCTGATGTTTCCATACCTCATGCGGCCACACAGAAATAATCCACACATATACTATCTGAGGCTGATAAAGCAACCAAATTTATTGAACGCATCCAACAGGTCCGCCAACAGGTCCATGACATCTTCGACAAATTAGTAACCAAGTTCAGCATAATTTGCCTCATCTCATGGAGGAAGTCAACACAATGGGGAGAATTGCTTCCTAAGGGGGGAGGAATGATCTAGGTGGATATTGGTTTCCACCCACCTATTCCATTTGGACCCCCACCATCGGTTCGTTCAATTTTTCAGTTTTAGCAAAGCTTAATATTTTTAGCAGTTTTTCAGGTCCTGAAATTCCAAAGCCTTTTTGAGGCCCTAATGATCTGGGTGGATATTGGTGGCCATCCACCTATTCCATTTGAACCCCCACCATCGATTCTTTCAGTTTCAACACAACTTACTATTTCTAGCAGTTTTTCGGGTCCTAAACTTCCGGAGCCGTTTTGAGGCCTTAAACGACGTTTTTTGGGAAAACCGGGAGCAACATAGAAGTTCCTTTAATGTTGCTTATGTAAAAAATTGTATTCCTTGAATATATATTTCTAACAAGGTATTGAGCGCATCAATCAGAGATCGTATGCCAAAGTTATGTCTCCGATAAGATTGCTGTACCAATTTACCCAAATGGGGCCCACAGTTCTGGCACTTCATCTCCTAGGGTTAGGTTTTTGGATGTTTAGGGTTTTCCATTGTTTCTCAATAATAAATAGGCCTTCAAGCCTCATTGTAACATAGTTCAGGGGCCTGTAGCCGCCACATCTCTTCTCAGAGATAAGCTACCAACACCCTAGCTAGTTTATTTCCATTATGTCTGTAAGCATATTTTTGTTATTTGATATTAATGAAATGAAGTTTTATTTCTGCTGCATCTCTGTGTTTATGTTTATTTATGTATATTATTGTGTTCCTGCATAAATCCAGATCATACAAAGGTTGGGGTATCTGCATTTTTCCAGAATCAATACATACCTTAAATTGAGGCAGAAATATTCCTTGAAGTGCATTAGATTAGGTCAACAAATTTTCAGCCAGTATCTTGCACGAATTTTCCATATAGCACTTCCATATCAGTATTGAACAAAAGCAATGATGCTTCCTTAAAGAGGTTGATTTCTTGCTTCAAATTGACTTGATAAATAATGCTAAGAGGTTTGTCACAGAAAAACCTTACACCAGGCCTAAGAAATCGTTTGAACAATCACAGAATCAACCTTGAGAATGATTGAAAGACCTCAAGGAAGAGGGTCGAGATCAGGTTATAATATTTCACGAAAACTGCCTAAATATAGCTCAGATTACCTTTAGATTACTTCAAAATAAGCCAGTGAAAACCCATGAATTACTTAAGGCGAGATATGACCTATCTTGAGATTGAAAAAACTCCCTTGGCGGCAGATTCATATCACAAAAAGAAATTTTTCTTTCAACTCAGCTTGAAAAGCCTTCAATAAAATCAGACTTGGATGCTTCTCTTCTCAAGTGAGAAGACAACTTAAAAATGTTTTCCAAACAACTATTTAGATAATATATGCACAGTGCTTCTGAATTTCGAACCTCTAAGGAAACTCAAAGAATTCGGTCCTCCTAAATTGTTTTCAGATGTCATATGTTGTGCCGAGGACTATGACTCTTTTGACAAACAAATCATATTTTGTGGGATATTTGATTTGCTCCTCGATATTCCAGATTAGGGTTTACATGCCCCCACCTTTCTTCGCTTTTCTGGATTAGGTTTTCAGCCTAGTGACTATGGCTTGAGATCATGCATAGAATTTGACTTAATGCCATAAGAAGCTTGGTCATAGGAATGCCTCTGTATTTTAATGTGATAAAGCCTTTATCTTTAGTGATTTATTTCTCTCTTTCTTGGGCTTGTCGTTGCCTGAGCTTTGATACCATGTTAATTTTTGGTTAACATGTTCTTTTCTTATGATAGTTACCTTGATATTCCATATTAACCCATTTATCAATCCATTTCAATTTTATTAGCAATCACATGAATCATTATCATATTGACAATAACCGAATAAATATCATAAATGATAAATGCAGAGGATAAGCCAAAACAAGAGAACACAAAAATATGGCTCAAGCCAGGGAAAAACCCCAAGACGGGGCAAACCCTTGATCAATTATTCTTATTACTAATATCAAATGCTTAACAAAGAGAGTACAATAATTCAAAGTCAATATTGACTTTCCAATTTGAAGATAAATGGATGGCCCAAAAATGCAATTTTGAATCAGAATATATTTTTCCTCTTAAGTTTGAGTCAAACTATTGTGGGTTAGGGTTACTTACTGTCCATTGTTGTCTCACTTAACAACTCCAAAACATCTTCTTTCATTTGTGACTCTTCCAGGAAAACAAGATGCTACCATTTTCTAGCCCTTAGGCTAGTCTGTGTCCAAGTTAGGACCCTCGTTCACTTTATCTATGCTTGGACAGACCTGCGGCCCATCTTGAAGCAACTATTCCGAAGTGTGGCTTCTCAAGGAGAGAATTACTTCCCAAAATTTTCCACAAGCTAGCCCATAAATCCGTCCTACCTTTTATGCCCTTGAATTCATGCCTACAATGACAAATTCATACAAAGTGCCCAAAATATTTATTAGGGCATGCATTTGTCTTATATGAAATATTTCAGCCTTGATGCAGAAGTAGAACCCAAAACAAAACAACCCTTTGTCCTCCTCCTAGAGCTCGACTACCTCAGACATATTGTTGAGCACTTGGATGTGTCAAATGAGGTTGGTAGGTCACCTCTATTTATACAAATTTGTGAGGGTCAAGAGACATATCGTTTGAGATTTATGGGCCGACCTTGACAATTTGCATATGAGTGGGCTTCATTTCAAAAACATACTTTTCCTTGACCAAATTTAGTGATCTTTAGGTCGATTTTGGTCCTCTCGAAAAGAGGAATTCAATGCCACAATTATCTTCTTCAAATGAGTTGTCCAAAATGGAATTTGGCCCTAGTTACCTATTTTAATAGTTATCAAGCATAATTAGGAATGAGATTGCCAATTTAATATTTAGCGTAATCCATAGTGAAATTTATAGAAGATTTTCAATCTCACATATATGATGTGAAGTGTTGAGGTAACTCCAAAAGTTAACAAATGGAATTTGATTTTTCTTCAGCCTGAAATTTTTGTAAAGGTCTTCCAAAACACATTTATATTGGATAAATTTGTAAAGGTGTAAAATTTGAAGTGGAAATCCTCTCAACAAATGGAATACTAAATAAAAAAAGAAATAGAAATTTTTGAATGTGCATGAATAAGATATCCAATTACTTCTCTTATATTAGGCTGGTCAATAAATTCATAATCCACACTTCCTTCTCTAGGTGAATCACATATACAAATTTTCCATAAATTCTTAATATCTATCATCCATATCATAATTAAAATAATGAACACATATGTTATCTTGATAACTGCCATATATTCATTTAACATTGAAGAAAAATATGAATTATAATTCTCTTCAAAACCATAAAATAATATATGCTTAAGTTCATAACTTTAAGAAAAAGTGGGGCTTATTAAACCTTCTCCTCATGGGTGGATGGTTTTTCTTCTTCTTCAATTGCTGGATGGTTTTATTCATCTTTATATACATATACTTGATTTCTAAGAGTTAGTTCAAAGTCTTCAATGAGATCTTGTGATGGTCTTCCAAATATGCTTAATCCTCAAGAGGTGGCTCTTGAGAAAAATCTTCATCAACATGATCTAAAATGCTAGATGACATGGATCCTTCTTCTTACTCTCTAGTTTCATCCATATTGAGGGGCTTTAAATATGACTTACCATGCTTATTTTTCAAAAGGGGATGATAATCACCCTCTTTATATTTATTTACAACATTTTTTTGATCATGATTATAATATATCTCTTCAATGATGGAATCTGCAAACCATTTATGGTTATTTTCTATTTTAACCAACAAAGGATCATTTCCTTCTTCCTCTAAAGATGATAGATTGTGATTGTATGATTGAAGGATTTAATTTACAAAATATAAATGAACAAGATTACAATACTTTGCTTGAAAATATTCGATAAACTATACAAATCTTTAGTGGTCATTTTCTATTTTAACCAACAATGAACCCCTTCCTTCAAAAAACCCATAATTTATGTCTTCATTATTAGAGAATAGATATGAAAAATATACAAAATGCATTGATGATTTTCAAAAGTACAGAGCTTTTGGAGATGTTGAGGCGAACTTGATTCTTCAAATGTTGTTTATTTCACCAAACAAACAAGTCTTCAATAACCTATAAAGGTAAAAGGGATTCCTCCTTTCACGAATTTACCATATCAAGAAAGATATTCAAGAAAGAAATTGTATCTAATATACAAGATCTAGGAAAAGGATTTTATTCATGACAATGATGCCAAAATGTTGACACACAATCCCACACCCAAAAGTGAAAAGTCCCAACACCTTAATGGATATATGTGCAACTATGAGGATGGCCATTGCCACTTCTCCACCCCTCCATTACACTTTATAAAAAGGTAAAACTAATTTAAAGGGGTCTTCCTTATTAGTTTTCTAGGCTCAATTTGTGTGGTAGAAAGGGGAGCATGAGAGATCTTAGCAATCATAAAACAAAGGATGGAAAATATATGAATGTTGGGGATGATTAATGAAAGAGGATCTAATGCTTTTTTCATAAGGCTATGGAGGTCATGGATGTAATATAAGAGGGAATTCTACTAAGGTTTAGTAAACATGGGCCTACAAGCATGAAGGGAAGGGATTCACAATAGGAGCTCCACAAGCAAGCTTATTCTAGGATGCATTAAGCATTCACTCATTAAAGGAGGTATAGGGCTTTAAACTCCATTCTTCTTGGACTAAGAATAAACATGCACTCACAATAGGAGTCTATAGGTTATTAATTCTTCTCCAAGAAGAGGGCGCTCCTAGCTTTATCCTTTACACTTCAACCTAAAATCACTAACCTACTACATGTGCGCCTAAACTATATGCCACATATACTAGATTATGCAAGCATGAAAATCCATAACTTCCAACAAAATTACCTTACTGCAATGCTCTCATAAGCTTCCTTTCAATAAACTCCCCAAATGCAAATGAAAATGAGAGGAGAGATGAATAGTCTCACAACACCATTGAGTAAAATCAATGAGCATCCTCAAAAAAATGGGTGAAAAGAACCTCTAGCTAGTGTGACCTTTAAAAACATATGCAAATACAAAGGGTGCCCTCAAAACCTGTGCAAAAACTTTCAAGAAAGTGAACCCTCTTAAAACCAAATATTAACCACTTAGGAAAGTGCACCCTTGGTGGCTATGCTCCATGAAATTATCCTTCAACAAGTGTGCCTTTTGACCAAGTAAAACCATCACTAACCACCTCACTTGCATGTGAGGTAGATTTGTTCTCTTAATGGAGCGTACTGGCTAAGGATGTGTGTATAAATGAATGGGATGGATTAGTTGGAAGGATAAGGGGGAGCGTCAAATCCCTAGGGCACATGGGTAAATAAATCCCCTAGTTAAATCAAGGCTCAACTAACTCGTCAAATATCATGCTGAAGAAATAAGGAGGAGTATGAAAGTCTCAGCACGTGTGAACAAGTTTGGGCTTATGCGAGGGTGAATTGGCCTTTTTTATATGCTTTTGCCTCAACACATGTGCCAAAGGGGAAGCACCTAGTCTCATGTGTACCACATGGACTTAAGTTATAATCCCTCTTGGAAAATTAGTAAGTAAGACTTTGGGGAAAGAGCTCATTGAAAAATTAGAATAATAAAGTATTAATAGACCAACAATAGGCACTCAACATAAGGTTTAGGATTTTAAATTTTAATCAAAATATCTTACACTAATTAGGTGTGTGTTCACGTTGGAAAAAGTGCAAATATAAGATTTTAGGGGTTAATGTGGTTTAGAACTTAGGGAATTATAGAGAAAAGGTACCATTTTATTCCTAGTAGATGAAGTGCAATGAAACATAGGAGTAATTGGATATTTTACCTAGAGAAAAGGGTTAGATTAATGTTATATAAAAAATCACCTCGCACAATGATTAAGTGTAGTGAGAATGATGAGAAGTGGATTTAACCTCGGCAAAAATGACATGCTTACAATACAATTTTTTTCTATGTAAAACTATGGAAATGACATAAATATGAATGGAACTATCTAAATGCATCACTATGTTAAAGGACAATCATGCAACATTAAGTCAAAGTGATTGGGTGACGATGATGATGAAGATTTGTGAAGAAAAATATACACACCTAAAGCAACTTCCACCAATATCTTGTTAATTTTTCTTAGGGCTATATTGTTCTTTGCTTTAGATAATTGCATTTCATTATTTACACATTGAATTCACCCCACAACATCATAAAATTATTCAAAAACGTATGCAATTATATAGAAAGATAAATATCATCATCAATGCAACGAAACATAAAGGAACAATCACTACAAGAAAAAAGGACATTGGTGAGGGTGAAAAATAGCACCATAAGCTCATTGGTGACGGTCAAAAGAGCCTTCGTCACCAAAAATTGAACGTCACCAAAGGTGGCGTCACCAAAAGTATAGGTGTTGTGGTGACATTCAAGGTTTTTCACCAATAATGGTTTATAATGACGAATAGTGATCATCACCATTTCATATGAGAAACAGTGATGGAACTTAACCTCCATCACCAAAAAAATGAACGTCACCCAATGTGGCATCACCAAAAGTATAAGTGTTGTGGTGACATTCAAGGTCCGTCATGAATAATGATTATAATGACGAATAGTGACCGTCACCATTTCATATGAACAACATCAATTTATGGTGATGGACCTTTCATGGTCGTCACTATTGATGCATATATCTAGTGGCGTTCATTAACCGTCACCATTTCATATTTTGGCGAGGGTCGAAAAATGTCACCATCAGCTCATTGGATATGGTCAAAAGAGTCTCTGTCACTAAAAATTGATCGTCTCCATTCCATATAAATATCAGGGCACGATGGAATCGAACCATCAACCTCCTTCTTGTAAAGCAGGTGCTCTTTCATTGAGATAGCACCCTTTAAAGAATTAGACTTTAAAGAAATAGATCTTGAAAATTTATAAATTATAAATTCTAAAACTTTCAATAAATTATAAAATTTTGTAAAGTCTTGGAAAATCTTTTACCAAACAAGGAAAATAGCATCGAAGTTTGTACCTAATAGTTATGGAAGTTATGAAAAGTGGGTGGAGTGAAAAATATTCATGTATAAGATAATCAATATGTTAAGTCAAATACTCAATTAGAAGTGAAACTTTGAAGACATTGATAGCCTATAAATGACCTATAATTATCAAATATAAAATCTTCAATTATACCAAAGATTGATTTCTCACCTTGTGAATCATGTAAATATGTTGTGACGACATAAAAATATGCCTCTAAAAGATTGATTTGCATGCCAAGTATCCAAAAACAATGAGTATATGTGATGCAATTATGAATAATGAGCTACATGCTTGAATCCTACTGGCTATGGGGTCTAGAAAAATAATTGGGATTTCTTCTCATTATTAATTAATTAAAGATGTCAAAATACAACAATCAATAACAATGATCCTGAAACATAACCACTAAATAGATGTTAAAAATTGTAAGCACAAAGTTTGGCTAATAACTGTTAGACCAAAAAAATATCAAAGGGGCATTCAGACACTTCCAAATCCACACCAACCATGAGTATCCAAATATGTAATTGTATGGATACAAGTAAATCACTCTCTGTCTCTTAATGATAACTATGTCCTCCCAAAAGTACTTCAACTAGCAAAAGGGCGTGATGACAAAAACCTCAAAAAAAAAAAAAACTACACATTACAAAAACACACTTCATCCCCCCTCTACCTTTATAGAATAGATCTAGGGGAATAAAAAAAAAGATCCATAGAGAATAGGATTAGAGTGGGAAAAATAAAGATTATAAGAAAAAAATAACTAGCAATGAAATCTACTAATTTGAACATGTTTGAAGTACATTAAACATAGATGACATCCATAGTACATTAAAGTGACATTAGTCAATTTTCAACTATCCATAGTGCCACCAATCTAATGAATTGTGATAGGATATGTTCCCATTGATGGAGCAAAATGTTTACATCTCACATTGTTTGTTGATAACCATTATCTTTAACTAGCAACCATGCATAGTTATAATGCATAACTACAAAACATGGACAAAAAAGTGAGCATAAAGTCTAGAAGCCCAATCTACCTTAATGGAAAAAAAACAAGAAATCAAAACTTACGTACAATGTCCCAACCATTGAAATGATAGAAAGATGAAAAAAAATGTTATGATACTTCTCATCAAGGACAAACAAAATCGTATCACCTACAACGATGAATTTATAAATTTATTTATTTATTATTAGTATTATTATTTTTATTTATTTATTTATTTTTTCTTCAGAAAATGGTGTTAATACACTACTATAGTTGGCTGGCAAAAATAAGTCAAGGATATATATAGTTGGTTGGAAAAAATTCATCCTTGAGGAAACCAAGCCTATGTTGAAAAGTGTAACTAGGTCGGTCTTCATATTGACTGTGTAATTATGTGTTTATGTGAAGAAGAAGATAAAGATAATAAAATGTATTTTTGGTTGTACTTACTTCATGGGTTTCATGAACAAGATTTTATAGACTTCTTCATGATGTCCATTAGGGTTGTCTTCTAGTTACATTTGTAATTAAGTGTCTAGTAAATGAAGAGTCTAGTCATCAATATATGCTCCAGACCTTGTCATGAAACTTGTCACATATCCTTGAATAAAATGGCTCCAGAATGATGCTCAAGCAATCCTCAAGATAACCTCCTTAACACTGGAATATCAGCCCTATAAGTTAGCTTGAAATTGCTGAAAAATTCGGCTCAATAATATGTCACATTAGTTCAATGATAGGCCGACTAATTATATGTTCGAACAACTATAAATAACCCATAAATCTGCGCAAAAATAATAGAAGTGAACTTCAGATAGTCTGCAATTAAGCGAAGACTTCAGGACAGGAAAAAGTGCGAGTTAAGGACATAAAGAAGTGCAGACTTGAGACAGAACTTCAGTGCGGACTTGAGACAAGATTCAGTGCGGACTTGAGGCAAGATTCAGTGTGGACCTGAGACAGGGTTAAGTGTGGATACCAGAGGTACAATAAGAGAGGGTTTCTATAAGTATAAAATTGTGGATTTCAGGAAGTTGGTATAAGGTGTCAATTTCAGATTTATCACAACTTCTATTTCGGATCTCACAACTAGAAGAAATTGCAGACATAATACTGTTGTAATATATATATTGATTTATGAGTTGAACAAAGGTCCTAAAATAGATAACGTTCAGGACAGTTTGGTTGAAGGCTACAGTTCAATACACTCCTACAGTTCATGAAGTGAAGACAGTGACAAAAAGAAGAAAGCAGTCTTAAAGGAACGTAAGAGTGAGGAAGGTTACCTTCCTAACTAGAAGTTAATCTTGGAGACCGAGTTCTCGAGTGCAGAACATAACAGATTGTTGAAGAAGAGAAGAAACAAGTTCGAAGAAGCTGTGTCAAAGTCTTGGAAGCATATCTAGGTCAAGGGTCTGAGTCTTGGTCATGGTACTTGTCATTTTAAGATCTATAAGAATAATTCTTTTTTGGTTTTCCTTTCCAAGAGGGAGAGGTTTTTCCCTAGCTCTAGGAGCCTAATTTTGTGTCTTGTTTATTTTGATAATTGACTTGATGAAAGACTATTTAAGATAACGAAGAAAAGACATAAGTAACTCAAGTAAGCTCACAAGTAATTATCAAGAAGAGAATTTGAATTAATCATCAACCCTTTAAATTCTCAACATGGTTTCAGAGCAAAGGTGCGAATTTCAAGGGCTGCTTGACAAACGAGACACTCCGGGATGCGAAGATCAAATTTTGGGTTGAAAAATCATATCAGTTTGCAAAGGAATACTCTTTAGCTACTTCAAGAAAGATCTCCTATATCATTTAAAATATCAACTCAATCAAGAAAGTAATCTTTGCCATCAAAGATTCACATTCAAGACTTTGTTAGAAGGAGGACCTCAACTTCTGAAGATATCCTTCATCAAGGATTCAAGAACACCTACATTGAAGATTTCAATCTTAAAAGAAACTCTTGCCTTCATCTTCAAACATCATCAAGGAAGATGCAAGCCACTCTATTCAAGTAAGTATCTATGACCTTACTTAAATATGTCAAGATGACTTATTGTAAAGAAAGCAACAAGGTGGTTGGGTCATCAAACTTTAGTGCATGGAAGAAGAGGAAAAATTTGAATCTAATTGAAGACGAAGTTATGGACTACATTAATGGATCGACAATTCAACCATAAAAAGAAGATGCTCCAGCTCATACCAAATACATAAAGGGAGAAATCTGAGCCCATAGGATTCTCATAGAATCCATTAAGGACTCACTCATTCCCTATGTGTCAAAACTAAAGTTTGCTAAAGAAATATATGAGAAATTGGTGGAGCTATTCTCTGTGAGTACTGCAGGAGAAGCAATCTCTTTGAGACAAGAACTATATAAAATGAAATTGTTAAGGGAAGAAGGAATCACTCCATACTTTATGAGGATTTCTGAAATAAGAGTTCAATTGCAGGAACTGGGAGAAGTAGTGTCTGACACTGAGATGACTACAGTGGTGCTGAATGCTCTACCAGAGGAATGGGGAAACTTCACTTCAAGTTTATACGGGAAGAAAGAAATCACTCCATTCCATGATTTATGGTCTCTATGTAAAATAGAGTAAACAAGACTAAAAGCCAAAGCTGATATATGACCAAGTGAAGGGAATCAAGCCTTTGCAGCCACATACAGGAAGAAAGGAATATTCAGAAAATTTGGCCCTTTGAATAAAAGAAGAAACATGGACAATGTAGGATGCTTTGGATGTAATGAACTTGGGCATTACAAAAGAGATTGTCCTAAATCTGACAAGGACAAGAGGAAAAGGGAAGAAGCCCATATCTCAGATGTGAGGGAAGGACCTGATGCAAAGAAATCTAAGAAAGAAGAAGCAAGGGATCTCTACTATGATTGAGATCATCTTCTCCTCTAAGTGATTTCTGTTGGTTGTAAAATAGTATGATAGGAAGCAATGTATATTATAGCATCATGATAAAAAGCATGTTAAGAGATCTTGGTGAATTAGCTCCGAGAAAACCTCTCTGATAACATTACTAATGGAAAGCAATCATCAAGATCAAGGGTCATCATGGAAACATAATTCTGGTATGTGGTGACATATTGATGAAGCAGGCCAAGGGAATGAAGCTCTTCATTCTAGAGAAATTGCTACAGGATGACTCAAGAGAACAAGGTATGAGGTATTGTTGACGGGAAAAAATTCCTTGCCAACAGTAAGGGGATCTCCTCGGTATAAAATCCCAACTAGACTCTACACCATTTGTGATAGGGATCCCATTCAGTATGTAGGCCTGGCTGCTGTTATGCTAATGATATGTACACCCTTTCTCTGATAGAGATGTGTTTCGAGATCATGAGAATGTATGGCTACTCGAACAAAACATTACAAATGGTTGACGGGTTCCCCTGAAAATGAAACATCATGAATAAAAAAGCGAGATTTAAAGCATGCAGCCAAAAGAAGTATTGTTAGAAAAACATCATTAGGGCCATGCTCATACAAAGGCTCATTTTAACATAAGAGAAAAAATTCATTGTGATAAAAAACACCCTTCAATTTATTAAGCATGCTTTAGAAAGGTTAAGGAAATATCAATAACTAAGTCATTAACAGATCCATATGCTAAACATCCACACATCATTCATATATCAAAAGAGTTTAAACATATAAATAATGTACGAACAGAAACATGGACTAATCAGTTACGAATGATATCAAACACATGAGAGCACAATATTCATAAATTCAATACACAAAAGTTTCCATCAGATCCAATAGTCACAGTCCAAAACAGTCATTTGTATTCATTCCCAGAATCATACATTCAATGCTGTACAATTATATCTCTCTCTCCTTTTGGAGTTCGAAAAAGGCCCATACATTATCTCCCGAGGGAGTACATATAGAATCAAAAGTGTCTCTTGGGCTACCCTACCCTTTCATCTTCCCGACTATTGGTATGGTCTGCGATCTAGGAGAAATTGCGACTTGTGATCTGGGTGGGGTTGCAACCGGTTAACCCAGTATTTTCAAGGAAGCAACTTCGTGATAGAGAGGACTGGGGTTCTTACCTGCTGCTATTATTTAAGGTAGGTCTGCTAGGCTCGGTATTCGATGACCATTGGAGTGATTTGGGGCATGTCCTCTCCCATTCTATGGAAAAATTCAAGAGCATCCAAGACTAATGTATGCCTCTTTGTGCTGATCTGGTTGGACAGAGAGGCCAACTTGGTGTAGATTCGGACTGGTGCAACAATGTACTGGGTGATGTTTTCCTTGAAGGTTGGGAGATCTTGCGAGATGGATGCCTGTTTAATGGGTTCCAAGAATGATTGGATATCCCGCATCACCTCTTCTCACGTCCTTTGTTTGGCCAACGTACCTATGGAAGGTATGTGGTGCACTTCCACCATCGAATCTATGCCACTGATGCGATGCTCATAGGCGGACGTTACCTTATCTACATATTTTGTGAGCTTGTCTCTGGATTGTAGCTTCATCTCTATTTTTACTTTATCATAATGAGTGCGGATCCAATCCTTCTTCGGTAAGGTGGCAGGGGCCTGTGGGTATCTTTCAGATTATTCAAGTATGTTGTCTAGTGCTGTAGAGGCTTCCTTTCATTGTGCAGAATTTTTACTCGTTTCTTCTTGGGCCCCTACCAAAGGAGATACTGTTTGTCTTAGAGTCATCATCTCCTCGTAGACCTGCATCATGGTACTTCCTAAGATGTCCAACTCCCCCTGAATGGTAGCTTATAGTCTGCTGGCTCGAGTGAGTGCAAGTTGGAGCCTTTGGTTTTCGGTCTCTAGGGCCTTCTTTTCCTCCTCTGCTCAGAAATACGGAGTCTGTTTTTCAGAAAAAAAGATTTCTCTGCTCATCCTGTTGACAATTTCTTCGGTAGCGGATGCAAAAGAGGTTTCGACCGATGCTATCATTATGGGGTTAGTCCTGGTGTCTAGGACTATGTATTTCTCCATGGTTACTGCGAGAGGTTCGATTGGATTCCGTGCAAGGGATTTCCTCCTCTCTTGCTTGATTTTATGAGTGTATTGATCGTAAGATAATCTCGTTAGATCTAGTACATCATCCTCGTGTTTCTCTGAGATGCCAAGCTCTGACATTAGGGGAATTTTGAGGTCTAAAATGGGCCTCCTAAGAAAAATGTACAACCCAAATAAACTTTATAAGAACCAATAGGATTCAAGATGATGATGTCAACCATGGGGGATGATTCACCATTTTTTAAGTAAAAGGGTAAAATATAAAAAATAATAAAATAATAAAACTATTTTTTCAACTCGTATTTTCAACTCATCTCCCAAAATGTTTACTCAAATTTCGAGCGGGAATACTCGTTGGATGCAAAATTTAATTCCTCATCCAAGGAGTACCCATGTTGCATATTTTCGATGGACCCTTCTATGCGAAAAATGTTAAATACATGAAAAACATGATTGCATTCACATTTTTTGTGTATTTCTCATTTTTCGTGTAGCAGGGCCCATCGAAAGTATGCAACATGGGTACTCCTTGGATGAGGAATTAAATTTTGCATCCAATGAGTACCCACGCTTGAATTTGGAGTAAAAAATTTGGGAGATAAGTAGAAAAAGTAGTTTTTTCTTTTTTTCCCTCTAAATTTTAATGATGTCATCAAATATTATTTTATTATTTCCACTATTATTTTATAATTTCCTTAGGAGGCCCATTTTAGACCTCAAACTTCCCTTAATGGAGTGGGAGGTGTCTTCCTGTCAAGGGAGTTGTCGGGGGTATGTCAATAGGTGGCAGGTCTTCATGCTTCCCGGTTTTTGAGGGTTGTGACCCGCTTCCCTCTGCCTCCTTGGATGTCTTTGTTCGTATCTTTTGAGCTTCTTCCTCCTTCCTCTTCTTTTCCACTTCTTCCCTATCCTGCTCCTATTTCAGCTTGTTCTCAACTTCCCTTTTCTGCTGATCTTCTTCTTCTTTCTTCTTGCGGGCCTCTTTTGCTTGCTTCTTCCTGCATTCCTCTCTCTACTATTTCTTCTGTTGTTTTTCGGCCCGTTTCCTTTTCTTTTCTTCTTCCTGTTGCTATGCCAGAGCATATTGGGATTTCTTGAGTTCCTCCTCTCTTTGCTTCTACCTGGCATTTAGTTGTGCCTCGACCACTTTACCTCCTCCTTCTTGGTGATTCTTAGGAGGATCACTGCCTGTAGTATTCTTCGGCCTTTTGGATTGGGAGGTCGATTCTCCTCCTGTGGGGTATTTTCGCTTCATAGCATCTACTCTCTCTTACAGATTTTGATTGTCCTGGTGCTGACTCCCTTGGTCTCCATCCGAGTTGGCTTGTCCTTCAGGGGCTGCTTCCCTTAGTGCATTGTATCAGTTTTTCACTTGCTCTTCAACAACGCACTTTGTGTGCTGATAGGTCCAGTTGAATTTGGCTCGCTTATAGTGTGCAGGGACGATCCTCTTAGGGTCATAGGACCTGTGGGATAAGTTTACAAAATGGAATCCCTTTATATTTTCTGCTTCTGCTTCCACTTCTTTGAAATCTCTGACTGTGTAGGCACCAATAATGAGCAGGAGGGTAGGCCATGGATTCTTCTTGCCCTTGCTTAGCTTCTTAGAGAACCCACTCATCTTTTGGGAGTATAGCTCTTGTAATAGCAGTTTATCAATGATGAAATTGGGCAGTCCGTGAGGTGCCTTGAATGATCCAAAAAATCTGACTAAGGTGCCTTCTTTGATGGGGAACCAATGATCTACCTTGATCACTGTCTCCATGGCCCTTCTGGACATGCAGGGAGGATCTTCATTGAAAAGGTGTCGGTAGAGTGTGGTGATAAAATTGTCTAAGATGGCATCGATGTCTTACTTGTACCTAGTAGCCCAGAACACATTTAGATATTTATGGATAGGCCCATCGTGTGCTACGTCCCAGTTGTGTGGCTAATCATAAAAGTTATATCGTGAGCACACTGCATCTAGGAGGTAGGAGGCCATGTAAAAATCTGATGCACATCCCTCCTCTGGTGCCTAGGCTGCTGATATGTTCACCTTTAGAGCTAATATTAATAGATGTGCCCAACTGAAACAAGTGCTGTAGGAGGTGATCACATACATGAGGGGAACCCATGTTCAATTAAAGGTAGTGGCGTCCCTCCTGCCATACATCCTGCACATCATGGCTGCGACAATCCTGTATACTTTTCTTAGGACTTTAGTCTTGTACTCAAGATCCTTCTTTCCTTTGAACTTCTCAGGGTCCTCCCACCAACTCTTCAAGGTATCCTGCACTGACACGTCGTGTGTGGTGATCCACTGGGCGTTGAAATACTCTTCCTTAGCCGGGAGTGAGTAGTATACTTCTAATTCCTTCCAGATTAGATTGGCGAAACGTTTTCCTGCGTGATCGCGGATCACCCAGAGCTTTGAGTCCACCTTTTGGAGGATCCAATCGATTACTTCCGCATATGGGAAGTGTTTGTGCTCAACCTAGTGTTCCTAAATTGAGTTCATTAATTGTGAACCAGGGTTGGTAAACTGCTGAAGTGTGGTGCACTTTATGTGCCTAGGTATTTGTTTCTCACTACGTTGTGTTTAGTGTTTTCTGATGTTTTTGGTTTTATGGTTTTATGTTTGAAAAGGGAAAGAACTAAATGCTGGTGAAAAGAAGCTATTGGTTATATTAAAGCAGAACAAGGCCTAAACTATGGATGGAAAATAACAAATGCAAATACTAAAACAGAACAAAGCCTAAACTATGGCTGGCAAACAACAAATGCAAATACTAAAACAGAACAAAGCCTAAACTATGGCTGGCAAACAACAAATGCAAATCTTGATAATGACTTCATTGCAAGGAAATAAATCACAACATGAGCTTGAACTTATCCAATTCATTCATTAAAGATGTGTTGGAAGAGCTTGATAAATGGACAAGTTAAGTGTGAATGAAGTTCTCCTAAATAAACAATCATCTTACAATGTTACAACATCTCATCCATGATTAAAGGTTCACTGGAACATATTTGGAAAAGAAAATTTGTAGCACAATAATATTTTACTCTAAACTAACTTCTAATTCTGTTCTGCAACTCAATTTAGCACCACTAAGCCTCACTCAAAAGTTATAGGTTTCTTTTTAGAATAGTCCTTGAGAAAAGGCTTATTTGTGAAATGGTAAAAAGGTTGCAAAATACTCCAGGCCTTAGACTGATACTAGCTTCTGTCTAGATGATTATGTATTAATATGAGGCTGGAACAAAAGAAGTTTTTGTAAATAATGAAGACCGTGGTATCTAAATTTAACAACTAATACAATTTAAAATGCAATGGATAACAACTAAACTGGAATGCTAATACAGTGAGCTAAAACTAAACTAGAATGCTACTAATCTACTTGAAGTACAGTGAACAGAGTTAAATTAAAATGCCATTATCAAACTTGAAATGTAGTGACAGAGCTGAACTAAATGAAATAATCCTCCGGAGTGTTATGACTAAACTAACATGCAGCTAGTCTATTGGAATTCTACAGCCCATCTTGTTCAATGTGAATGATATTTTGGAAGAGTTTGTAAAAACAATTATGGTTGTATTATTCAATGCAATTGAACATAAACATAAGATTTGAAAGCAAATACAATTAAAATCTAAGATACCACAGTTGTTTCTTATTCATTGTTAATGATATTTTGGAAGAGTTTGTAGGAGTAAGACTGACTGTGACACTTAGTGTAAACAAGCATAAATCATAAAATTCGAAAGGAAATGCAACTAAAACCTACAACACCACAGCTATGCCTTATTCATCGTGATGATATTTTGGAAGAGTTTATAAGAGTAAGTGTAGCTGTGATGATCAATGTAAACAAGTATGAAACATAAACTTCAGAAACGTGCTTAAGCTAGAAATGAAAAACGAGACTAAAATATTTATCTAAACCGTATAAACAAGGCTGCTCAGGAGGCAGGGGCCCTCTACCACCGGAGTAGCACACAAAATCTACTTCAAGATTGACTCAGTGCTTTCAATAAAGTGATACTTCTTGCATTAGAGAGAAATTACTTTAAAATAGAGTGTTTTCGTACTTCTGAAATCTAGCAATCAACCACCAAATCTAACCTTGTCCCTCGGTTTCCCGAGCTATATTTGTAACAAATTTACATAACTGTTTTGAGATAACCTAGGGATAATTGTCTTTCCAAATAAAAACCAAACTAGGACTCTGATGGTGGTCATGTAATAGAATTAAGGACATCTGGACTGTCCTTGTCCTATTAGGAGTCTCTCTCCTAGTTTGAGTTCCCACGTACATAACCGCCTACAGAATTCCGTTCAAGCTTCATGGAGAGCAACAAATGATGAGGGAATGATGTGGAATACGCCCATATGTGTTTTTCTTCAAGATGACACCTGGAACCTGCGTAGACATGAAGACAACTGCAGAATCGGCAACTAGCTACAGAATGATTGCATTCTGTAGCTAGATCTAGTTCAAAAAGTACTACAATGACAAAATCATAAAAACATAGCAAGTTAGTCATGATATTCATTCTTAAAGCAATTTTAACTAATTCTACTAATCATTTGAGCCTGTGATTAATAATGGACAAAGGAAATGAAGTGGAATGTGGTGGAAGAAAGAACATCTTTGGAACTCAACAGGAAGATTGGTGGGTGGGCGCCGACATAATGCAACTTGGATCTCTTGACCTGAATGTACACTTGTCGGTCTATGAGGTCTTCTGGGAATTCTTGTTTTGTGAAATCTTGGTAGACTTCATACCACGACATCTTGGCACCTTTCCTGAAAACACATGCGGTATCTCCATAGATGGGAGGTGGTGTTTTGGCCTGTGACCGCACACAAGGTGGAGAAGTGGCCCTTGTAATAAAATCACAGGGATGAGGCATGAATGGTTCCATTGCACTCCTTCACCAAACCCCGGATGCGGTAAAACCTTAGCCCTTTTCACCTTTTCGCATGAACCTTTATCATTCACAATTCATTTCTTTCCGCTCTAAACCTTTATTGGTACCCACTTACCTTTTCACATCGCCGACCTTTCCGCCCATCACACATCGCCCTTCGTAATTTTTAACACTTACCTCCCGTTTCTCATAAACAAAACTCCCGATTTGCGATTTGCGGGCAGTCCCACCTCCTTGCCACGTCACCTTCCACTCACCGCACTTTGCATATCATAGATCATAACATTTACCTCTTGCTTCTCATAACCAAAAATTCTGATTTGCAATATGCAATATGAGTTTGGGCCCCACCTCCTTGCCACGTCACCTTCCACTTACCGTACTTCGCACATCGCAGATCATAACATTTACCCTTCGTTGCTCATAACAAAAACTCCTGATTGCAATTTGCGAGCAGCCCCACCTCCATCATGCCACGTTACCTTCCGCTCATCACACTTCGCACATCGCAGATCATAACATTTACCTCCTGCTTCTCATAAAAAAACTTCCGATTTGCGATATGCGATATGAGTTTGGGCCCCACCTCCTTGCCATGTCATGAAAGCTCTTCCACGACCTTTGTCCCGCTCTTTTTAGTGTTAACCATCCCGCTAAATCCACCATCATTTCCGCCATTTCCATCCATTATCCATACGTCCTATCACCGCTAAACCTCCTCCATCTTCCCCTCATCTCTGCTCCCTATCACACATCCGACGACTCATGATCTATTTTTTCCCCTCCTCACCTTTCGAAGGTTAATGCGAGGGGGTGGGGGGGGGGGAGGTCTGAAATGGTCGGTTTTGGAGACCGCCTCCGGTACTACGTGTTAGCCTGCAGTGATTTCGCACCCACCCCCACCCAATACCACAAACCAGACAAGCCCCCCTCCGAAATCCGACCTCCGGTTTTGCAAGTCAAACGCAACATGGGTTCTTGGCGGGACCAATGCAGTTATGGTGTATTCAGTTTGTCCAAGAACTTCTCACCAAAGAGCGAGGCACGCGCATCAAGACTGGCCATTCCGTAACGGTTAGTGGAAATCATGAGAATAAGGGAGTGGAGGTTTTCTATGGCAGGTGGAATCATGTGATGGAAGCCAAACTGCCCACCTGTTCATGGCTACTCCTCGCCACCCCATTTTAAAGATTCCAGGATTTGGCCTCCGTGGCCAGCTGTGTTTTTCTTTTACTGTTTGTAGAAATTATATAAATAAAATACTGTGATGAGTTATTGGACTCTCCTGATCTAACAATTATATCCACTGTTAAATACATAATCCTCCTACTTAATTCTTTGCGGAAATTTAATAGCCAATTGCAAACACATGAAGAAAAATCAATCGCACATAACACATATGTTTTTACCGGGAAAGCATAAAGCTAAAAACCCCACTATAAGATATTATGTATATCATGGATCATGATAAAATCTCATACAAAACTCTACTCCAAGAACTCTCAGTACAATATACAATCGTCTCACACTGTCATACAAAAATTGGCTCACACATGCACCGATTTACTGCCTCCTGACAACCTGCCTCCACTGCACAATCCCTGTTGATGAAGATCCCCAAATGAATTCGATCTTGCCTTGCCTTGACTGCGCAATCCTCATTGGCATTTACAATGTGTGTGTAGATGCATTGAATGCACCACTATAGTCACAACTGATAGTCAAACAGGCCCTTTCACCTATCTCTCAACTGGGTCTCCACTGGATCTGACATGCATGTAGTTAACAATAGTATTTCTTCAGTTGCATGTGAGACCACTGCTTGTGAATCAATTAAATAATTAATTCACTGATCTCTCACTAGTGTATCTTTAGTTACAACTAGTTACAACTAGCACAACTAAGTTTAACTCAGTTAATTGAGTTAAACTAAATAACAACTCACATAACTACACATCCAGCTCTGTGACAACTTTGTATCACTTAGTTACAACGGAGTCCACTCTGCATGTCCCACCAACCAACCTTAGAACTCGTAATTCCTTCAGTGAACTGGTTTTCCACATCAGTTAACTGAAATCAAGTGCTTCAAGAGAATAGATTATTATTTATTGTCTAATTATTATTAAGGGCTAATAATAATTGACATCCGATCTATTTTTAGACATGTGATATATAAATAGACTTCTCCCATGCATCTAAAAATAGAATCTCATCTATAAATATAATTTTCTCAACCATCTATAAATAGACTCCCGCTATAAATAGAATATGCTCACCATTCAAAAAATAGACATACACCTAAAAATAGCCCGCGGGCCCCACCTAGTGAAGGTGCTTAATTTTGACTAAGATCATCATCTTGTTGAATCTCAACACTCCCTCTCAACAAGAAAGGGATTATCCTTCACCCCGATCCTGTCTCTATGGTATTCGAATTTGCTCCTGGTGAGCGCCTTCGTCAGAATATCTGCATCCTGATCTTCCGTAGGAATGTACTAAAGCAACATGATCTTCCGTTGCACACAATCTCTGATATGATGATACTAGATATCTATATGCTTAGATCTATCATGAAACACATGATTAATCGAGAGTTTAATGCAACTCTGATTATCACAATGAATCATAGTAGGATCTAAATGAGAACCGAACAAACCGACCAGGATCTTCCTCATCCAGATAGCCTCACATGTAGCTTGAATTGCTGCCATGTATTCCGCTTCCGCTGAACTGAGTGCCACGTATCTCTATTTTCTGTTGTACCAAGAACCAGTTGTAGATCCGATATTGAAAACCCCTCCTGATGTGCTCTTTCTATCCGTTGGGCTGCCTACCCAATCTACATTCGTGAAGCCATGCAACTTCACCTCATCCGTATGTCTATACCATAATCCATACTCATATGTGCCCCTGAGATATCTCAGGACATGCTTTCCCGCCTTCCAAAGGAGCTTGGTTGGCTTAACCATCACTTGACTAAGCTGGTTCACCGCATAGCATATGTTTGGTCTTGTATTAACTAAATACATGAGCGAACCCACCAACTGTCGATAGACAATAGCATCCACTACCTTTGCCGATGTAGCATCCTCTTTCCTCCAGTTTCTTGGAAGAGGAGTATCCATGGGTTTGCAGCCCTCCATGTGAAACTTACGGAGTATCTCTTTTGCATACTTTCCTTGAGACACAAACAATTCACCTTCTCGCTGCCATATTTCCAATCCAAGGAAATAGTGAAGGAGGCCCATATCCTTCATCTCGAACTCCTTTGCAAGGTCCTCCTTGCATGAGTGTATCAGCTGCTCATCACCAGTCAGTATTAAATCATCAACATAAAGAACAATGATTAAAATATTACCCTCCACCACAATATGGTATAGGTTTGCATCCGCCTCACTCTTGGTGAAGCCAAGTCCAGTGAAATAGCTGTCGATCAAAGTGTACCAAGCACGGGGTGCTTGCTTCAGCCCATACAACGCTCTTTTGAGTCTGCACACATGCGACTTGCTTCTGAAGATCTCAAATCCTTCATGCTTCTCAATGTACACTTCTTCCTCAATGATCCCATTAAGGAACACAATATTCACATCCATCTGATGAATGTGCCAACCCATCTGCGTTGAGAGAGCAAGAATGGTCCTTATGGAAGAATACCGTGCGATAGGTGCAAAGGTTTCTTCATAATAAATCCCTTCAATCTGTGAGAATCCCCGGGCCACAAATCTTGCCTTATACTTCTCAACACTCCCATCAGCAACTTGCTTTACCTTGTAGATCCATCTTGAACCTACCACTAATTTATCAACCGTCCTTGGAACAATTTATCAAGCATTGTTTCTAAAAATGGAGTCATAATTCTCCACCATTGCATCTACCCATGTGGGCTCCTGCACTTCTTCCTGGAAGTAAGATGGCTCAGTCACAATACATTTTCTCATGAGAGCCATGTATCTAGTGAATCGGTCATGAGACTGTCTTTGTCTCCGCTGTGAAGTAGGGACTCCTACATTCTGTGTCGCATCAAGCTTCAGCCTCTCAGCTTCTGTGGTACGCCTTCTGCCAGTTCTTATGTTTGGCTCTGCGTGAGTGTACTCATCCACTCCATGAACCTCCTCCTGTGGTTGATCCACATCTAGAGACTCATCTTTGGGAACAAGCAATTCCTCCTCTGCATGCAAGTCTAGCTCCCTCTCAAGCAACAACTTCATGGCTTTCTCCTCATTGAATTTTATATCCCGTCACACCATAGTCATTTGATTGTTTGGAAAATACACATGATAATTATGGGGTGTTTCTGTGTACCCCACAAATATCCCAACTTCAGCAGTTGACTCCAGCTTCTTCCTGGCGTTCTTGGTCACATGCACATAAACAAATGAGCCAAAAATATTAAAGTGAGAAACATCCGGTTTCTTACCAGTAAAAGCTTCTTTAGTTTTACTCATGCCAAGTACTCTATGAGGACAACAGTTTTGCACATAAACCGCAGTGTTGCATGCTTCCGCCCACAAGTGCATTGGTAGGCCCTAATCATGCAGCATAGCTCGTGCAACACCCACAATCGTTCTATTCTTCCTCTCCGTGACCCCATTTCTACAGAAGTCTTTGAATTCGTTCGAGATATATTCACCACCATTATCGCTCCGTAAAGCCTTCACTTGCTTCCCCGACTCTTTCTCCACCAATGATTTAAACTCACAGAACTTTGAGAATGTTTGATCTTTATTCTGCATGAAGAAGATCCCGCATATACGAGAATATTCATCAACAAAAATAACATAATACCTGTGTTTTGCTGTTGAAGCAAACGAGAATGGCCCACAGACGTCTGTGTGAACTCTCTCCAGGATCACCGAAGATCGGTTCTCCTTTTCATGAAAGGTGGTCTTTACAAACTTACCCATAATACATCCCTTACACTGATCTATCCGCGCAAGTGTACCCTTGGGAAGTCCAGTAGAAATCTGCAGCAAAATCTTCAGGGCGCCATGGTGAAGATGGCCCAATTACCTGTGCCATAATTCTCCCTCATCCTGGCTCACCACTTCTTCTTATTTTCCCACCATTGCAGCGCAACCATCTACCTCCAGCTTGTAGAGATTCTTGACTTGAATCCTTATCCTCTTGGTTTGACCCGTTGTTTAATGTTGCAGGAAAGATTTTCCATCGCTGAAAACAACGTCACAACCTCTGTCCTCCAACATTGCAACTGAGACCAAGTTTTTCTTCAGATTTGGAACATGCATAACATATTTCAACAGAAATGGTTTACCTGAATCCCTTTCAAATGTAATGGTACCAATGCTGGTCGCACTGTATTGTCCATCGTTGCCCATCTCTATATGCATTTGGAGATCTTTCTCCTCCAAGCCACTGAAAAGCTCCTTATCTCCTGTCATGTGGAAGGAAGCACCACTATCAAGATACCACACCGATCCCATTGCGCTTGAAACCAAACATGCGATCAGAGAGAAATCAAGTTCAAATTGCGAGGCAAGGGCCTCACTAGCTATAGCTCCAACAACCTTCTTGTTCTTCTTTTTCTGTGGGAAGTTAGTGGCGAGATGCCCATGTTCGTGATAGTGAAAACACTTCACCTTGGACAAATCCAGCTTCTTGCCTTTAGCCTCAGATTTTGAGTGGCATTTATTCCCCTTCCCTTTCCTTGCTTTGGCAGCCAAAGCACAATCCTCTTCATCATCATGCTTTGATGAATATCCATCCATGGTTTTCCTCCTAAACTCCTACTACACTAGATCCGACCACAGTTTTTCCCAATCTGGTAGTTTTTCCTGTCCGTTGACAGAGTCTTGATAACTGTGCCAACTCTTAGGAAGTCCCAAGAGAGCCAAGCTCACCAAATCATCATCAGAAACCATGATTCCCACACTCCCCAGCTCATCTCGACATTGGAAAAACTTTATGAGATACTTAGGAATATTGTCGCCCTTTTCCATTTTGATTTTTCTGAGTTTATCCTTCAACGTCAATTTCCTATGGTCGCTGCTACTTTGGAAAAGATCTGTCAAAGCCTTCCACATTGCAAATGGAGTGGCTTACCCATGAAGGCTTGAGACAATATGGTCTCTCACACCTTCCAACATAATCCTTCTCGTCTTTGCTACTTTATTTTTCCATGCATCAAGTAATGCAACATTTGTTGAAGTGGGCTTAGGAACATCACTGTTGATGAATTCCTTCAAGCCAATATTTTCAAGCACCGCCTCCATCCTATCCTTCCATGCAATGTAGTTCGAGCTACCCTAGAGTGCATACTCCAACCGAAAACCATTGAAAGCCATTTCGATGTTTACTCAACTGTCGCACCAAGAAATTCTTGCAGCAAATTCGAATTGTTTCCACCAACAAAACTCAGCTACTGCTTCAATATTGCAATCTTCAATGCTCTGATACCATGTAGAAATTATATAAATACAATATTGTGATGTATTATCAGACTCTCCTGATCTAAAAATTATATCCACTGTGAAATACATAATCCTTCTACTTAATTCTTCGTGGAAATTTAATCGCCAATTACAAACACATGAAGAAAAATCAATCGCACACAACACAGATGTTTTTACCGAGAAAGCATAAAGCTAAAAACCCCACTATCATATATTATGTATATCATGGATCATGAAACAATCTCATACAAAACTCTACTCCAAGAGCTCTCAGTACAATATACAATCGTCTCACACTGTCATACAAAAATTGGCTCACACATGCACCAATTTATTGCCTCCTGATAACCTGCCTCCACTGCACAATCCCTGTTGATGAAGATCCCTGAATGAATTTGATCTTGCCTTGCCATGACTACGCAATCCTCATTGGCATCTCCACTATGTGTGTAGATGCATTGAATGCACCACTATAGTCACAACTGATAGTCAAACATGCCCTTTCACCTATCTCTCAACTGGGTCTCCACTGGATCTGACATGCATGTAGTTAACAGTAGTATTTCTTCAGTTTCATGTGAGACCACTGCTTTTGAATTAATTAAATAATTAATTCAACAATCTCTCACTGGTGTATCTTTAGTTACAACTAGTTACAGCTAGCACAACTGAGTTTAACTCACTTAACTGAGTTAAACTAAATAAAAACTCACATAACTACACATCCAACTCTGTTACAACTTTGTATCACTCAGTTACAACGAAGTCCACTCTGCATGTCCCACCAACCAACCTTAGAACTCATAATTCCTTCAGTGAACTGGTTTGCCACATTAGTTAACTGAAATCAAGTGCTTCAAGAGAATATATTATTATTTATTGTCTAATTATTATTAAGGGCTAATAATAATTGACATCCAATATATTTTTAGACATGTGATCTATAAATAGACTTCGCCCATGCATCTAAAAATAGAATCTCATCTATAAATATAATTTTCTCAACCATCTATAAATAGACTCATGCTATAAATAGAATATGCTCACCATTCTAAAATTAGACATACACCTAAAAATAGCCAGCGAGCCCCACCTAGTGAAGGTGCTTAATTTTCACTAGGATCATCATCTTGTTGAATTTCAACACTATTTAATTGTGATGTTTTGCTTGTGAAATCTCGATTTCACTCGATTCTATTTTAATTTTCTAATTACGGGAGTGATTGTTTGATGCACGCTCTGTGAGTTGGTTAGGATAGTTTGATTTTCACATGTGTGGGTCAATCATGGAAGTTTATTCGATCGTAAACCCTTAGGAGAACTCTATATGTAGAGAGTTCAGAGATGAAAGAAGAGTTTTGAATTTTGGAGAATTTTTGTTGTAGTTCTGTAGGACTGTGCTCTTTTTGCTCTGAGATACATATTTGGGAGAGCTGTTTTGAACATAATATGATGATACAATGCTGTTTATTTGTATTCCAGATGGAGCAATGAGTAGTATGTATCTATGTTCTCTTGTTTATTAGTAATCTCCTGTTTATGTATAATCATCTTTCAATATTCTGCTGCTTTGATGATTCGTGTAATGTAGATGCCGATGGTGTGCATTTTTATTTGTGAAGTCGTGTATGAATAACGCTCATGTGTTAAACTTGTTGTGCCCCCTTAATTCGTGCTCCACGAATCTCTCTTATTGGTCACATTCCACTTACATCCACTTCCTCTGAGTTCACAGAAGACAAATTCTTAAGACTTTTTAGCCTGTCTCTCGTTGGTTCCTCCTCCATCCCTTGTCAACACCTCTGCATATTTTGAAAGCCTCTGTTCATTGTTTCATACTTGGTCCATTTGAAAAGCCACCAAGCCATACAACATTCTGAGCCCTCTTGCAGTATAGGGTAATTCACATGAATCAAACTCCAAAGTTTTCATCATTCCTGAACCACAACAATCATTATCGTCTTAATCCATATTTTTTCAGAGGTGTTGTCAATCCTAGAGACAACCTTGAGTTGTGAAAGACCAGTGCCTAGGACATCTTATATAGCAAGGAGAAAAATGATATGGAAGGGATAATTAGTAGGGCAAAGCTCTCATGCTGTTTCTTGTAACAGGAAAATTAACTTGAACGGGACCAAAATTTTTAGAATTTTGATGCAGAGGAAGCATTACTGCAGAGGAAAGATGCGAAACTCTAACACGAATTGTATCAGACAATTCAAAGGCAACTTTACTGCAAAGAGGGCTGGATTCTAAATACTTCACAGAGATTAATAATCATAGAGTATCTACTGCATATATAGAATAAAGAGAATACTGATTGCTGTTGAGACAACATCCAGAAATATATACCACCACGTAGTGGGCTTATGAAATTAAGAATCCACACATGAAGACAACATTTGTAAATAACATCTCATAACAGCCAGTATAGCAGAAAAACAGATGAATTGAAAATGAGACAGCATATCACACCTGAGCCATATTTATAGTGCCGAAAAGCTTATGACATAAGTATCAACAAGGATAAATTTATATCAGAAACAGTGGGCTACTCGCATTCCAGAATTTGATACAAGATGAACGGATATAAACGAAATGAATGGGTAAGCTACAACACATAGGAGAGAATTACACACTGTAAAGCACCAAGACCAGAATCCTCATTAAAGATAAAGCTCCTTCTCATTGAGACCCAACGGGCTCTTCACATTTGTATTAAAGCTTTCACAAAATGCATACAAGAAATTCTTTTACAGTCAATTCTTCATAAAATTTGGAACCTCTTTTTCTCTTCTGATTTTGCTTATATAGACACCTTCATCCATGAGCGAGAAGATATTTTCTGGAAAATATCTTCTTCGCATGCCAAAAATTTGTTAAAGGTCCTTATAAAAAATGATCAAAACTTATGATGAGGAATTCAGACCTCTCATCATTTGCGGTTAGGCACTAGGCCGTTTTGAAACAAAATTTTAAACAAACGTCTGGGCAGAAAGTAAAAGACTGAGGTGAAATATAAATTCCACCTGAAATTTAAAAATAACTAACTAAAGTAAAAGTAAAAAGGCCGCTTGGGCCGAATCATGAATTAACAGTGTTTCATGGACGAGAAGGGGTCGAGGCTGTTGCTGACACGGGTGGCGGAACATTTGTGGATGAGCTGGCGATCTGGCTGGCGAACTGAGTGCATCTTTGCTAGCTGTCCGCTGATGGTTCGGGCATCGCTGTGAATCCTTCCACCTTGATATAGGCCTCTGTAAGGACGTTGAAACTTGCCTCGGTGGGGAGCTTGTGCTTTATAAGATGAAGGAGGGCAAACTCTTGGCGGAGGGATGAAACAATCGTCTCGGCCTTTAACCGAGCGGTTTTATCTGACAGGATGTCCGTTCGGTCTCTTTCTTTCTGGAGGCATGTCTTATATTCTGTTAACAGCCGTAGCACAGACGGAGTGGTTGGGTCCCAGCAAGATGGAAGTCCAGCTGTTGTAATCTCATCCCACACTGCATCGAACTGATCCACGCTTGCTACCACCTATTGCAGGGCTCTCGAGGCTGTAACTCGGGCCACCTCTTTGTCGATGATTTTCTGACATTCAAAGGCCTCCATGAACTGACTTGGTATGCCATGCTTTTCCACCTCATCAGACTCCAACTCTTTCAAGAAAGAAATGTAGCTTTTGGCGTGCTGGGTTATGCCGGACAAGTTGAGGTCTGCCTCATGCAATTTCCTGTTGAGATAGAGTACCGTAGATTTGGCTTCCCCCATCAGTTTTAGGAAACCCCACTGTTCTGTCACCGCCGAGATTAATTCTGACCAGATTATACTTCTCGCCTCACTGAGGGTGATATTTCCCTTCAGGCGGCTGTTGAGGTCGGTGATAGTTTTCTGCTGGTCGGCTCTTGTCTTCTTTTCCCGCTCTATCTCTTTTTGCAGTGTCTCTATTTTCTTGGTATTCTCAGCCCGGGGAGTGATCTGATGGTATAAACCTAAAAAAACTACCCGATATCGATCTCTATTGTCGATATGATGCCTAAAAAGCTGGGGTTTTATACTGCTGATGTGAAAAGGGTATTTGGGGTCACAGATTATAGCTTGCAAGTCAATAAAAGGCTCGAACCCGGGAGGGTTTCTAGTTTCTCGGACCTGAGGTGTCTCTGGTTCATTTTTCTTGGGCGTGCCCCTTCCCATGGTTGACATACAAAACTTTTAAAAATGAAAGAAAAGCAGAGGGAATATGAGGGACAGAATACCTGAGTAGCAGGGAAATCTGCTCGAGAAAACGACGCGGGGGTGTTGATAGTGACTGGGTAGACTTTGGCACTGGCTCCCACCTAGTATATACCGTAGCTTGGAAAACCTGCAAATTTTACTACAGTAAAATACGAGAAGACTGTTATCTATGACTGAGCGTTCTGAGATAAAAAGGCGGATAGGTGGAATAAATGGGGGAAAGTGTCGTAAGGACACTGACAGTGGAGCACACAGCACATAAGGATTGGGGTGTCAGCTGGAAGCAGGTGAAAACCGCATGTCAGTTTTAATACTGGTACGGGCCTCAGTACCAGTTAGCCTAGAAACTTACCTTACCTCTCTTGCCGCATAAACCATACGATCCTCGAAACACATTGTTCGCAAAACAGGGTTAAATACAGAGCATGCCAATCCCTAGAGCCCGCTTCCCGTTTTGCCACGTCACTGTAATTTCACGCTTTTCTCTGCCATGTCGCTCTTCATCTCGGGCCCACCCCACGGCACATCACTGTAATTTCACGGGGGTATGGGTATCTTCCCTCTTGTGCTTCTCGACCCCCGTGGAAATTCTCACATGGAGAATTCCCTCACGTGCACCTTATGGACGCGGCCAACTTTTTAATAGTTTTCGTTGTTGCGTCTTTTACGCCATGTCTTCGCCCTTTTTGCACTACCTTTACTCTTTTGCTTTATATTTTGACCCTTCTCATACACATTCCCTTCTAAGCGTGATACTAGCCTCATCATCCTTTCCCTTTAATCAGCCTTTTGAATGTTCCGACATCAGCCAATCATTCAATACATGTCTATCCAAAGCTTAATTCAGAAGAATGACTAATGTTAATTTATGGTCAACATTGGCTCCACCTGGGGATGGCACGTTCGTCCTCGAGCGTGTCGAGAACTTCGCAGACCACCTGTTTATCTTATGTGAACACCATTCCTCTTCATGATTCATGAAGACGCACACATTATTTAAGCAAAGATGAAAACAGACACTAATATACAATATGATACATCAGGCTCTCTCAGCCTGCCTCAGAACTGGAAATAAGGCTTGAGAAACTGGCCATTTACAGGGGCGTCGAGTAGATCTCCCTGTAAATTCTCCAGCCTGAAGGTATTGTTTCCACCTTGTTCTACAATTTTAAAGGGGTTGAACCAGAGGGGGTCGAATTTACTGTGTTTACCTTTATCAGCCCTTCGAATGTCCCATCTGAGTACCAAATCCCCAATCTGTAATTTTCTGTCTTTGGCATGTTGATCGAAAAGGTCCTTCATTTTTTCCTGGTATTAAACTAGCCTCTGACTCACCTGGTTCCACGTTTCTTCTAGCTCCACCAGCTGGTTGATTCTCCTGGTTACATCATCCGGTTCTTCCTGATTTTCTTGCATGAATCGAGCCATTGGTAATGCTAGCTGTACGGGGAAAACTGCCGCCCTCCCATATACTAATTCGTATGGGGACTTCCCAGTTGCTCTCTTACTGGTAATCCTGTTATCCCATAGAGCGAATTTTAACTGGGAATCCCAATTCTTCTGATTTTCATTAATAGCCTTCTTCAGTGCCCTCACCAGCGTTTTATTTGATGACTCTGCTAGGCCGTTTCCCTATGGGTAATAGGCTGTAGAGTGACCTAGTGCAATGTTGTATTGTTGACAGAAGCTGACAAACTTTGCAGATTTAAAGGCCTGTGCATTATCGGTCACAATCTTGGCAGGGAAACCAAATCTGGATATGATGTTTTCTTCTATGAATTTCATCACCACGTTGTCTGTTGCGTTCCTGGCGAGTATAGCTTCTACCCACTTTGTGAAATAATCCGTGGCGATTAATATCCATTTATGTTGACCGCTGGATGGGGGGTGTATTTCTCCGATGAAGTCAATTCCCCACTGCTGGAATGGTTCATCTACATGGATAGGGATCATGGGAAGAGGTGCTAGCTTCTGTATTTCGACAAACCTTTGGCATTTCTCACAAGCTCTAACCCGGGTAAACACATCTCCAAATAGTTTGGGCCAGAAGAAACCAGCCTTCAGGATTTTGTGAGAAGTAGCCCTCCAACTGTAATGGCCTCCACAGATTCCTTCATGAAACTCAGCCATTATACCCTCTACCTCTTCCTCCGTCAGGCATAGGAGCAGGATGCCTGAGGGGTCCCTCCAATACAGCTGGCCGTTTGCAACCATGTACTTCTGTGACTTCAACCTCAGTGCTCTGTATTTAACTTTTTCACAGCTGGGTGGGAAACTTAGTGTTAGCAGATATTCCACTATTTCCTTGTACCACTGGCTGGTAAGGTACTTCATATGTGTCTTCTGGGAAGCTATCTCTACTCCCTGTGGTTCTTCTTTCCCTTCAGATGCCTCGTTTTCCACCATGGACAGATTTATACCCAGAGCCTGGCAATTTGACTCAGACAAGATTTTGGCTAACCCCTGTCCCTTGATTATTTTAGTAGGGCGGATGTCCAGCTCATACTCCTGTATTTTGGCTATCCATTTCCCTCTTTTTACTTCACTATCTCCCTGGACAAGGATATCTTTGACAGCTGCTGTGGGCACGAATGCAGTGATGTGGGACTGGAGGACATACATACGAAAGGCTTTGAGGGATTTCACCAGAGCATATGCCTGCTTCTCCAATATGTTATATTTTAGCTCAGCATCACGAAGCACTTGACTGAAAAATGCAATAGGCTGCCCGTACCCATCTTCATTTTTCTACAACAAAACTCCTGCTACTGTGTGAAGTGATGCAAAGGAAAAGATCATAAAAGGTTTGGCATAGTCTAGCCTAGCTAACACAGGAGCTTCAGCGAATGCATTTTTAATTCTGGCAAAAGCTTCTCTTGATTCTTGTGACCACTTGACCTCATTGTTCTTCTTTAGCATGTCACTAATATGCCTAACTATCTCAGCATAATTAGGGATGAATCTCCTCAGGAAATTTATACGACCTAGGAACACCTGAACTTCCTTTTTATTTCTGGGGAGGGAAATGCCATTTATGACTTCTACTCTCTTAGGATCTATCTTTACTCCACCTTTGGTTACAATGTGTCCTAAGATCTTGCCCTCTTCTAGTGCAAACAAAGACTTCTGCGTATTTAGGGAGAGGCCATACTTTCTGCACTTCTCGAAGGTTCTGCGCAGATGTTCAATGTGCTCTGCATCATCTTTTGAGAACAAAGTAATGTCGTCCAGATATACCACCACAAACTTATCTTGCTCTCTGATAAAAACAATATCCATGGCCCTTTGAAAGGTGGCCCCTGCGTTAATCAACCCAAAAGGCATCCTGGCATACATAAATGTTCCCCACGGAGTGGTAAAGGCAGTCTTCTTTTGATCTTCTGGTAGTACAGCCACCTGATTGTACCCAGAGAATCCATCCATCATCGACATTCGAGACGCTCCTACCACTTTCTGCAGGATGTGGTCCATCTTCGACAGTGGATAATTATCCTTTAAGGATGCTCTGTTCAGGTTCCTAAAATCAACACATAGCCTTATCTCTCCGTTCTTCTTCCGTACAGGGACCAAATTTGCTACCCACTCAGAATATCTCAATGGTACAATGATTTTGGCCTTCAACAATTTCTTAATTTCTTTCTCAATCAAGGGTAGCAACATTGGATTTATCTGCCTAAGCTTCTGCTTATGTGGTTTGGCATCTCCCTTCAGTGGAATTTTATGCTGCATAATGCTGATATCAAAAGTTTTTAGGTCTTGATAAGACCATGCAAACACATCTTTATAGCCCTGAAATAATTTATGGTAAAGCTGTTTATACTCTTTCGGGACCTTCTTGGACAACTTCACGATCTTGGGGTCAGCCTCAGTGCCAAGATTCATATCTTCTACCTGATTCTCCTCCAAAACTTTGTTCGGCTGTAGTGGAACATCATTCTTGTTAAACAACCTTTCTAAAGGCACTAGTCCTCGGGGAATGACATTCCCTTTCAACTGCAGAAATTTGTGGCCAGCTACCTTTTCTTCCCATTTGTCTCCTGAAGCGTCTTCAGTCTCTTCCTCTTCACAACTATCAATATCCATGTTGGAAAATTCTCCAACTATTTCCAGGAATCTCTTCACCTGCTCTTCGTCTTCAAATACTTGCCAGTGTTTGATATTATCTGGGATTGATGGCCGATAACGTATCTCAATTTCATATCTCAAGAGAGGATTTTGAGGGGGATGAAAAGTACTGGCAGCCACTGCAAGGGAGTTTGCTATTATATTCTGCTCCCGGGGCATGAAATGGATATTAAATGCTAAGAAGAAATTCTCCACCAGATCCCAAACTTCATTCCTATAAGCCCTTAGCCTAGGATGTTTGGCTTGGCACTGATTTCTCACCTGTCTGACTACCAGTTCTGAATCTCCCATAACCTTTAGACTTCATATGTTCATACTCCTGGCTGTCTGCAGGCCTAGTAGAAGTGCTTCATACTCGGCCACATTATTGGTGGCTTCATACTCCAGCTTGAAAGATAAAGGGACCCATTGGCCTGCAGGAGAAATCAATAACACTCCAGCCCCGTTACCTTCCCTGGAGTTAGCCCCATCAAAATGAAGTGTCCAAATTTCTGATTCAGGACTTTCTATGGACTGTTCTGCCTTGATCTGGTAGAATGATGGTTCATGAGCGTACTCTTGATCTTCCTCCAACATTAAACATGAGAAATCCCCCTCCTTGCTATAAACCAGAGAATTAACTGAATCATCTGCCTTGGTAACTGTCTTGACAAATCTGGTTTCCCGGTACAACCTCCTCTCTTGACCACCAAATACAGGGATAGTGGCATAGGTTAGGTCCAACTTGATCGATCCACCAATTTTGGTCCCCCAAGATCTTGACAGTAGCATGCCAAAGCGGGCTGGAATGTCAGCCACCACTATATCCATCACTACACTTTTTTCTGGGATCTGAGCCAGATTGACCACTAAGTCCTTTATCATACCGAGGCACTTAAATCTTTTGTAGTCAAATGAGTAAAGGTCTTTGTATGGGCGGGTGATCTGTAGTCCTAGTTGTTCCATGACCGAGAGGGGTAAAAGATTATGAGAAGCTCCCAAATCTAACATACAATTGTGTAGCAGCAGGTCATGTATTACTAAAGACACATAAAATGGAGGAGTAGCAGCATCTAATTCTTCAACATGTGGGCCAAAAACAACCATAGGACTTTCTTCTTGAAGGTTCAGACTATCTGGAATGTTTATTACTTATGGAGGGAGCATAAAGGACGTGACCTGGGACTGATATGCAGGTTGTTTTAACAACTTGGTCAAGGGAACTGGGATTTTCACCTTCTCAAGCTCCTTTTGTAAGCTGAAGGCAAAGGAGGACTTATCTACTGACACGTCTTTTAGTTCTTTATCTTTGGAGTCTTTGCTCTGAGGGGTAGGTTTAACTTCTTTTAAGATTGGCTTGACACTAGGGGGTGTAGCCACTTGCGAAGATGAAGGAATTTGATCAACAGACTGTAAATATTGGTTAAGGGGCCTCTTACCTTTGTCCGGGGTCTTTTGAGGAGTTGCCTCCTTCCGAGCAGGTGCCTCTTCCTGGGGTGTGTCCTCCTCCTGGTCCTGAGTGCGAGTTCTCTTCCTGGAAGATCTGAGGTCATATCTTCTATTGAATTGAGCTTGCATGAAATCGACGAACTGCTTGCAGTAGTCATCGATCTTAGGATCTTCAGTGTCTTCACTAGCTTTCCCTTCTGTGTGTGCCTGCACCTCCACTTCGTCACTTTCATGTAAAGGGAATTCAACTTCATCACTGTTTGAAAAAGCAAGGTATGCCTCCTCTTGCTTATAAGCAGTGTCTTCAGTAGGACCCTCTACTTGCCCTTCCAAGTATAGAGGGTGTGGTACCTGATCTTGCTGATCCTTCTGTCCCCTTTGCAGTATCTGCAAAGGTGGCTTTCTGTATTGAGGGTTAAAGCCTCTGTTTGGAGCATTTTGGAAATTCTTGGAGGACGAATTCTTTGCCTCCATTTCAAGCTTTACTAGCTTGCTTGAGAGATTCTTGATCATCTTGTTCATCTCCTCAATCCTGTCATTAGCTAAATATCTATCTTGGGTCGAGGTGGATACCTCTTCCTTTCCCCTTCTTCTCATATCCTGCTCAGACTTTCCCTTGGATTTACCAGTGGAGGCAAAGTTTGCCTCAAGCTCCAGTGCGTCTGTCTAAGCATCATCCAGAGTGGCTGGCTTTCTTTCTCTTAGAGAGAAGCCGAATTCCGAGTCAAAGGCTGCCACAAACACAACCTTGGCAACGGTCTGGTGCGGTTTCATTTCTGCGGGAAGGCTCAGGTACAACTTGTTAAATCTCTTAATAAACTCGGCCACCCCTTCATTGTGTCTTTTCTTGAGTGTATTAAACTCAGTCAGACAATGCCCGTGGTCTTTATTCTCTCCCCATTTTTTGAGAAAAGTGTCTTCCATTGCTTCCCACGTGTTTATAAAACGGTCTCCCAACGTCTTGAACCATTTTCTAGCTTCACCGTCAAGGGATTGCACAAATAGTCTTAGGACTACATCAAGATGTTCCATGTTGAAATTTTCTGCAAAGGAGCAGAAGACCTCAAGGTGTTTTTGAGCTTCGATCTCGTTATCTCCATTGAAACGAGGCAAGATCTTTAGATAATCCTGTGGCAGGTCGTTCAGCACTTGAGGTAAAGCTAGGGGGGCATGTTTATTCAGCAATAAGCCTAGAACATTTGCCATTGGAGGAGGAGGTGGAGGTAAAAGAAGGATTTGATGTGTAAGCGGAGGAGGAGGTGGAAGTGAGGTTTGAATGACAAAGGGAATGTATTGGACAAAAGTTTGGGGTGATGATGAAAAATGCGGAGTATTAACAGCAGATACCTCAGTGACTTATTTTACTTCTTCAGCCTCTGGATTGGGGTGGAGTATGTAACGAGTGGTGTCTATTGACTCAGCCTCGTCTTTCACTTGGATGTTTCCGGGAGGTAAACTGTCTGAGTAGTAACTGGTTTCTCCCACAGCGGAGTCAGAATATTGTACTTGGGCCACTTGAGAAGAGGAGGAAGGAAAGTCTTCTAGAGAGAATTGTGGGATCTCAGTATGGATAAATTGTCTCTTCCTCCAATTTATTCTATGTAAGATTCTCTCTGGGTCAGACACATAGGGTGTCTTTGGCTGAGATGTATCTGACCTAAGGTGTGGCTTCCGAGGAGCCAGGACTGCAATTAGATTTATCTGAAAAACGAATGTGGAGTCGCCAAGGTGAGGGATATACAACTCTCAACTCTCCATGCTCACCTAATTGAAGAGTGAATAGGGTTTTGTCGAGGCCCAGGGATTTAAATTTGTTCTCAACTTTGCTACCCGACAATGGCGCCAAAAAGATGTTGTCAATCCTAGAGACAACCTTGAGTGGTGAAAGACCAGTGCCTAGGACATCTTATATAGCAAGGAGAAAAATGATATGGCAGGGATAATTAGTAGGGAAAAGCTCTCATGCTGTTTCTTGTAACAGGAAAATTAACTTGAACAGGACCAAAACTTTCAGAAGTTTGATGCAGAGGAAGAATTACTGCAGAGGCAAGATGCGAAACTCTAACACGAATTGTATCAGACAATTCAAAGGAAGATTTACTGCAAAGAGGGCTGGATTCTAAATACTTCACAGAGATTAATAATCATAGAGTATCTACTGCATACGTAGAATAAATAGAATACTGACTGCTGTTGAGACAACATCCAGAAATATATACCACCACGTAGTGGGCTTATAAAATTAAGAATCCACACATGAAGACAACATTTGTAAATAACATCTCATAACAGCCAGTATATTAGAAAAACGGATGAATTGAAAAATGAGACAGCATATCACACCTGAGCCATATTTAAAGTGTCGAAAAGCTTATGACATAAGTATCAACAAGGATAAAATTATATTAGAAACAGTGGGCTACTCGCATTCCAGAATGTGATACAAGATGAACGGATATAAACGAAATGAACGGGTAAGCTACAACACATAGGAGAGAATTACACACTGTAAAGCACCAAGACTAGAATCCTCATTAAAGATAAAGCTCCTTCTCATTGAGACCCAACGGGCTCTTCACATTTGTATTAAAGCTTTCACAAAATGTCAATTCTTCAGCAAATTTGGAACCTCTTTTTCTCTTCTGATTTTGCTTATATAGACACCTTCATACATGAGCGAGAAGATATTTTCTGGAAAATATCTTCTTCGCATGCCAAAAATTTGCTAAAGGTACTTATAAAAAATGATCAAAACTTATGATGAGGAATGCAGACCTCTCATCATTTGCGGTTAGGCACTAGGCCGTTTTGAAACAAAATTTTAAACAAACGTCTGGGCAGAAAGTAAAAGACTAAGGTGAAATATAAATTCCACCTGAAATTTAAAAATAACTAACTAAAGTAAAAGTAAAAAGGCCGCTTGGGCTGAATCATGAATTAACAGTGTTTCATGGACGAGAAGGGGTCGAGGCTGTTGCTGACACGGGTGGCAGAACATTTGCAGATGAGCTGGCGATCTGGCTGGCGAACTGAGTGCATCTTTGTTGGCTGTCCGCTGATGGTTCAGGCATCGCTGCGAATCCTTCCACCCTGATATAGGCCTCTGTGAGGACGTTGAAACTTGCCTTGGTGGGGAGATTGTGCTTTATAATATGAAGGAGGAAAAACTCTCGGCGGAGGGATGAAACAATCATCTCGGCCTTTAACCGAGCGGTTTTATATGACAGGATGTCTGTTCGGTCTCTTTCTTTCTGGAGGCATGTCTTATATTCTGTTAACGGCCGTAGCACAGACAGAGTGGTTGGGTCCCAACAAGATGGAAGTCCAGCTGTTGTAATCTCGTCCCACACTGCATCGAACCGATCCACGCTTGCTACTACCTGTTGCAGGGCTCTCGAGGCTGTAACTCGGGCCACCTCTTTGTCGATGATTTTCTGACATTCAAAGGCCTCCATGAACCGACTTCATATGCCATGCTTTTCCACCTCATCAGAATCCAACTCTTTCAAGAAAGAAATGTAGCTTCTGGCATGCTGGGTTCTGCCGGACAAGTTGAGGTCTGCCTCGTGCAATTTCCTGTTGAGATAGAGTACCGCAGATTTGGCTTCCCCCATCAGTTTTAGGAAACCCCACTGTTCTGTCACCGCCGAGATTACTTCTGACCAGATTATACTTCTCGCCTCACTGAGGGTGATATTTCCCTTCAGGCGACTGTTGAGGTCGGTGATAGTTTTCTGCTGGTCTTCTCTTGTCTTCTTTTCCTGCTCTATCTCTTTCTGCAGTGTCTCTATTTTCTTGGTATTCTCAGCCAGGGAGTTTTCTGATGGTATAAACCTGATACAATTACCCGATATCGATCTCTATTGTCGATATGATGCCTAAAAAGCTGGGGTTTTATACTGCTGATGTGAAAAGGGTATTTGGGGTCGCAGATTCCAGCTTGCAGGTCAATAAAAGGCTCGAACCCGGGAGGGTTTCTAGTTTCTCGGACCTGAGGAGTCTCTGGTTTAGTTTTCTTGGGCGTGCCCCTTCCCATGACCGACATACATAAATTTTAAAAACGAAAGAAAAGCAGAGGGAATATGAGGGACAAAATACCTGTGTAGCAGGGAAATCTGCTCGGGAAAACAACGTGGGGGTGTTGATAGTGACTGGGTAGACTTTGGCACTGGCTCCCACCTAGTATATACTGTAACTGGAAACCTGCGAATTTTACTGTAGTAAAATACAGGAAGACTGTTATCTGTGACTGAGCGTTCTGAGGTAAAAAGCGGATAAGTGGAATAAACGGGGGGGAAGTGTCGTAAGGACACTGATAGTGGAGCACGCGGCGCATAGGGATTGGGGTGTCAGCTGGAAGCAGGTGAACACCGCGTGCCGGGTTTAATACTGGTACGGGCCTCAGTACCAGTTAGCCTAGAAACTTACCTTACCTCTCTTGCCGCATAAACCATACGATCCTCGAAACACATTGTTCGCAAAACAGGGTTAAATACACAACATGCCAATCTCTAGAGCCCGCTTCCCGTTTTTCCACGTCACTGTAATTTCGCACTTTGCTCTACCACGTCACTCTTCATCTCTGGCCCACCCCACGGCACGTCACTGTAATTTCGCGGGGGTATGGGTCTCTTCCCTCCTGTGCTTCTCGACCCCCGCGGAAATTCTCACATGGAGAATTCCCTCACGTGCACCTTATGGACGCGGCCAGCTTTTTAATAGTTTTCGTTGTTGCGTCTTTTACGCCATGTCTTCGCCCTTTTTGCACTACCTTTACTCTTTTGCTTTATGTTTTGACCCTTCTCATACACATTCCCTTCTAAGCGTGATACTAGCCTCATCATCCTTTCCCTTTAATCAGCCTTTTGAATGTTCCGACATCAGCCAATCATTCAATACATGTCTATCCAAAGGTTAATTCGGAAGAATGACTAATGTTAATTTATGGTCAACAAGAGGCACCCCTTAAAATTGTCTACACCTAACCTCTGATTTCAATATGTCCTAGGCAATGTTCTTTTGCAACTCAAGGCTGTATCTAGGAACTATAACATGGTGGAGGAGGAATGTCTCCTTATGATAGCTCTATTTCCAGGCTGTTTTCTCTCCTTCGAACTGCTAGGGGCCCCATGTCGCTTAAGGCCGAAGAGATGGAAACACATTCGAGCTCGGCTTCGATATTACCTGGCATGTACAAAAGACAGTCCCACGATAAGATGAATGTAATGAAATAAAAACAAATGGAACAAATGCATGAACTAACTAGGGCCTTGGATGATCAGGACTGGTCGCTGCGACCTACGCTGGTAGAAAAAGTCTTAACTGGAACGGTTGTGACCTGGAGACCTAGTAATGTGGTCACAAGGTCACAAAGTCGCGTCTGTGTGAACAATCCCGACTTTGAGACTCTGCAACTTGGCGACTCAGTGACTAGGTCGCAAGGTCGCAAGGTCGCAATTGCGTGGACAATCAAGACTTTGCGACTTTGCGACTTAGCAACCAGGTGGCGAGGTCGCTAGTTCACCAGGTTGCATTAGGGCTTTTCTGAGGGAAAAATAGGCCGTCGCAACCCGCGGGAAAATTTGGAAAACATGGGAGAAAAATCCAAGGGAAGGAAACAAATCAAGGTTGAAAAGATCACAGGAAGGCCAGGAAGGGGTGCCCAAAGTGGTAGGAGGAGAAAGGAGGGGTCAAAATGGGTTTAGGCATGATAGGATAAGAAAGGGGAAGGGAAACCCTAGTTGGAGTAACTGTGAGTGCTTAGTATTGCAATTGAGGGGCATCTAAGGCAATTAATAACTTAGGCTTGGGGCAGGTAGGGCCATAACCAATAAAAACAGGAACTGCAGGAGGTTTCAACGACTTACCTGTAAATAATCACTCTCTGATTGGCTTGTCATACGTCTTGTTTGCTCTGTCGCGCAGGTCGAATGCGACCTACGCGACCCTTTTATTTATAAAGGGGCCGCACGTGTGGTCATTAATGGAGGTCAAAATGTTACAAAGTGGGTTTATTCAGGTGTGGATGCGACCTTGCGACTTGGCGACCTGGAGGTTACTGGGTCGCAAGGTCGCATAGTCACAAAAGTGAGATTCAAACACAGTTTACGACCTAGCGACCTGGCGACCTTGGTCGGGTCGCAAGGTCGCCAAGTCGCAAATTGCTAAAGGTTGAAAGCAGAGCGACTTTGCAACCTTGCGACTTTACTTAGAAAAAAATTGGAGTCATCTCTTGGTTTGGGGTTACCTGCTTGAAGTGGAATTTCCTGAGGCTCACGGCTGATGTCGGGAAAGGGCCTGTCCTCATCAAAACAACAGGGGCTCTGAAATTTCAAAATGGTGCCAAATTTTGGAGGGTGTTGTAGCAACTACAACAATTGGCGATTCACTAGTAGAACCTAGAATCTCTGACCGCGCTTAATCTTGTGGGGGGTGGGGGGGCTTAGCAGGTCCTTCCTCTCGCTTCCATGGGTCCCACTAGCCTCCTCTTTGGCCTTCGTGCATTTAATTTTTCTGATTGCACTACACGGAATGCTGTTCACCGTGCCTTCCATTTCTGGAGACTGAACGAAAGGGGTCGAAATAACCTCACGGTTTCAAGGGATCCGGTATAGTTATTTGGTCTCCTATGTTGCTCCGTTGCCAGCGAACTTGATGGGCCTCGGTGGAGTCAATGCCTAGGAGTCACAAACATTTCTCCGCTGCCAGTGAGCCTGGTCAGTACCCCAGCAGAGTCGTTACATAACCTCTCTGCACATGAAGCATTTCTCAATCCTTTACCCTTTTTTCCGTGCGCTAATATCACTTATTTGAATGTGCGAAGGAACTTATTTGTATGTGCTCGACATTGAATGGGCGGATGAGGGATCCCGACTTATGTTACATGCAAGAGAGGTTTCTCCTGGTCTTTTATTTGGAGACCTTTTGAGTTTTCCCAAATACCCTTTTGCCGTTAGAGGTTAGCTCCTTTCCGCTTTCATCTAGTGACCTCATTTCACCGATAGTTTTTCAATAGTGATTTCTGAGTGGATGTGCTAGATCAGTTATTCGCACTTGGGTCCTATGACTCGGTCGAGTTCCCCACGAAGTGGTTATCGTAGACATACTTAGGCCACTTATGTTTCAGGGCTGATTATTTGCAAGCAGAGATTCAGGGATAGCTTTTCCTATGGAGTAATTGTTGCATCAATTGTTAGAATTAAGGCATTGAGTATGAAAATCTGGGGCTTTGCTCGGGGAAAGCCATTTATTTAAAACAACCAAACAAAACAAAGAAAAATGGAGAATGCGATAAAGGCATAAAACAAAACTATAGTACAAAGTGTGGGGACAACTGAGGGGCCGTCAAGTGAAGTAATGTTTGAGGTCATGGCCGTTTACCAGGAGGACCTCAGTCCTCCCTTCTAGGGTTTGGAGTTTTTATGTGTATGGGCCGACCTTTTCCTTGATCTGAAATGGGTTTGGTGTGTTTTCCCCTGTCTTCGTGAGCCTTGTCCCACTTATGGATGAGATCGCCAATTTCAAAGACCTTGTTCCCGACGGATTTTTTGTCAAACCATCATTTTATTCGACCTTGGTGGACATAAATTTTTTTTTATGACCTTTAGTCTTTCCTCCTCTAGTTTTATCAAGGTGTCTATGTGGGTCTATAGAGCAGGGCATGGGTGCCATGTGTTTCTTGGGACAATTGAAGGGCAGGAAGGGAGAGGTTAGGGGGAAGGATGGCTTCTTTACCATAGACTAGGAAGAATGGGGAGGTTCTTACGGAGGGTTTAGGTGTGACTCGATCAGACCAGAGGGCATTGTTTAGGGCGTTGTGCCAGTTTCAATGTTGGGATAGCAAGGTTTTCTTGATGATCCAGATTAAATTCTTATTGGTAGACTCAGCTAATACATTCCCTCGGGGGTGATAGTTGGCGGAATGTTTCAAGACAATACTATTTTCCAGAGTGAATTCATATAACTTAAATTATGAAAAATATGTAGCATTATAAAAAATGAGAGAGGTTGGGATGCCGAACCTGGTCATGATGTACTGAGTAATGAAAACTATTACCTCTTGGTCGTTGATATGGCGTAACGGTATCGCCTCAACCCACCTTGTGAAACAATCCGTGGAAGTGAGGATATATCGATGTTGCTTGGAGGAGTGCGGAAATATTTCTTCGATCACGTCCAGAACCCATCGCTGGAACGGTTCCTCCACTGCGACAGACTGTAGTGGAGCGGATGGCCTGGATTCTCTACTGACAAAATTTTGGCATGCGGGGCACTTTCGAACATAGGCGTGAGCATCCTTAAACAGAGTGGGCCAATAAAACCTGGCGTGCATGATCTTGTGAGTTGTAGCATCTCCTTCATAGTGTCCACCAGCTGGGCCGTCATGTAGTTCCTTTAAGACTTGTCGAGTCTTGCTAGGTTCTAGACAGCATAGCAGGACATCTCTGTGATGTTTGCAGAACAACTTGCCTTGCAACCTTTGATAGGATGAAAATTTAAGCCTTATTGCTAGTTTTTGCTTGGCCGTCAAGTTAGGTTCCATGATATCATGACTGAGATACTGTAGGAGGTATGTGTACCATGACAGGGAATTTTGCTGGAGTGCGCCATGGGCTTGGTACATCTCTATCTCATGTTCCCAATACTCCTCATCATTGTCTCGCGGGTCAGCGACTTCAACAACCATTCAGAACAACCCCTTCCCTTTGACCATGTGTACAGGTTTGAATTCTAGGTCATACTCCTGAAGGCATGCCATCTAGTTTCCTTGTCTCTCACCCAGCTCCTGCTGCACAAACAATGAGCGAACGGCTGGGTGTGGTACGAACACCGTGACATGGGTATTCATAATGTATGGCCTAAAGTTCTTAACTGCCTTGTATACTACATAGGCTTGCTTATCGATGTTCGTATAGTTCAAATCAGTGCCTTGCAACCCTGCGCTCATGAAAGATATCGACCGTTCGTCGTTGCTGCTATCTTTCTGGGTCAGGACAGCTGCCAGTGACGAATATGAGGCAAAAATATACAAGATAAAGCCTTTTTTGAAATCTGGGCTATGTAGGACAGGTGCTTCCATGATAGCTTTCTTAATACCATCAAATGCTTCTTTTTCGGGTAGATTCCATTTAAAATTCACGTTCTTCTTGATCATATTTTGCAACGGTTTCATGATTTTCTCAAAGTCCGATATGAATGTTCAGAGGAAGTTGATTTTCCCGAGAAACTACTGCATGGCTTTCTTGTTGCTCGGGGGAGCGATTTGGGCGATGGATTTTACACGGGTTGAGTCTACCACTATGCCATCTCAGGTTATGATGTGGCCCAAAAAATTTCCTTTTGAGAATGAAAATATACTCTTCTTGGGGTTCAACGAGATTCTGTATTTTTGGCACCTCTCAAAGATCTGTTTGAGGTGTTGTAGGTGGTCATGTCTACGTTTAGAGAACACGGTGACGTCGTCAAGGTAGACCAACACACTTTGTACCATTAGCCCCCAGAAGGCGATGTCCATGGCCCTTTAGAAGGTTGCCCCAACATTAATTAGGCCAAAGGGAATGCACCTGAATCGAATGTTCCCCACTTAGTCCTGAATGTTGTCTTCAAACGGTCCGGCTCCGCTACTAGCACTTGGTTGTATCCCGAGAAACCACCCAGCAACGAGAACATTTCCGACCACAATACCATTTGAATAATCTGCTCCATGGGGGGCACCAGGTAGTTATCCTTATTGGAAGATTGGTTTAAATTTTGGAAGTATACACATAAGAATATTTCGCCGGACTTCTTGCGGAGTTGGACCAAACTCAACACCGATGTTGAATGTCGGAATTTGAAAATGATGCGGGCGTCTAGGAGTTTCTTAATTTCTTTATGAACCATTGGTTCCAAAGTCGGATGCACTTTTATTAGCTTATGTTGAAAATTTTTGACGCCTTCCTTCATTGGTATCACATGCTGGGTAATTCGTGTGTCATAAGTCCATAGTTCATCGTATGTCCAGGCGAAAACATCTCGGTACTTAAATAACTCAATAAAGGACTGTCGCTCCTGGGGGTGCACTTGGTATCAAGATTAACGAACTTCAGGTCCGCTTCCATCTCGAGGTTCACTTGTTGGTGCAATAGGGTGGAACTTTGCACCTTTGTATTGGGAGGCCCCCGAAATCGGTTCTGAAGATCGAATAACTTCTCGAGGGAGACGACCCCTTTGGGTATTGAGTTCCCCTTGTGTTCTTCCCTTTCCTTTTGTAAAGCCAAATCATGCTCCTCTTCCTCAACCACTGCATCCTTGAATACATTTGTGTTTAACATGAAATCTAACACCTGCTTATGATCATTAAAAATGTAGAAATTAGTCACATTATCCGGCACCGAAGGTTTATACTCAATTTCAATAAAAAAATCATCCCTTAATGGGGTAAACCTAGGGGCAGCGTTTGCTAACGTATCGGCTACTACATTGTGCATTCTAAGTACTGACTTAATATCAAAAACATCGAAATCAGAAATCAAACGCCATACCTCTTGTTGATATCCTTTTTAATTGGGGGATAGGTAATGAATAGTGTTGCGTACCTATTGGGTGATGATTTTGGAGTCGCCGATTACCTTTAAGCAACTGAATTTGAGGTCGATCACTTTCTTGAGGCCCAGGATTAGTGCTTCGTATTCGACCGTATTGTTGGTGCATTGGAATTCCAACCTGCAAGAGATCAAGAACTTGTTTTTCTGGGGATCTATCAAGATACAGTCGGCACCGACCCCGTCATGGGTCTTGGAACCGTCATAGTACAGGGTCCAAATTTTGTTCTCAGGTGCTTCTAAAATACATGTGTTCACAAACGATATACTCGGGACAGAGTCATTGGGTGGACCTTATGATATGCCAGGGTGGGACATAGTACAAAGGAGCAATTCCAACTGGGTGTCCAGGGAGACTGGGGACTGAGTGGCTTGGTAGCACCTGAAAGAAACCTCTAAGAAACATATGCCCTGATATTATTGTGCAAAGATGATGGGTTCATTGGGTGCTTCAAGGTTAGTCACCATACGTTTCATATAAGGTTTGCTTTCGACTCGGATCTCATTATTGCTACCTTTGTACGAGAGCCACAAATGGGACTAGTTAGTGGAGAAGTATCCCAACAGCTTGCTTGACCAATCCTGGCTTAGTAGCAGACCGTAGGCATCCAAAATATCTACGACAACTATTTCGATGCACTGATGGACTTGAGAATCTGAGGAGAGATGTGTTAGGACGTTATTCAACTTGCCCATGGCGGAAACTTGGGACCTATCAAGATGAATGATCCCGTCATCCGTTTTCTTGGGATGGATATTCAAATTTTTGCATACAGACAGGGGCATGACGTTGGTAGATGCGCTGAAATCAATAAGGTAGTTGTGGACGTTGAAATTGAAAATCTCAAAAGACAAGATAAATAGGGGTGTGGACCCTCGCGATTTGGCATTGATGACATTGACAATGGACTAGAGGTTCACCAAGGCTTGGGAGGGTGTGGAGCTTACAGTCCTCGCCACCGAGGTAGGCCCGCTTGTTGAGGATGGGTTGGCGAACTCCTTGAGAACCAGATCATGTTGGTTGGCTATTCGGGCGAGTTTGTAAAGTGATATATTGGCTCGCATTTTCTCCATGTATTCGATGATATTGTACCCAGAATTTGGGTACGAAGATGTCTCCATAGGTGTGCTGGGTGAATTTGATGATGGTCTGGCCTTCGGGGTGCCTCGAGCAGTGGCAGAGCTAGACTTTTCAGTGGTTGGGGTTGCTGTCTCACTTTCTCTGTTTGGAGGAAGGATCTTTCTCAAGAAATATTTCCTCTTTTCCTCAAATGAGCGATCGACAACCAGGCCTTTACTCCTTAGGCTATAGTTTCAGGGGGGTTTGGATTGGGGATCATCAACCATATTTATCTTTGTCACAGATGGAGGCCCCTCCCCGCGTATTACTTCGAAGGTGAGGACTGTTGATCCCAAGTTTTCATCCAGGGGAGAGACTTATTCTTCACCTGAGTCAACTTCCTCTTCAAACTCCCCTATTTTCTGGTCTTCTAGGAGCTGATTCACCACTGTGGTCATACTATTAATCCATTGGGGGTAGGTTCTCTCAGAATGGGAAGCTTGATGAAATGAGCATAAGTTATCTTTTCCAATATCTTCGAGGTTGAAATTTGCATTGGGGTTGGGCGGAGGGCGATTAGGCTTGATATTGTTCTTCCTAAAGAAAGGCTTTTGAGCTTTGCTACTTGAGGCAGTGTCATTGTTCTTTATTTTCAAGTCGGAGACTTCATTCGACAATAGATTTAGGGATTTTGCGATGTTTTCAAAATCGAAAGGTTCCTTATCCTTGTCCCTGGATTTATTGGTTGAGGGTTGTTTCCTTTTCCCGAACAATTTTTGATCATCCCGATTGTCATGGTCTAGAGACCCTATTGAAAGCATATATTTCTCGACGGTGAGAGTAGTGGTGAAATTTTCTGCTAGGGTGGCTCTGGCCTCACGTTTAACAAACACAACGATGTCCTGAGGCAGGGCTCTTGTGTAGTAGTCTATAGTGATGGAATTGTCAAGGGCCATGTTCGGGGGAAACTTGTTCAAGATGGTCACAAAACACTGGTTGAAATCCTTGACCTTCTCCTTCTTTTGGCACTTCAAGGTGCTCAACTCCATGAGGAGCATAGAAGGGGTCTAATCCTCGGAGAAATTTTCAAGGAAGGTGCGGCGGAATTTCTCCCAAGTCGAAATGGAAGTGACAAGCAATGAGCGATAGCAAGTAGCGGCTTTGTTTTCTAAGGTGTGTAGGAAAAACCGACATACTACATCATCATACTACACCCTCATCATTTGCAAGGCCAGGTAGAAGTTACTAATGTGGTCCTTGGTCGAAATTCCCTTCTCAGGATCGAACTTGGGAAGGTGCTTCTCCGGGTGTCGGGGCATGTCATGAAGAGAACCTTGGTGGCCCAGAGGGGACTGTGCCATCCATGCTAGGGGCTGCACCCGTCTTTCCCTACGATAGGGTGGGATGAAAAAATGCTCAGTTTCGTTTTCGGACTCGCTCCCGACACCAAACCCGGAAGCTTCGTCCTCATGTTGAGAGTGCATGTCTTGGTTTCAGTTAACTCTGAGATCTTTGAGATTCCTATAATTTCTCAAGTTTCTGAAACCACCGAATTTTCCATTGAAAAGGAAAGGCTATCGGTTCCAGTTTTGGTGGTGGTGATGAGTATGGTTTCTGTTTCAACCGTGCCCTTGACCTCTTCCGGCCCCTCCCCTAGGTGGGTCATTAGCTTGGGTGTTGTCATTTAAAGGATGATTGGCCTGGGGACCGATGTTTGGTTGGGGTCCAGTAATTTCAGGCCCTCCCCCGTCGACCCCTTGGGGGCTTTCAGGAGGTTCAGCTAAGAGCTAGTCGACCGCATCTATGTAGTCTTCGAGAATTAGGTTTATGAGTTGAGGCACGGAGTTGACTAGGACACCTTGGTGAGTGTGATGTGTTTTGGGGGTTCGTGGATTGGCCAGGGAACCAGTGGCGGGGAGGTTTTGGAGACCTCTAACGAGATCAAGGGCGAGTGGACGTAAAGCCCTTAGTTAGTATGATGTGACTTCGTAGAAAGGTGGATTCTCCTCAGGAGGGGTATTCTTGGGAGGAGGAGGACCAGTGTTTTCAAACCTGATCTCTCCCCGTTCCAGGCCAGGGAAGGGGTTCTGTGGACTTTGCATAGTGATGTTACTTGCGTGGTGGGAGCCTACCATCAAGCCCTCCTTCTAGTGCCAAATCTGTTGATGGGAAAAAATGCCTTGCAATTTTCTCAACTCATAAATAAATATATATAGTACAACAATATTATGTCTGCAATTTCTTCTAGTTGTAAGATCCGAAATAGAAGTTGTGACAAATATGTAATTGAAACCTTATACCAAATTTCTGAAATCCACAATTTTATACTTATAGAAACCCACCCTTATTGTACCTATGGTATTCGCACTTAATCCTATCTCAGGTCTGCACTGAATCTTGCCTCAAGTCCGCACTGAATCCTGTCTCAAGTCCGCATTGAAGTTATGTCTCAAGTCCGCACTTCTTTCTGTCCTTAACTCACACTTTTTCCTGTCCTGAAGTCTTCACTTAATTACAGACTATCCGAAGTTCACTTCTATTATTTTTGCACAGATTTCTGGGCTATTTATAGTTGTTCAAACCTATAATTAGCCAACCTATCATTGAACTGATGTGACATATTATTGAGCCGAATTTTTCAGCAATTTCAAGCCAACTTGTAGGGTTGATCTTCCATCATTAAGCAGGTTGTCTTAAGGGTTGCTTGAGCATCATTATGGAGCCATTTTCTTCGAGGATATGTGACAAGGTTCATGACAAGGTTTGGAGCATATATTGATGACTAGACTCTTCATTTACTAGACACTTAATTACAAATGTAAGTAGAAGACAACCCTAATAGACATTAAGAAGAAGTTTATAAAATATTTCTCATGAAACCCATGAAGCAATTACAACAAAAAATACATTTTATTATCTTTTTCTTCTTCTTTACATAAAACACATAATTACATATTCAATATGAAGACCGACCTAGTTACAATTTTCAACACTCCCTATTAACTAGGGAGTTATTCATACAGGTACATGGTCACTTTCAAACTGAAGAATCTCATAAGAAGAATCGGATTGGTAATTGAATCTGTATAACATCATATCAACCAGTATTGTCCTAGTGCAAGGTGTTGACTAACATCCCCATATTTCAACGTGACAATGGGCTACAATGTTGGCGAGACACATGAATAATAAATACCATAGTCATTGTCTCTCCAAGATACATACCCCACCTAGGTGTTCCCAGAGTATGACCTTCTTGGACTATTCTTCTCTTGGGTGGCCAACCCTCAAAGAATATCGGCCCTCGACTACTCTTATCTTGAATGTCCTATCTCATTCTCAAAGGGTGTCGAATGCCAGATGATTACCCAATCCTCCATTCTGTCTTCCAGGTGAAGAAAAGAATGTTGTGTCTATCCATTCTATCCACATGGCCTTCCCTAAGACTTACCGCTGCTAGTCCTAGTCTAGTGCATGACACATGTATTAGAGAATCACATATGTCACTCCCTCTCAACACAGAAAGGACATACTTCAGTTTCTTCCAAGTAAGAAACTTACCACCTGACTCCCTCTTAACCAGGGTCCTGCAGTAGCAATCCAACTACTCATGAAGAATTCCTCCCCTTGATGTCATGGATTTAGATATAAAGGAATCTTCAACTTTTGGCTTCATAGGGCACAGATTATCCATCACTTTCAGTCATGTGTCATTTCCACTATCAGAAAGTTATTCATCAGTCTTTCTTATCTGGTCCACCGTTATGCCATGCTACTTTACTTCAAATCATCTCCAAGGATCATGTATCCTTTCTCATGATTAGCAACCCTGCACAAATTCATCCAAATAAAAATATACATACGAACCTTTTAAAACAAAAGTTACCTCAGTGATGATCTTTCACCATGACATCTTCCTGTAGGCATCGACATCATCTATTCAGATTGACACATCTCCTAATGATATGCATTTTCAAGAGTCTTATTATTTACCATACTTCTGTCAGAGTCTACATATCCTCCCAGGAGATCTCCTAGTCACATCTTATTGGCTTCCAGATGATAACTACCTCTTGACATGGTTGCATTTCATGGTCTCTTCCTTTCTGCACATTCTCTATTTCAGGAACTTGCAAATTTTCCAGTTTCTCATTCATATATAACCACCTCATATTACATTAGGACATACTATGTTGATTTCATCTGCTAGTGCAATGATAGATCCTTCTTCATAGATCATACTTCTACATATGGAAGTCTATTACCTGCAACCTTATGACATGAATTTACAACATCCATTGTCAGCGTATAAATATATACATACATGTTGTAGCCGCTACAACACCCTCCGAAATTTGGCACCAGTTTGAAATTTCAGAGCCCCTGTTGTTTTGATGAGGACATGCCCGTTCCCAGCATCAACCGTGAGACTCAGGAAAGTCCACTTCGAGCAAGTAACCCAAAACCAAGTGATGACTCCAATTTTTTTCTAAGTAAAGTCGCAAAGTAGCTCTCCTTTCAACCTTCAGGAGTTTGCGACTTAGCAACCTTGTGACTCGACCAAGGTCGCCATGTCGCTAGGTCGCAAACAATGTCTAAATCTTACTTTTGCGACTATGCAACCATGCGACCTAGCAACCTCCAGGTCGCTAGGTCGCAAGGTCACATCCACACCTGACTAAACCCACTTTGCGACCTTGCGACCTCCATTAATGACCACACATGTGACCCCTTTATAAATAAAAGGGTCGCGTAGGTTGCATTCGACGTACACGATGGAGCAAACAAGACGTCTGACAAGCCACTCAAAGTATGATTTTTTCCAGGTAAGTCGCCGAAACCTCCTGCAGTTCCTGTTTTTATTGGCTATGGCCCTACCTGCCCCAAGCTTAGGCTATTAATTGCCTTAGATGCCCCTCAATTGCAATTCTAAGCCCTCATAGTTACGCAAGCTAGGGTTTCCCTTCCCCTTTCTTATCCTATCATGCCTAAACTCATTTTGACCCCTCCTTTCTCCTCTTGCCACTTTGGGTGCCCCTCCCTGGCCTTCCTGTGAGCCTTTCAACCTTGATTTGTTTCCTTCCCTTAGATTTTTCTCCCATTTTTTCCCATTTTACCCGCGGGTCACGACGACCTATTTTCCCCTCAGAAAATCCCTAATGCGACCCCGCGACTTGCAACCTCGCGACCTCACAACCTCGCGACCTCGCAACCTGGTCGCATAGTCGTAAAGGTGCAAAGTCACAAAATCCTGACTGTCCACGCAATCACGACTTTGCGACCTGGTCGCTAATTCGCCAAGTCGCAGAGTCACAAAGTCAGTATTTTTCACGCAGATGTGACTTTGCGACCTTGCGACCACGTTACTAGGTCGCCAGGTCGCAACCCTTCTAGTTAAGAATTTTGCGACCAACGCAGGTCGCATCTACCCATCCTGAGCAACCAAGGCCCTAGGTTAGTACATGTAGTTGTTCCTTTTGTTTTGATTTCATGCCGTTCGTCTTATCGTGGGACTAATTTCTGTACATGCCAGGTAATATCGAAGCCAATATTAAGTGCTTTTCCATCTCTTCAGCCTCAAGCGACATGGGGCCGCCAACAGTTTGAAGGAGACAAAAGAGCCCAGAAATAGAGCTATCAGAAGGAAACATGCCTCCTCCACCACCTCCCATCTATGGAGATACCGCCTGTGTTTTCAGAAAAGATGCCAAGATGTCGTGGTATGAAGTCTACCAGGAGTTCACAAAACAAGAATTCCCAAAATACCTCGTAGACCAAGAGATCCAAGCTGCATTATGTGGGAACCCACCCACCAATCTTCCCATGCGCGGAAGTAATCGAGTGGATCCTCAAAAAGGTGGACTCAAATATCTGGGTGATCCGCGATCACACGGGAAAACCTTTCGCTAATCTAATCAAGAAGGACGCAGAAGTATACTACTCAGTCCCGGCTAAGGAAGAGTCTTTCAACGCCCAGTGGATCACCACACATGACGTGCCAATGCAGGATACCTTGAAGGGTTGGTGGGAGGACCCTGAGAATTTTAGAGGAAAGAAGGATCAAGAGTATAAGACCGAAGGCCTAAGAAAAGTATACAGGCTTGTCGCAACCATGATGTGCAGGAGGGACACCACTACCTTTAATGGAACATGGGTTACCCTCATATATGTGATCACCTCCTATGACATTTGTTTCAACTAGGAAAATCTATTAATATTAGCTCTAAAGGTGAACATATCAACAGCCCAGGTACTAGAGGAGGGATGTGCATCAGATTTTTACATGGCCTCATACCTATTAGATGTAGTGTGCTCACCGTGTAACTTTGATGATTGGCCACTCAAATGGGATGCAACACACGGTAGGCCTATCCATAAATATCTAAACGTGTTCTGGGCTACTAGGTACAAGCAAGACATCGATGCCATCTCAGACAAGTTTATCACCGCACTCTACCGACACCTTTTCAATGAATATCCTCCCTGCATGTCCAAAAGGGCCATGGACACTATGATCAAGGTAGCTCATTGGTTCCCCATCAAAGAAGGCACCTTCGTTAGTGTTTTTGGATCATTCAAGGCACCTCATGCACTACCTAAGTTTGTCACTGATAAACTACTATTAGAAGAAGTATGCTACCAAATGAAGAGCAGGTTCTCTAAGACGTTGAGCAAGGGCAAGAAGAAGCCATGGCCTACCCTCCCGCTCACTATTGGTGCCTACACAGTCAGATATTTCAAAGAAGTGGAAGCATAAGTAGAATACATAAATGGATTCCATTTTGTAAACTTATCCCATAGGTCATATGACCCTGAGAGGATCGTCCACGCACACTATAAGCGGGCCAAATTCAACTGGACTTATCAACACACTGTGTGCGTTGTGGAAGAGCAAGTGAAAAACTAGTACAATTCATTTAGGGAAGCAGCCCCTGAAGGACAAGCCAACTCGAATGGAGACCAAGGGAGTCAGTACCAGGATGATCAAACTCTGCAAGAGAGAGTAGATGCTATGAAGCGAAAAGACCCCATAGGAGGAGCATCGACCTCCCAATCCAAAAGGCCGAAGAATACTACAGGCAGTGATCCTCCTAAGAATAAACATGAAGGAGGAGGTAAAGAGGCCGAGGCACAATTAAATTCCGAGCAGAAGCAAAGAGAGGAGGAAATCAAGAAAACCCAAGATGCTCTGGCACAACAAAAGGAAGAATAAAAGAAAAGGAAACAGGTCAAAGAAAAACAAAAGAAACGACAAAGAGAGGAACGCAGGAAGAAGCAAGCGGAAGAGGCCATCAAGAAGAAAGAAGAAGAAGATCAACAGAAAAGGGAAGCTGAGAACAAGCTGAAATAGGAGCAGGATAGGGAAGAAGAAGAAAAGAAGAGGAAGGAGGAAGAAGCTCATAAGCTATGAATACAAACATCCAAGGAGGCAGAGGGAAGCGGGTCACAACCCTTGAAAATCGGAAAGCAGGCAGACCTGCCACCTATTGACATACCCCGACAAATCCCATGATAGGCGAACACCTCCCACTCTCAGATCTCGGCATCCTGGAGGAACACGAGGATGATGTACTGGATCTAATGAGATTATCTTATGATCAATACACTCATAAAATCAGGCAAGAGAGGAGGAAATTCCTCGCACGGAATCCAGCTAAACCTCTCGTAGTAACCACGGAGAAAGACATAGTCCTAGACACCAGGACTAATCCCATAATGATAGCATCGTACGGAACCACTTTTGTAGCCGATACCGAAGAAAATTTTAGTAGGATGAGAAAATAAATATTATTTTTGCAAAACAGAATCCGTATGTATGAGTAGAGGGCCGTTCAAGCAGAGGAGGAAAAGAAGGCCCTAAAGATCGAAAACCAAAGGCTCCAACTTTCACTCACTCAGGCCAGCGTGTAGAAATTTGCTGAATAATGATTAATTATCCACTGAGACTATCCTGATCACATACAATTCGAATTTATATGCAACACATAATCTCTTCCACTCAGATCAACTCAAATCATCACACATGCGGAAATAAAAATCAAGCGATAACACATCAAATCATCATACACATTAACACAGTATGTATGGGGAAATCTTATAGCTGAAAACCCCGTAGCTATTGTGTATATTATAATGGAGAAATCAAGTAACAAACTCAGTACAATACTCCTCACAAGTACTCGGTACTTTCTCATACAGTTACTCACAATCTAGCTCAGTTTTGAACAGGTTACTGGTTCAAAACTCACCGCCAATTGCCTTGCCTCTATTGCGTGTTTCAATGCTATGGGATGGCCTCTTTATATAGATAAACCACCAGCCTGAACTGCGCAATCCTCATGGGCTTACTCCACCTATATGTGTGTTGCAAATAGCAACAGTATAGTCACAATTGATAGCTAACTCCACCCTTTCATCTACCTCTTTCACTGGTCTCCACTGAACTGATCATGCACTGTAGTGAACTGATGTGTTCTTGAGTTGAATAATGAGTTACTAATTAATGAATTAAATAATATTTAATTCACTCCACTCATAACTAATTGATTAACTAGTTAAACTAATCTCAATCAGTTCAACTAAAATAAACAGAACACAACTCCACTATCTGTCTCATTAACTCCTCCAAACTTCTGCCACTGAAGTCCAACTGAAGTCAACCATGCAAGATGCCATCAAACCCTAGGGAACCACGTGATTCCTCTGTCAGATGCATGAGCCACTTCTGTAGCTCGAACTGAAGTGCTCCAAGAGAGTAAATTGCTGTTTATTGTCTAAATATTATTAAGGGTAAATAATATTTGACTTCCCTGTTTTAAGGAGAGGCAGTCTAAAAATAGACTTCGACCTCTTTGACCTAAAAAAATAGAGTCTCATCTATTTTTACCAACATGACACACACTTCAAGAATCTCAAACTGGAATCCCCGAACCATGCTCCATATGTCTAAAAATAGACATAGTCTAAAAATAGATTTTGCGCCAGAATTTGCCTGCGGGCCCACTTAGTGAAGGCGACTTCATTTCACTAAGCTCCATCATCTTGCTGCATTTTCAACACAGTGGACTACAAGCTGCCATTCAAGGGTAGTTGGACATCTTAGGAAGTACCATGATGTAGGTCTACGAGGAGATGATGTCTCTAAAAAATACAGTCGCTCCTTTGGTAGGGGCCCAAGAAGAAACGAGGAAAAAGTCTGCACAACTGAAGGAAGCCTCTACAACACTAGACAACATATTTGAATGGTCTAAAAGATACCCACAGGCCCCTGCCACGTTATCGAAGAAGGACTAGATCCGCACTCAGAATGATAAATTACAAATACGGATGAAGCTGCAATCCAAAGACAAGCTCACAAAAGATGTAGATAGGGTAATGTCCGCCTAAGAGCATCTCATTCGTGGCATAGATTCGATGGCGGAAGTGCACCACTTACCTTCCATAGGTACGCTAGCCAAACAAAGGATGCGAGAAGAGGTGATGCAGGATATCCAATATTTCTTGGAACCCATCAAATAGGCAGCCATCTCGCAGGATCTCCCAACCTCCAAGGAAAACATCACCCAGCACATTGTTGCACCAGTCCGGATCTACACCAAGCTAACCTCTCTGTCCAACCAGATCAACACAAAGAGGCGTACATTAGTCCAGATGCTCTTTAATGTTTTCATAGACTGGGAGAGGACATGCCCCAAATCACTCCAGTGGTCGTCGAATACCAAGCCTGACAGACCTACCTTAAAGAACAACAACAGGTAGAAATCCCAGTCCTCTCTATCATGAAGTTGCTTCCTTGAAAAGAATGGGTTAACAGGTTGCAGAAATAGGTAGGTCACAGGTCGCAAATGCTTCCCAGTCGCAGGTCACAACCCCACCCAGGTCGAAAGTCGTGATTTCTCCTAGGTCGCAGACCATACCAACAGTCGGGAAGATGAAAGGGCAGGGTAGCCCAAGAGCCACTTTTGATTCTACATGTACTCCCTTGGGAGATAATGTAGGGGCCTTTTTCGGACTCCAAAAGAATAAAGAGATATAACTGTACAACATTGAATGTATGATTTCGGTAATGAATACAAATGAATGTTTTGGACTCCACTATTCTATCTTATGGAAACTTTTGTGTATTGACATTATGAATATTGTGCTCTCATGTGTTTGATATCATTCGTAACTGATTAATCTATGTTTCTGTTCATACATTATTTATATGTTTAAGCTCTTTTAATATATGAATGATGTGTGTATGTTTAGCATATGGATATGTTAATGACTTAGTTATTGATATTTACTTAATATTTCGGAAACATGCTTAAGAAATTGAAGGGTGTTTTTTATCATAGTGAACTGTTTCTCTTATTTTAAAATGAGCCTCTGTATGAGCATGGCCCTAATGATGTTTTGCTAACAATACTTCTTTTGGTTGCATGCTTTACATCTCACTTTTCTATTCATGATGTTTCATTTTCAGGGGAACCCGTCAATCATTTGTCTTGTTTTGTTCGAGTAGCCATACATTCTCATGATCTCGAAACACATCTCTATCTGAGAAAGGGCGTGCATCTCATCAACATAACGATAGTCGGGCCTACATAACGGATGGGATCCCTATCAAAAATGATGTAGAGTCTAGTTGGGATTTTATATCAGGGAGATCCCCTTACTGTTGGCCTGGTATTCCACTCCTAAGAAGTGAACCCAAAAAAAAAAAATACATTGAGTGTTTAATTCTCATAGAAAAATACCCAATGAACCGTGGGGCATTAATGCATCACTAGAGTGAGATATCTGCACATGTGATCAAATGCTTACAATCCGTTGGCTGCATGCAGTGATTTCTCAATAGTTTCTGAGATAACCTTATAAACCACTAATATGTTCTATGGATCTGGGGTGAGAAATCAACCATACTCATTTAAGAAAATTAATGTTTAAATGGAAATTTCTTCAGCAATCCAAATTTCCTTCTTGTACAATGTCGAAAAAATATTGTTTGTGTGTGAATATTTTCCTTTCCCTCAAAAAATTATGATGCTCAAGAATTTGGGTAAGCAAATTTGTAAAGAGCATCAAACTCGATGCTTCACTTTAATTGGCAACTAGCATTCATTATAATAACCCATCAATAGTAAAGATCATAGTTAGCATATGAACATGATGTCATACAATGGGAAGATTAACAACACAAGGAAAGTACTTTTTGGCTAAGGTATTTGATGGCTTAAAAATTTGCTACCTGGAGGAAAAACTAACTTTCTTTTCTATATCGTTTATTAATAATTAGAATTCCATACATGTATTAACCAAGTGAAAGAAATATAAACAAGCATTATGGCCAAATCTCATTTACATCTTCATGCCTTTTGACCCCATGGTCAGTTATGCTACCCCCTGCCAAACCCCTAATTCCATACCAGGATTTTTTATTTTTATTTGTTCTTAGGGGACCAGAACTACTGTGCCTCCTAAATAATCCTGATAATTTCCTCAATGAGCTTATAGAAGTAGACAACAAAGCATATGCTGAAAGTGGCCTTTTTGTCTCTAGTCCTTGTGTTCGCAGGGGATGTAATTCATAATCAATTGTTACAAAATAACTACCATCAGGTACATACTAAATACTTTGGGGCCACTATTGAATAGAGCCATCCTTGACCTCTATAACATGAAAATTATACTCCCCTATGTGACTAAAACTAGCAGATCCACCTCCATTTCTTGCATATGTATCATTATAAACAAGCTTCAAAGCTTCTACAACCGAGCCCATAACTGGTCAATGTCAAACTTTAGGCTGAACACACATGGAAGCAATAGTTTCAAGTTTTTTTTTTAAGGGGAGATTTTTACCCAATTTAGGGCCCACCAATGCTTCCAAGCCCACTTTGCTTGTAAGAAGAGACAGATCCCATGTAACCAGGATTTCCTGCCCGAGTGGTTGTGACATATCAATTAGTTTTCTTCTAGTAAGAAATTCTAGTAACACTACGCCATAACTATACACATCACCCTTCATAGTCGGATGCCCAGTCATTGTATAATTAGGAGCAACACAACTGCAAAAAAATAAAATGACTAATTATCCCAAGTTTGTGAAAACATTGAGTTGGTAGAGCTTATTTGGAAGAAAAGTAGACCAACTAATATTGTTGCAGAGTTTGAAAATTACTGTAGCTTCCTACAAATTGTGCCAAATATTTTACAACTACCATAATAGATCATTAGGTCATTTGAAAATATAGGGAAATGAGTAAATGAATAACAATAGGTATAAGAAAAAGATATATTAAACAATTGAAGGTCATATATTGGGAGATCTCTGGAGAATAGCATCAAAACACGAACCCTTCCTTAATTTAACATTTCCACTATGCTGTAGTGGTGACCAACAGCCTCAACAGATGAAAATTGCTACATTAATGCATGGTATTCCTTCTCACCCAACCATTAATACCATGGTTTCAAGTAGACCCTTTGTAGCTACTGATCCACATGTCCATTATAAAAACTCAGGATTTTATAATTGATTGTAAAGAGTGTGTATTAGACAACGACATTCAAAAAATAATCAGATGAGGATAATATACTCATTGATTCAAGGGATGATTAAACATGAAAAAAGTCTCTTGCATATTATTGACCTTAAGGTATTGCTAAAAGAAGGGATGGACATGTGTGAGTATTTATATATAATAGAATCAATGTATGCCAATATGGAGGAAGAATCCATTGTTTCCAATCTTCTCCTCTTGCTTGATCATGCCCCTTCATTGACCAAAAGGAAGTGGGAATTACGAAAAAGAGACTTTCTCCTATATTACCTTTAGAAAAATCCTTTAGAATAGGATTTCCAGTAATTGTGTGAATTTTGAACATCATTGGAAGAAAAAGAATAATATATTCCTGTAATCCCATTTTGGCCTTGGGTTATCACAACCTGTCACTTATATTTGACTCAAAATAGGTTTCCCACATTTTTATACTCCAAGGCACTTGGAATATAGTTGGATCCATCATTTATGTTCAATCCTTGAGTGAATATTTCAATTCTTCCAACTTCAATCAAGCCAAAATTTCATTTTTCATTGAGTTCGCCAACATGCTAGATCAAGCTAAGAGGTATGAAGCCAATAACAGAGAGGTTTGGGAAGGTTTTTATTTGTGTTTTCTAAGAGAGTGTTCCACGTATCGAGAAAGTCCTTGAGTGTGTTTGTATGTCAATTTGACAAAACAATTGCACCAATATACTAAGCTTGTTGGAAAATGTAGAAATTTTAATCAACTGAGATATCTTAACCCTCCAAATTCATGTTTTGAATGCCAGGTGCCATATCATCATGTAAAGGAATTCCCTCATAGAAGAGTGTCCAAATATGATCAGAATAACACAGAAAAGTCTTCAAAAAAGGTGGCTGAAATATCCCAGGGGAAACCCAGTTAGGCCCAAAGGTAATCATGTCCAGAAGGAAAGAAAGAAGGAAGTTTTGAAGACTGCTGATAATAAGACAAAAATAATCAATCCAAAATTGTTGACAATCATGATGGCTATAATATGCAATAAAATGGTAAAAGGAAAAGTTCTAACAATGGACAAAAAAAATCAATCATCCACCCAAATATTCAAATATGGTGAAGAATATTCCTTACAATAATGCAATAACCAACGACACATAGTATGGCCAACAAGGTGCTGAGGAGATGTTAATCAACGATACATTTTATAAATTGAACAAGAAAGGCAACGTTGCAGGATGAATCTCATTATTTGATCTTGGAATGTAAAAGGTATAACCCTCCCCTCCAAACGACTATAATTAAGGATTTCATTCAAGACAAAGAGTCGATGTCTTGTGTTTGCAGGAAGTCAAGACTATTCCCTTTGAGCTCTGTTCAACAATCATGAATGGAATTTTTTGGCATGGTTATTTCTAGGCCATTAACCATGAACGAAATATATGTATACTATTCTTGGATTAGCACCTCAATTTAAGTTCAACAGTTGTAACTCATGGTATGGATTTGAATAATAAGTGTGGCTTTCCAGGGAGGTGAATAGTTTTTGTTCCATTTATTATGTGTCTATTGAAATAGATTGTAGATGGTTGTTGGATTGGATTGATAATTCACTACCAGTTGTTGAATGGATTCTCTTGAGTGACTTTAATATGGTAAAGTGGGAGGGAGGAAACGAAGAAAACCTTTTTTTTCATCCTCTTGGGAGGAGTAAACAGATGTTGGTCAAGCTGTAAATCCAGATTTTTAATATTTGATGTGAACTAGACACGAAAACATATGGATTTCAAAGGTTGATTTTTCTTGGTATGGAGGGATATTGAAAGAGTGAAAGTTATATTAGATGGGATCTATTCTCCAAAATATGAAATTACACTTTATCACCATAGTGGGTGGAGTGACCTTCTAATGTATCTTCCTTTCAAGTTTAATGTATCCTATGTTGCCACTAAACATTTATGTACATTGATCACAAATGTCTGCAATCTCATTCCTAGACCATGACACAATGATGACCAGATACTATGGTGGGAGGCAACTATTTGAAGAATGGTCAATTTCCTTCATGGATTGGGGAGGATGGTTGCTTGATAGGAAAGAAGACATAAAAATTTTTAATAACATAACTAATTGAGGTGTGGATGCTTCTTGAGGAGGATATTCCTAATGTCATGTTCAACCTATAACAAAAGATGACTAAGGAGGACTGTATACTCAATTGCAAGGAAGGATATAAAGCCAAGGGGGTCAGAATCAAGGATCATTTACAGTGGTGAAGGGTGATGAAGCCTGTAAAGACCAATCTAGGATTCTAGATTAGACTCAATTTAATGTCGACCAAGGTAGGTAGTCTTAGAGGCACATCTAATATTTATAGACCTAAAAGGATCTGTTCTATTTGTCTAAAATGTCTAATTGTGACAGGCTCCAGTACTCCTTTATAAGAGATTAAAATATGTTTCCTTTTCACAATTTAAACACTTATATTATCAAATTTAATCTATTGGTCTAAAAAAACAGAGTGTTACTAGTCTAAGCTTTTCAATCCTCTTACGAGGATATGTTTCACAAAAACTCCTTCAAGATAACACACTAAACATTCTAGAAATCAAATTCATAAAAAAAACAGAGTTCATAGAGATATTTTGAAATTCAATGCTCGATTAAACCTTTTACAAGGACTGATTCAATAATTTTGCAATTTGAATTTTCAAGTTACTACTATGAATCATAAAATAACAATCTCAAGAACTTCTAATTAAATGAATGAACTCACAAGAAATGAAATGAAATACGTTGTTCAGATCTGAATTCTAAATTCTATGAAACATAAAACATAAAAGAAAGTGTACCAATCTTTACGTAGGGCCCTTCCACGCTCTGATGGCACACTTTAATAACTTCAAATGATAAAACTTTAACTCGTAAACACTGTAATTGATGAAATTTTTCCTTTCATTAAATTCTGGAAATGGATTACATTCAAAAACAGAGATCTGGAATACACTTTATAGTCTTAAGTCTAATTTCTTCAACGTTTTCACTAGCATCCATTTCTAATAAAAAATCCTCCTATTTATTAAAATTTACAACTAGAAGGCTATATTCATTCCTCCTTCATCCTAACTGATTCCAAAATAATTCGAATCAGTTTAGAGTTCCTAATTTTAAGCAAAAGATCAAGTACAACATTATGGCTTCTGATTTTTCTGCTGAAGAGGCTGAGTTTGACCGTCATTGACCATATATTTAGGAACTCCAAATTCGATGCTAAATATATTTTCCACCATGTATGTACATCCTAGATCACGTCCATACCTTCTATTTCTATTTTCCTGCCATGCCACATGTCACAACATAAACTGATTACAGGAAGTCATTACATCTCGTAATTTTTTTGAAAAATTCCAATTTTTAACATAAAAACCCATAAATTAAATTTAATGCAAAATAACAATTATAATGCTTCATTAATCAATTTCAATGGACTTATGGGAAGTTTATGGAGGAAAATGATAGGTAAATGATGGATTTTTAGAAGAAAATGATAGCAATAAAATAGTACCAACATCTCCCCCAAACTCAATGATTTAGCATGTCCTCATGCTAATCTTGATGTGCTTCCTTTAAATTATGTTTCTGCTTGTGCCTCTGCTGCCTGTAACAATATATCCACATTCTTCTGAACTCGGGCATTCTTCTGAACTTGAGACTGATGTTTCATATTCTTATATTTTTCTTTGAGAATCTTTTTCTGAGTATACCATTTTGTTGCCCAATTACATATTTCAGTTTGGTCAGTCTTAAGTTCCTTGATCTTTTTCTTCAGTTTCTCATTTTTCTGATGTACCTTCTTGCTCTAAGCTCTCAACATTTCATTTTCCTTCTTTATAACCTTCTCTAACATGTTTTCTTCCATCAATTCCTCTTTCATCCTTTCAATCTGTTTTTCTAATCTTTTCTGCTTCTTATTTGTATGCATTGGTTCTTCCTTTTCTTTCTCATTTCTTCCAGTTTCCATCTCTGCTTCTTGTGCTGACTCACTGCTTTCAATTTCCATTGGTGTGATTGCATTCTTCTCTGGTGGCTCATCTTGTGTTTGACTCCTTTTCATTCTCCTCGATCTTCTCTTATAAGTAGTGAAGATTTTATCTTTTTCAATTCTCTTGGCAATTTCTTGCCTCTGCCTTCTTGTCCTTACACTACTGCTCGGTTGAGGAACATTGCTTGATTTAAGCTCAGGGGTTTCTTCATCAATGTCAATCATTAATTATGTGCTTCCTTGCTTCTCCTGTTCTTCTTCTATATCTTTGATTTGATTATCAATTAAAAATTATTTCCATGTTTTTCCTCTTCTCTGCAACTCGGATTCAATTAGTATTTTGATCAAGCCAAAATGATATAAACTCTTATCTTCATTACCTTTGTGTTTCTGAATAGTCTTCGACATTTTAGTCAGACTTTGTAAGAGAAAATAGGGTAGATTGATAGTGCATTGGCCTTTCAAGTGCAACAGAAGTTTTATGTGATAGAGGTATACTATACTATAACGACCTTCACATGTAACAAATTTTTGAATGATGTACACCATCTCATCCCATGGGTGAACTAACCAGCTTCTTGGGACACCCTTTTTCCAATTAACTAAAGAAACCCTTGACCTGGACATAAACTGAGTCCATGATTTTTCCTTGAATTTCTTGGTTTTGAAATACTTCTCTCCTTCAAGACTTATTTCCAAGGTTTGTGCTATTATATCTTCTGAAATTCTAAAAGAGACATTTCCTACTAAAGCTTTCTCTCCATTGAAGGAAAATGCAAATTGCTTCATAACCTCTTCATTATTCCCATTAAATTTCTGTAGGAAAGGCAACCAATGTTTTTCCTCTAGAATTTTGACACAATATTCATGATACTTTAGTCTATCAAATATTTAGGGCTCCGCTCTGTTGGTCATGGTTTTTAAAAAAAAAATCTATGTTCTAACCCCTTTTTCTATGCTCAAAAATTCTATCAAGGTTTTGAAGTGGTTACCTCTTCTCCTGCGTTCCACTGACCTGGTTAACGTCCTCAATTCTCTGAGTTGCCTTCTTCAATTACCTTTGCTATTCTTCAAATTCTGGGCTACCTTCTTCAATTACCTGACCTATTCCTCAAATTCTGGGCGGAAGTAGAGAAAAACCCTTGGATAACTTGTTTGCTATATTTTCTTCAATGGAACCACACCTGCTATCTCGGCCTTCCTTAAGAACTCATAGTATAAAAATTAACTCTTTAACCACTCTATGAACTCAGAGAAATTAAAAATTCAACAACTGACCTTCAACTTGCTTGGTATCATACAATACGCAGAGAACAAAGTCTTAAGGTCATGAGTTTGTTTGCAGGGTCGGACAACGCATTCAAATTGGTCATGAGTTTGTTTGCAGGGTCGGACATCGCATTCAGATTATGAATACAAAGGAGTAGTACTAATTTATAAAAGCATAATCATGATACAAATCGTGTGATGATAACGGATACATTCCATTCCATAAGAAAATTTGGGTCAGAGCATTGTTTTTATAACTCCATCAGTTGAAATGAAATGTAATCATGTGTTTTACAAATGTCTTTCTATTGAGCGAACTCTTCATTGAGTGTCTATTCAGACCACTTCTTTGTTGGTACCTTTATTGACAGAGGGCGTATCTAAAAATGATGAGTTTTTGAAGAGCGATTTTGAAGAGTGTAATAGGGATAGGAAATAAAAAATAGGCTAAAGTATGAATGGGAATAGGAAATAGAATAATAGGCTAAGGTATGAATGGAAATGATCATTTAGAAATAGGCATAAGGAATAGGAAACAAAGGTTATGGATATAGGGATTTTTGAAATTGATAATCAAGCAATAATAATTATCATTTTTTAACACTAAAATAATTTAAGAATTTTAAATGTTAAAAATGAAAATTTCAACAATACTTTACACTTGTTGACTGACAGAATGCTGATTTGGCTTGCACAGGTGTGACTGATCTGTTTGTACAGGTATGACTGATCTTTATTTTTCAAAACAGGTCCCTTTGAAATGAATATAACAGGTCCCTTTAAAATCTCAAGAACCATGTTTGTGAAGCTTCTTTTATCCTTGGTGTTGATGTAGCCTTCGAATTCTGATAATAAGCAGCCTTTGAAAATTTTGTTGAAGTAGCCTATAACAGGTCCCTCTGAAGTAGCCTTTGTTGATGTATCTTTAATGCAGTCCTTAACAAGTCCCTCTGATATTGGTAATGTTGACATAGTCTTCTGAATAGGTCCCACTGCATATCTTATTGCTTAAACAGGTCCCTCTTATTAGAGCAAAAGTAGCTCTTTATTGAAATACTGAACAACTGAATTGAAATACTGAATAATTGAAACAAATTCCTTGAAGATTTAAAAATGAGGAGATGAAAAACCACTGATTCTTCTCCCCCACTAAGTGTTTGACTTGTCCTCAAGTCATTATTGAATTGATGAAAAACAATAAACAAGTAGAACAAAGAATTCTTACCAGCCAAATGATTGGTTTTCCAGTAAGAATTCAGGTTTAGAGTGTGCCAGAGTCTGGTTTTCACATCTAAACCATTGTTTTTTTTTTGTTTTTTTTGTTTTTTTTTATTTTATTTTTTTTTAAAATAAATTGAAATGACTAAGGTAGAGATATCACAGCTGAAGGATGTGATATCTCAACCTCCTTTTACTGAGATACTGTTTCAATAAAATCTTCCTTGCTTATGGGCTTATGATAGAGTTTCAGCATGTGACCATTGACAATAAAGGTGTTGCCTTCTCCATCAATTGTTGTAAGTTTGACCGATCCATTGTCATATTCTTCAACAATTTCATATGGGCCCATCCAATGTGTTGTAAATTTGGCTTTATGGTCTCTGAATTTTGAGTCAAAGAGTAAAGCCCAGTCTCCTTCTTTAAACTGCTTCTTCTTAATGTGTGCATCATGCCACTACTTCCTTTGTCTCTGCATTAGGATTGTTCTCTCTTCTGATTGTTGTCTCATCTCATCTAACTGGTTTAATTACATAATTCTCTCCTTTTTTTCTTCATTGAGATCAATTCCTAAATCTGCAGCCATCTTATAAGTATGTATTTGAAATTCGATAGAAAGCAGTACCTCTTTTCCGTACACCAACTGATATGGTGTAAATCCAGTAGTGTCTTTCCACGTAATCCTGTAAGCCCACAGTGCATCTTTGAGCTTTTCCTCCCAATTCTTTCTGTTCATTGATACTGTTTTAGTGATAATCCCCTCCAAAGTTTTATTTGTTGATTCCACTTGGCCATTGGCCTGTGGATGGTAAGGTGTGTTTTTTCTGTGCTTAATCTTATATTTTTCTGTAATATCTTGAACTAAATTTGAAGTGAACTGAGTACCCTGATCTGTGACTATCTCCCTAGGTACTCCATACCTTACAAAAATTTCTTCAAAGAGGAATTTTACCACTGTTTTCTCTGTTGCTCAGACTAATGCTTTTGCTTCAGCCCATTTTGTCACATAATCAGTACATACTAGGATGTACTTTTTTCCCTTTGATGGTGGATTAATGGAACCTACAAAATCTAAAGCCCATTTTTCAAATGGCTCTAAATGTACCTGGGGCTAAAGTGGCATTTCATCTGAAGCTGTGGGTCTACCCATTCTTTGACAACTGTCACAACTCTTCACATACTTCTTGGAATCCTTAAAAATAGATGGCCAGTAGTAGCCAAGGCTGAGAATCTTGAATGCTGTCCTTTTTGCTGCAAAATTCCCACCACACGGTTCTTCATGACAAGATTTTAAAATATCAATTATTTCATCATTTCTTACACATATTCTAATAATCATATCATAACCGGTGTAAAATAAATCTCCATTGACCCATGAATATCTAGCACTTTGTTTGATGATCCTCTTCTTCTCCTTTGTAGTAAAATGTGGAGGTGTTTTTCCTGTGGACAAATAATTGGTTAAGTCAGCATACCATGGATCTACTACTAAAATTGCAAATAGATTTTCATCTGGAAAAGAATATTCAACCGGAACAATCTCACCTAAGTTCTGCAGTCTAGAAAGAAAATCTGCCACCTGATTCTCCTTACCTGGTCTATCTAACACTGTAATATTAAATTCCTGTAGTAATAATAGCCATCTAGTAACTCTGCCATTAGTGATTGGTTTATTCATTAGATATTTAATGGCTGAATGGTCAGTATGTACAAAAACCTCTTAACCAGTTATATAGTGTCGGAATTTATTTACAGCGTGTATGATTGCAAGCATTTCTTTTTCAGTGACTCTATATTTTAATTCTGTAGGTGTTAGATTTTTGCTGATAAAATAGATAGCATAATTGAAAGACTCTTCTTTTTGGCCTAAAGAAGCACCTACTGCAGTATCAGATGCATCTGAAAAGATGTGAAATGGTAGGCTCCAGTTAGGTCCTTTTAAGACTGGTGTGGTTGATAGTTTTTCTTTGAGTGTTTCAAAAGCTTTCTGACAATCTTCATTCCAGTTGAAAGGTGTATCTTTTGCTAGAAGTTTAAACAGAGGTAGAGTTATTTTGATAAAATGTTCCATAAATCATCTATAATAGCTTGCATACCCAAGAAAACTTCTTACCTCTTTTTGAGTCTTCGGAATTGGCAAATTGACAATGATCTAAATTTTTGCTGGATCAACTTTAATGCCTTGAGAAGAAATATAGTGACCCAATACTATCCCTTCATATAGCATCATAAAACACTTTTCATTGCTCAAGGATAGATTAGCTTCAATACATCTCTTCAAAAATTTCTCAAGATTTTCTAATGAATTCTCAAATGAATTACCATAGACCGAAAAATCATCCATATAAACTTCAACACACTCATGAACTAAATCAGCAAAAATAGCTAAAACAGCTCTCTGAAATGTAGCTGGAGCGTTACAAAGTCCAAATGGTAAAACATTATAGTCATAACTGCCCCAGGGACAAGTGAAATCAGTTTTATCTTGGTCCTATAAGGCTATCCTGATCTGGTTATATCCACTGAAACCATCAAGAAAAGAGAATGATGATTTCCCAGCTAATGTGTCTACCACTTGATCAATAAATGGTAGTGGGAAATAATCTTTGAGGGTTGCTTTGTTCAATTTCCTATAATCAACACAAATCCTCCACTTTCCATTTTTCTTGGGCACTACTACCAATGGTGATACCCACTGACTGTCAAAGATATGATATATAAAATTAACTTTCAATAGTTTTTGCAATTCCTCTCTAACAATATCTTGAAGAATGGGATTCATTCTTCTCTGTGGTTGCCTCACTGGTTTTATGTTATTATCCGTGTAAATATGGTGAGTGCATGTTTTAGGGTGGATTCCGTGCATATCGGTGTAGTCCCAAGCAAATTCTTGTTGATACTTTCTCAATAATTGAATCAATTTTTCTTCCTAAGATAAGTCTAGGTGAGTGCTAATATTCAATGTTTTGCCCGAACTAATCTCGATAGTCTTACTCTGAGTGTTTGTGATAGATTGAATGGGAAAAATGTTTTCAAATGATGTTTGCAAAGAATGAAGTGTACATATTTCTTGAAAATTTTGTGCTAAAAATTCATATGCAGCATGGTATTGTTCATTTCTTATTTGTTCAGACATTTCAGGTTCAGAAAGGAACAATTCTATCAAATCATCATTATTATCTTCATGAAAATCATAGATCTGATTGATGCTAAAAATAGATTGAACTTCTTCCTTATCATTGTATTTATCATCAAGCCATAATTTGTTTGCTACTGCTGGTGTTTGTGCTGATGGGTAAAGAGTGAGTTGTTTCCTTTCAGTTCCTCGTGAAATGATCATATTACCTTATCGACATCCTATGAATGCATCAGTAGTTGCTAACCATGGTCTACCAAGAATGATAGGGTGAACTCCTAAATTAGATTTTGGTTGAAGAACTAAAAATTCCACTGGATACTCCCAAGAGTCCAGTGAAACAATTATGTCCTCCAAAATTCCTTCAGGAATCACTTTAGACCTATCAGCTAGTTCTAAAAAAATTGGTGTGTATTGCAAGTTTCTCAGTTGGAGTGTTTTCATTGTGTCAAGAGTCATCACATTTATTGCTGCCCCTAAGTCAATTAAAGTATTTGGAATAGATATGTTGTTAATGATTGTAGTGACTCTGGGAATGCCAGAATCAACATACTTTTCCATCGAGATGGTGTTTGACATAAGGCCAGCTAGGTGTCCAATAACATGAATTGTTTGTGGATCAAGTCTTTTTCTTGTAGGCTTCTTGAGGGATAGTTCTTTAATTTCTTTAGTATATATCGGAATGTCTTTTATGGCTTGGAGTAGTGGAATTTTTATATAGACATTCTTCAGCTCATCTAAAGCATCAAACTGTGGTAAAGACATGGGAAGTTTTGCTTGGATCAATCTTTCCGAAAAAGGTGGTGGATGCAATGGTTGGATTTGTTTATCATTTTGTTTCTTTTGATTTGGAGTTTCATTTTCATTGTTTTTGTTTTCTTCTTGTTTCTCGGCTATGGGAAGTTATTTTTGAAGTACCTTACCAGACCTCAACTCAATATTTTGTAAAGGTAATGTGGGATATGATGGTCCCTCATCTACGCTGTAAGCTGGTCTCTCTGCTCTATTATTTGGATTTGGTATAGGTTGAGTAGGAATTTGAGTGGGTCTAGGAGGTTGGTTAGATGGAAGTTGTAATTGGGGTGAATTTATTGGTGGAGGAGCAGGCAATGTTTGTTGAATTTTTTGGGGTTGATGGACAACTTGCTGCTGAGGATATTACTGATATGTTTGAGGATACTGCTGATATGGCTAATGATACTGTTGATATGGTTGAGAATATTGTTGGTATGGTTGAGGATATGATGAGTATTGCTGAAATGGTTTCCATTGTTGTTGTGGGTAATTTTGGTGTTGCCATGGCATGGGTACATTCCAAGAATTCTGAACATACATTTGATATTGTGCAGAAAATTGCAAATTCTGATTTGGAAACATACCTGGAGGTGGAGGTCTTGGCTACCATGGTCTCTTGGCACCCATGAAATACACATTTTCCAAATCTGCATTGGCTTCCAAGTTACAATTCTGCAAAATATTTATTTTATAACAATGAAATATATCATGATTTTTAGTACAAAAGGCACACACTTGAATGTTTTCTAAAGGACAGTCTTTCAAAGCATGTTTTTTCTGGCATTTTGGACAAAAGATAGCCATTAATTGATCTTCTTCTTCTTGTCTTTTCTTTGCTTTCAGAGTGTCAATTTGATTTCCTAAGGTGCTTAATAGGTCTGTTTTTAATTCTTCTAATAGATTTCCTATTTCAGCCCTTGTGACACTAGCTAAAGCATATTTTGTGGCTTTGGATGATATAGCTCTTTTTCCATTTCTAGCTTTGCTCCTGGAATACTTTTCACATAAGTCAGCAATTTCATCAAAAGGTAAGGTGGAAATATCACCTTTGCCCATCAAATTAAGATCAGCTAAGTATTCCTCTCGAATTCCCTTCAAAAATATTGTTCGGATTAGATCAAGAGACATGGTTCTATGTTTTGATTTTTGTAAATTGTAGGCAAATCGTTCCAAATACTCCTCTAAAATTTCATCCTCTTGTTGATTCATTCTGAAGATATCATCTTTAGAATCTTTTGATCTACAATAAGGTTGGTACTTCTTTAGGAATATTTTTCACATTCCATCCCAATCAGTTATTGCATGTTCACCAAGTCCCATGAACCATCTTAATGTTGATGCCTTTAATGTTGCTGGGAAGAGTCTAAGCCTATGGGCATCATCTGTGTAACCATATGTTCGGCATACTATGTCAAATTTAAACAAGAATGAATCTGGATCTTCTAAAGCCATGCCATAAAAATTTGGTAACACAGATGGAGGTATGTTTTTCATTTTGATTTCCTCATCATGATTTTCTCCTGGTTCTTGAATAGGAAATTTAAAGGTTGACTCTTCCTCCTCTCTTTGATCTTGATCTTGCTTTTGTTTTAGTTCAATTTCTCGTTGTCTTATCCTTTCCTCCTGTTGTCTCTCATAGTCTCTAAGTTGTTCAGGAGTGGGTCTTCTTGCTGATCCTCCTCCTTCCTCAGCCATTTTGATAGGTTCCTTTGTTGTTTTAAGTTCTTGTTCAGTGTCACTTGTTTCAGAGAGAAGTTGTTGTGTTGGTTTTTCTCCTAATTGAATTTGTTCAAAATCAGTAGGTTCAAGGAGAGATTGTTGAGTTGTTTTGATGCTTTCTCTTGTTATAGAGGATTCAAGGAGATGTTTCTTCTTTGCTTCGTATGCCAATAATTTTTTTCTCTCTATAAGTGTAAGTCTTTGGCCTGATTTTTGTTTATCCTCTAGTTCTTGTACAGTGACTTTCCCAGTTGGTGTTGTGTGTTCAATTCTTTCTAAAGGATCTACTCCTAGTGGTGGGTTAGTTCTTGGATGGGGGGTTTTTATGAATCTCCCCTTACCATCTCTAGGTCTAGACATATGTAAACATGACTTCTAAAATGATGAATTAAAATTAAATCTATGTTTTTGGTTTTTTTTGTTTGTTTTTAGTTTTTTTTTTTTTTTTAGAACTCCTCTAGTTGCACCTCCCCGGCAACGGTGCCAAAATGTAAAGACCAATCTAGGATTCTAGATTAGACTCAATTTAATGTCGACCAGGGTAGGTAGTCTTAGAGGCATGTCTAATATTTATAGACCTAAAAGGATCTGTTCTATTTGTCTAAAATGTCTAATTGTGACAGGCTCTAGTACTCCTTTACAAGAGATTAAAATATGTTTCCTTTTCACAATTTAAACACTTATATTATCAAATTTAATCTACTGGTCTAAAAAAATAGAGTGTTACTAGTCTGAGATTTTCAATCCTCTTACGAGGATATGTTTCACAAAAACTCCTTCAAGATAACACACTAAACATTCTAGAAATCAAATTCATAAAAAAACAGAGTTCATAGAGATATTTTGAAATTCAATGCTCGATTAAACCTTTTACAAGGACTGATTCAATAATTTTGCAATTTGAATTTTCAAGTTACTACTATGAATCATAAAATAACAATCTCAAGAACTTCTAATTAAATGAATGAACTCACAAGAAATGAAATGAAATACGATGTTCATATCTGAATACTAAATTCTATGAAACATAAAATATAAAAGAAAGTGTACCAATCTTTACGTAGGGCCCTTCCACGCTCTGATGGCATACTTTAATAACTTCAAATGATAAACCTTTAACTCGTAAACACTGTAATTGATGAAATTTTTCCTTTCATTAAATTCTGGAAATGGATTACGTTCAAAAACAAAGATCTGGAATACGCTTTATAGTCTAAATTCTGATTTCTTCAACGTTTTCACTAGCATCCCTTTCTAATAAAAAATCCTCCTATTTATTAAAATTTACAACTAGAAGGCTATATTCGTTCCTCCTTCATCCTAACTGATTCCAACATAGTTCGAATAAGTTTAGAGTTCCTAATTTTAAGCAAAATATCAAGTACAACATTATGGCTTCTGATTTTTCTGCTGAAGAGGTTGAGTTTGACCGTCATTGACCATATATTCAGGAACTCCAAATTCGATGCTAAATATATTTTCCACCATGTATGTACATCCTAGATCACGTCCATACCTTCTATTTTGATTTTCCTGCCATGCCACATGTCACAACATAAACTGATTACAAGAAGTCATTACATCTCGTAATTTTGTTGAAAAATTCCAATTTTTAACATAAAAACACATAAATTAAATTTAATGCAAAATAACAATTATAATGCTTCATTAATCAATTTAAATGGAATTATGGGAAGTTTATGGAGGAAAATGATAGGTAAATGATGGATTTTTAGAAGAAAAGGATAGCAATAAAATAGTACAAACAATGCCCAGGGTGTACATAAAAAAAAAAGGGCCAATCGCAATCGGGCCATCAGGCCTCGTCTTTCAATCAACCCATTTGAATATTTGCGATGTGATTGGCACTCGGGTTCTTTATCACTTGGGCCCGGGGAAAGTCATATGAAACAGAGGCGGGGGGAAGTTTTAACACATAAGACCCAATCGCATCAGAACTTTGATGCGGGTCTTCTTGATCAACCCATTGTGAATTCTCCGATCGCGATTGCGCGATCGGGTCTTTTTAATCTACCCATTTTCATTTTAAAACATGTGACTTTGGTTTTTTATAACAAACTTAGGATAAATGGGTTTTTTATTTTTATAAAGGGAAAAGCGGACCGGGGAAGAAATATTATAAGGTTTTAAGGGCCAAGGCAGGCCCACAGTATATATATAAAAGATGATGCGATCGGGGTTTTATAATACAAGGATGATCACATCACAAGTTTTAAACACAACAACAAAACCTACGCACTTGAATCTTTCCGATGCGATAAGCACCGATGGGACTAGCGCCTGGTTCTGGGGAAGGGGCATGTGGGGGGGAAGTGGTTAGGATTTAGCCCAAGTGGGTTTAAGTCCATAGTCATAATACTTTGTTTTTTATGAAATTTTTATAGTTTTCAATGGATTTTAGAGGTTTCAGTAAAGCTAAAGAACGGGTGCTTAACCTTATAAAAGTGATTTTCATGAGGGGAAGAAAAGAAATCATGAAAATAAAAGGGTTTTTAAGGAGAAAAAGGGGAGCAAATGAAGGTTAGTTTTGAAAGAGGGGAAGGGGAAAAATGATGATTTTGCAGTAGTTTATTCTCATGATTTTAGCAAAATTTCTAAGTATAAAATGGGAATAGCAATGAAGATTTTGGACAGAGGCATGAGGCCTTCTAGAGTCTTCAAGAGCCAACAATTTTTAGCAATGAAATTTGTTCCTTGAAGGATCAAAAAGTCTTAGCCACCTTTTGCTATAACAAATATTATAGGTGGCTAACAAAGGTTAAGGTTAAGGTTATGGTTAGGCTAAGGTTAAGTTTAAGGTTAAGGTTATGGTTAGGTTAAGGTTAATATTAGGTTAAGGTTAAGGTTAAGGTTAATGTTAAGTGTTTGGTCAAGGTTAGGGTTAGATTAAGGTTAATTTTAAGAGTTTGGTCAAGGTGACGATTATGTTATAGTTAAGTTCAAGGTTAAGGTTAAGGGTAAGGTTATAGTTAGGTTAAGGTTAAGGTTAGGTTAAGGTTAAGGGTTTGGTCAAGGTTAGGGTTAGGTTATTGTTAAGGTTAAGGTTAAGGTTAGGTTAAGTTAAGGTTAAGGTCAAGGTTAAGGGTAAGGTTAAGGTTATGTTAAGGTCAAGATTAAGGGTTTAGTTAAGGTTAAGGGTAAGGTTAAGGTTAATCATGACCTTGACCTTAACCTTAACTATAAGCTAACCCCAACCTTGACCAAACCCTTAACATTACCCTTAACCTTAACCTAACCTTAACCAAACTCTTAACCTTAACCTTAACCTGACTAAACCCTTAAGGTTAGGTTAAGGGTAGAGTTAAGGTTAAGCTTTCGGTTAATGTTAAAGTTAGGTTTGGTTAAGTTAAGGTTAAGGTTAAGGTCAAGGTCAAGGTTAAGGTTAACGTAATGGTAAGGTTAAGGTTAAGGTTAAGGGTAAAGTTAAGGTTA
>CM076578.1:1321386182-1321616718 GCA_034641835.2 Pinus albicaulis | reverse complement strand
TGTACACATTCATGCCTTTTGACCCCATGCTCAGTTATGCTACCCCTTTCCAGACCCCTAATTCCATACTAGGATTTTTTACTTTTATTTGTTCTCAGGGGACCAGAGCTACTATGCCTCCTAAACGATCCTGATAATTTCCTCAATGAGCTTCTAGAAGTAGACAAAAAAGAAGATGTTGAAAGTGGTCTTTCTGTCTCTAGTTCTTGTGTTTGGAGGGGACCTAAATCATAATCAATTATTACAAAATAACTACCATCAGGTACATACTAAATATTGTGGGGCCACTATTGACTAGATGCATCCTTGACCTCCATATCATGAGCATTAGACTCCCCTCTATGACTAAAACTAGAATATCCACCTCCACTGCTTGCATCTATATCATTATAAAAAATCTTCAAAGCTTGTACAACCTAGCCCATAAATGTTCGATGTCAAATTTTAGGCTAAACACAGATGGAAGCAATAGTTTCAAGTTTGTTGTTGAAGAGGATATAGTTACCCAACGCAGGGTTCCCTAATGTTTCCAAGCCCACTTTGCTTGTAAGGAGAGAAAAATCCTATGTAACCAGGTTTTCATGCCTGGATGGTTCTGACATATTGTAATATTCCCTTTTTTGGTGTCACCTATGACAGGGTTAGGTTGGACTTTCTGAGATAGGAGTAGATAGGTCACAGGTACAGATTGGTGCTATTAGCAGGCTGAGGGGATTTTTGGAGGAGTTTTGAGGAGTTTCCATGGTGTCTGGTGGAATTCTCTTGATATATTCCATCATCCGAGCGGAGTTTGGATTTCGTTCCATTGCATTCCGACAACTCTCGAAAATTTGAGTTATTTGTGGGCTTTTAACTCAGTCGATTACGCTCAAGGTGGCATTCCAGGAGGAATACATGATGGAAAACCTTAGTGTAATAGCTCAATGGAACCGAGACGAGGATACCTACATGATGGGATGGTTGAGCATGAGTGTCAGTGACCAGAGGAGACATGGTAGCCAATTTAATCTTTTTTTCATTAAAAATGAATATTTTAATAAGAAGGAAAAGTGCACCATGAATAAAATAATAATAAAATAATGCTCTAGAAGGCTCCAAGAGATCTATAAAATAAAGGGAAGAGGCCATTGAGGGATATATTTTAGATAATATCATTTTATTTTATGAGATTTTTGAGATGTGGTTCTGTACTTCAGCCGTAGCCCTAAGACGGAAACCCTTGGGTGATTTGTGAGTGTTGGACAGAAACCCAACTCTCCTTGAGGAGGCTTGATTCAAAAGTTTCACAAAGCTTCAGGGATATTGGAGTGAGGATCATTCATATCTTCAACATTTGCTTCAGTGCATTCAGTGATAGTTGTTGCCGGAGGGAGAGTGCAGCAGTTCAGTTTTGGAGGCCATCGTCGTGTAGCAGTGCAGCAGATTGTATTGTTGGCCAATTCCATCTCAGCTCTTTTTGGGTCAGATCTATATGTAAACCATTTTATTATTTATAATAAAAGCTGAGATTCTTCCTATTCTATGTGGTATTGTATTGCAGTATTTTATGTGGTTAATTTTTACATGGCAATCTTCTGTTAAATGGTTGTTGATTTTATGGCATATTTTGGGGTTTAGATTGATTTATGCAAATTTAGGAAAATATCCCATTTGGGGATATTACAGTGGTATCAAAGCTTCAATCTTGGATCAGCCTGTGGGTTTCCAATTTTTAGTTGCAACTATTTTGGTTAGAAGGGCCTATGTAGTCATTGGAGGAGGCTCATTTGTGGGAGCTACATTGGTGGGATTTTAGAGCTGGGGTGTTGCGAAATTGATAGGATAGACATATGAGGAGTTTAGGAGAGAAATGATTAACAGTAGAAGCTGTAGTGCTAGAAAACAAAATTGGAAGAGGGCCAAACTACAAAGGGTCGAGTTTTGAAGGTTGGAATTAGAAGAAACCCTTTCTGGGTTTTTCTGGGTTTTGGGCAAGGATCACCTTCCCAAATTCCTAGAATTTTCCGAGTAGTTTTCAGTGGGTAAATCAGAGGCCGAAGTCAGGAAATAGTGTAGTCTTGGAGCAGCAGTACAATTTCTGGAGGAGCTTGGCGTTGGAGCGGTTGGATTTCCTTGCAATCACCACTTGGTGCTTGTAGCTTGCCTTGTTCAAGTCAAACTAAACCACTGTTACTTCCATATATTTCATTGAAACATTGAAGTTTTTAAAACAACTGCTAAATCAACATAGCAGTGTCTCAGTGGGTTGCAATCTAAACCAAACACTAAAAAGATTAAACAATGCAGAATTTAGTTCCTTGAAACAAAACAACAGACCCTTCTCCAAGAAGGTACATAGTTTATTCCAATAAAGGCATTCGAGAAATTTACAAAAGGAGGAAGAAGTGGGAAATTGGCTTTATGCACTTGGGATGGAATTAAAGAGTGGAAGATCAGAAAATGACTTTCCCATGTTAGAGAAACTGGAATCCTGCCTTTAAAAGGTAGAGAAATTTGATTGGAGTTTAAATTGGGATTTGGAGCCATCTATGCTTGCATTAGTACAAGCTGGATTCTTGGAACATCCAAGTGAGAGAGTCAAGATTATAGCTGCCTCTTGTTTCAGTGATATTTTGAGGATAACAGCACCCTTCCCTCCCTACAATGATCATATTATGAAAAAAAAAATCAGACTGATAGTAGGAACCTTTTGGGATTTATACAACTATGTAGGCTCTACATTTGGGAGAAAACTTAAGGTCTTAGAAGCCATGGCCATGACCCGGAATTATGAGGTCATGATCGATCTTGAGTGTGATGGCTTGATTCTGCAAATGTTCCAATGCTTCTTTAGCATTAGGAGACATCATTCTGACATAGCCATAGCTCACATGTAGTCCATCATGTCATCATGTATGGGAGACCGTGATGCCATTTTCCAGGAGCTGCAGACTAGGTTGTTGAGCATTTGCAGGAGAGAGTAGTTGGTCTCACCCACTGCTTATGAGCTAGCCCAAGCACTAGTTGAGCAAAACATTGAGCTTTTCAGGAGATAGTTGACCAGGGAGGAGCTACTCCAGTTTGGTGGATTAGGCAACAGAAATGAGCTGAGGAGGAAGGGACTTTGCTTCATTTGCAAAGAACCTTGGGGGCTTGATCACTCATGTTTGAGAGATGCATATGAGGTGGCAGAGGTAGAGTAGGTAGATGTTCCTGCGGTATGCCAGGATGAGGACTCTTCTTCAGATTAGTCCATGGGATCAACTAAGGATGTTTTCGGGGAGCGAGAGCAGTCATGCAGAGATGATGACAGTAGGCCGGAGATGTATCCCAGTGTGCAGGGTGAGCTATCAGGGGACTCTACGGGGGATACTCTGGGTGATGAGTCACTAGTGATGATTCAGCCAGAGAAACATATGATGGAGCCTGAGTCAGCAAAGGAGGACACTATGCACATCATGCATGATAGTCCCTTGGGGGAGAGCCAGATGGAGGCTCACACTGAGTCTATGATGCGTATGCAGCTAACCTTACAGTCAACCATTGAGGAGGAGCAGTCAGATGCACAGACATCGAGTACGGTGACAGCAGTTGCATATCCATATCCTTTGGAGATGGTGGAGGTTTATGGGATAGTTCTACATGGGGCTAGTGGACAGTCGGATCATTACATTCCCGATCGGGAGAGGGAGGAGTTGTTGGCGATGGTGGAGCATCCATCTATGGGCCAACACATTGATGAGGTGTAGATAGGTACACATGCAGTCAACAGAGCTATGGTACCCTCAAGGAGTAGCACTCTCCAGGAGTACAAAGATGGGGCTTGTAGAATATCTTGCCCACTTTGGCCCATTATAGAGAGAGGGGCTTTCTTCTACAGGAAGATTTCATTGGTAGACGAGACAGAGCAACGTGAGTTGATTATGAGCTGGCGATAGTTCTCTGGGCATATTCTGTATGCATTTGACACTACATTGGATTCTTATCCCATGATAGATTGGCAGGAGATCATGAGCTGGTACCCTCTTGATGGTATGATTTTCTTCGTAGGGAGCACAGTAGAGCAAGGGCCCTAAGACATATAAGATGTTACAGATTCTAGCTAGCAGTGAGGCACAGGTCGTCGTTTCTTCAGCACTCCATCTAGATTTTAGGAGAGCAGATCAGAGTGGGATTGAGTCAAGACTTGGATTGGAGAGAGGTGATGACTTGGTACGCAGTTGGTGGGGTAGCTTATACAGTTAGAGGTACATCACAGCAGGAGCCAGGGAGCATTGATGCTTGTTGGCGGACTTCACCTCATGGGGCATCATATATAACCAAAGGTAGTGTGCAGTCCAAGCCGTTGGACTTGGGCGATGATTTTCCATGGTGGCATTGGGGTTTGGGAGGATTGTTTGTTGACAGATACATGGAGAGATCAGTTTGGGATCCCGACATTGAGGGGTCTATTCCGAGTGGCTTGACATAGGTGCATATCTGGACCTAAGGGTTTGTATGGGATCCAGGCATTGGGTCTTAGTTACATTGGGCTAACAAGGTGGCCCACATATTTGGATTGCTTGAGGGCAAGAAATCTTGGGGCGAAAGGTCTGTAATATTCCCTTTTTTGGTGTCACCTACGACAGGGTTACGTTGGACTTCCCGAGTTAGGAGTAGACAAGTCACAAGTACAGATTGGTGCTATCAGCGGGCTCAAGGGCTTTTTGGAGGAGTTTTGAGGATTTTCCATGGTGTCCGGTGGAATTTGCTTGATATATTCCATCATCCGACCATTTTGGCTTTTGTTCTGGTGCATTCCAACAACTCTCAGAAATTTGAGTTATTTGTGGGATTTTGACTCAGCCGATTACGCTCAAGGTGGCATTCCAAGAAGAATACATGATGGAACACCTTAGTGTAATATCTCATTGGAACCGAGACAAGGATACCTACATGATGGGATGGTTGGGCATGAGTTTCAGTGCCTAGAGGAGACATGGTAGTCGATTTACTCTTTTCTACATTAAAAAGGAATATTTTAATAAGAGGGAAAAGTGCACCATGAATAAAATAAAAATAAAATAATGCTCTAGAAGGCTCCAAGAGATCTATAAAATAAAGGGAAGAGGTGATTGAGGGATATCTTTTGGATCATATCATTTTATTGTATGAGAGGTTTGAGACGTGGTTCTATACTAAAGTCGTAGCCCTAGGACAGAAACCCTCGGGTGATTTGTGAGTGTTAGACAGAAACCCAACTCTCCTTGAAGAGGCTTCATTCATAAATTTCACAGAGTTTTAGGGATATTGGATTGAGGATCATTCAGATCTTCAACAGGTGCTTCAATGGATTCAGTGGTAGTTGTTGCCAGAGGGAGAGTGCAGCAATTCAGTTTTGGAGGCCATCGCGGTGTAGTAGTGCAGCAGATTGTATTGTTGGCCAGTTCCATCTCAGCTCTTTTTGGGTCAAATCTATATGTAAACATTTTTATTATTTATAATAAAAGCTTGGATTCTTCCTGTTCTATGTGGTATTGGATTTCAATATTTTATGTGGTTATTTTTTACATGGAAATCTTCTGTTAAATGCTTGTTGATTTTATGGCATATTTGGGGTTTAGATTGATTTATGAAAATTTATTAAAATATCCCATTTGGGGATATTACACATATTAATTAGTTTCCTTCTAGTAAGAAATTATAGTAACACTACGCCACAACTATACACATCACCCTTCACAGTCGGAAGCCCAATCACTGCATATTCAGGAGCAACATAGCTGCAAAAAATATAATGACTAAATATCCCAACTTTGTGAAAAAAATTAGATGGCAGAGATTATTTGGAAGAATAAAAAGTATACCAACCAATATTTGTGCAGAGTTTGAAAATTACTATAGCGTCCTACAAATTGTTCCAAATATTTTACAAATACCATACCAGATCATTAGGTCATTTGCAAATATAGGGAAATGAGTAAATTAATAACAATAGGTATAAGAAAAATATATGTTAAACAATTAAAGGTCATATATAGGGGGATCTCAAGAGAATAAAATTAAAACATAAACCCTTCCTTAATTTAACATTTCTACTATGCTGTAGCGGTGACTAGCTGCCTCAACAGATGTGAATTGCTATTAATGCATGGTATTCCCTCTCACCCAACCATTAATACCATGGTTTCAAGTAGACCCTTTGTAGCTACCAATCCACATATCCATTATAAAAAATCAAGATTTTAAAATTGATTGTAAAGAGTGTCTATTATACAATGACATTCACAAAATAATCAGATGAGGATAATGTACTCATTGATTCAAGGGATGATTAAACATGAAAAAAAATCTTGCAGATTCCTAAAATTAAGGTATTGCTAAAAGCAAGGATGGACATATGTGAGTATTTAAATATAATAGAATCAATGTATGCCAATATGGAAGAGGACTTCATTGTTTCCAATATTCCCTTCTTACTTTATCAGGTCCCTTCCTTTATCAAAAGGAAGTGGGAATTGCGAAAAGAGATTTTCTCCTATATTACCTTTAGAAAAATCCTTTAGAATATAATATCCAGTAATGGTGTGAAGTTTGAACATCATTCGAGGGAAAATATTAATATATTCATGTAATCTCACTTTGGCCTTGGGTAATCACTACCTATCACTTGTATTTGACTCTAAATAGGTTGCCCACATTGTTCTACTCCAATGCACTTGGAACATAGTTGGATCCATAATATATGTTCAATCCTTGAGTGAAGATTTCAATTCTTCCAACTTCAATCAAGCCAAATTTTCATTTTTCATTGAGTTCGCTAACATGCTAGATCGAACTAAGAGGTATGAAGAAAATATCATAGAGGTTTGGGAAGGTTTTTATTTGCGTTGTCGAAAAGAGTGTTCCGCATATCGATAAATTACTCGAGTGTGTTTGTATGTCAATTTTACAAAACCATTACACCAATATACTAAGCTTGTTGGCATAGGTAGAAATTTAAAAAAAAAACTAAGATATATTAACCCACCAAATTCATGTTTTATATGCCAGGTGCCATATCATCATGTCAAGGAATTCCCTCATAGAAGAGTGTCGAAATATGATTAGACTAGCACAAAAAATTCTTCATGAAAGGTGGCTGAAATATCCCAGGGGAAACAAAGTTAGGCCCAAAGGTAGATATTTCTAGAAGGAGAGAAAGAAGGAAGTTTTGAAGACTGCTGATAATCAGACAAAGAGAAACAGTCCAAAATTGTTGACAGTCATGATGGTTGTAATATGCAATAAAATGGTAAAAGGAAAAGTTATAGAAATGGATTAAAAAAATAAATCATCTTCCCATATATCCAAATATGGTGAAGAATATTCCTTACAATAATACAATAACCAATGACACATAGTATGGAAAATAAGGTGCTGAGGAGATGTTAATAAATAATACGTTTGAGGCATTGAACATGAAATTCAATGTTACAGGATGAATATTATTGTTTTATCTTGGAATGTAAAGGGTATAACCCTCCCCTCCAAATGACTCTAATTAAGGATTTCATTCAAGACAAAGAGTTGATGTCTTGTGTTTGCAGGAGGTCAAGAATACTGCCTTTGAGCTTTGTTCAACAATCATGAATGGAACATTTTGGCATGGTTCTTTTTAGGCCATTAACCATGAATGAGATCTATGTATACTATTCTTGGATTAGCACCTCAATTGAGTTCAGCAGTTGTACTTTATGGTATGGATTTGAATAATAAGTGTGGCTTTCTCGGTATATGAATAATTTTTTTTCCATTTACAATGTGTCTATTGCAGTAGATTGTAGATGGTTGTTGGATTGGATTGATAATTCACTAACAGTTGTAGAATGGATTCTCTTGAGTGACTTTAATATGGTAAAGTGGGAGGGAGGCAATGAAGACAAATTTTTGTTCGTCCTCTTTGGAGTAAATAGATGTTGGTTAAGCTATAAATCCAAATTTTTAATATTTGATGTGAACTAGACATGAAAACATATGGATTTCAAAGGCTGATTTTTCTTGGTATGGAGGGATATTGAAAGAGTGAAAGTTATATTAGATGGGATCTATTATCCAAAATATTAAATAACACTTTATCATCGTAGTGAGTGGAGTGACCTTCCAATGCCTATTCCTTTCAAGTTGAATGTATCTTATGTTGTCGCTAAACACTGATGTACATTGATCACAAATGTCTGCAATCTAGTTCCTAGACCATGAGATAATCATGAATATATACCATGGTGGGAGGAAGCTATTTCAAGAGTGGTCAATTTCCTTCATGGATGGGGGAGGATGGTTGCTAGATAGAAAAGAAGACATAACAAAAATGAATAACATAATTAATTGTGGTGTGGATGCTTCTTGAGGAGGATATTATTAATTGCATGGTCACACTACAGGAAAAGATGACTAAGGAGGACTATATACTCAAATGAAAGGAAGGATATAGAGCCAATGGGGTCAGAATCAAGGATCATTTATAGTGGTGAAGGGTGGTTAATACTCCAAGAATTTATCAGGAAAAAAAAAAAAATTAGAAAGAATCACCGGATCAATAATCCAGAGTGAATTTTGATTGAGGACTTGGAAAAGATCAAAGATACATTCACAATCAACTTAAGAAATATTTATGCAGAATACTCCTTTTATGGATCATGTTAGTGAGGCTTGGCCCTTGATATACGAGGAGTGTTATCCCTACTAAGTTGTGGAGTAGTGAATGAGATATGCTTGTAGCACATATTAGAAGAGAATGTCCTCCTAGCGCTTAATAGGAAGAAAGATGAGAAATCCTTGGGAAATATGGCCTTCCTTGTGATATTTTCAAGATATTAAGGTTATTGGTAATGACATGTTCTGCATGTCTTGGACCTTGGGACCTTTTTAGATTCTAGAATATGGGGAATATGGAATTGAAATGATCAATTTGATCCCAGAATATTCATCTAGGTAAACCATTAGGTCCTAGATACTATAAATAATTTATTTTCATTAATTCCTCGTACAATATTCTAGGCAAAGCCTTAACCATAATAATTCAGTGGGTTTCAACTTGTAACAACCGAGAGTAAATGAGATTTATTCAGAAGCTGATTATTTTCGATATAGTGCTTGTTTTATGGGAAAGTGTGGAATGGGAAAAGGAATCCACACAATAAATTATTCTCTTGAAAATAACATTTGAAAAAATATATGACAAAGTCGATCCATCGTTTGTACTTATATACTTTCCTAGTAAGGGGTTGGTACATAATTCTAAGTGCAAAATTCTATGCTATTATCACCCTTGTTTGAATATATTACTTTTTTAGGAAATTGACTCTTCAACTCAATATTTACATCAGTTCCATTCCAATCATTCTCTAACCCTTGTTCAACTCAATTATTTATAACTTTTTTCCCATTTACATACTACTTTTGGGATGCATGTGCTTATACTTTTCTGATTGCTTGTATTCATGCTTAAAATTAGGCCAAATTATGTGCCTAGGAAATTTTGGCATAATAAAATCCCCTCTACTTATGGTTGATTAGCCAAATGTTTCTAGATTGATTTTTACCCCTAGGTCAACCTTATTAAGGTCAAGCCAAATTCATTTAGAGAGTAAATCACCTTGGTGATCATGGAGTGAGGAACAAAAGATTTACATCCTTAGATATAGCAGCAACATACTATCTGTCAAACGATGGTTTGATGGAAATATAGAGAAATTGTTGCAAAAATGACCTAAAATTAAATCCTACCTGGCATACTCCTCCTTTATGCGGGGTTTACATGATGTGGCTATTGAATTATGGTGTAGCCTTTGGTAAAAATTATTAATTATTGCTATAGTGATGGAAAGGTGCCACTTTAAGTGCAGAAAGATGAAGCATTCTTGTATTCTTTTTCATTAGCTTAAAAAAATTGATAGGCCTTAAAACATTTTAAGCTGATAAATTTGGTAATGTTGCATTGGTTCAATAGAAAGGTTAACATACTCGTGAATTATAAGCCATGGATAAGGTCTCATTCTTTCTATCATCTCTATGATACATTTTTCATGAATTTCATTCAAAACAATGAGACTGAATTTAAGTGCCAGACAAGTTTGATGGGACAACTACCCCTCAAAAATGGTAATTAACCTAAAGGAAATATATAGTTTGTAATAAAAGCCCCCTTGGGAAAGTTTCTTGAAGTAGTTCCAAAAAAAATAATTATTTCAATGGAAAATTCCATTTCCTGTTGAATGGGAAGCTGCCCCAAACTGGGTTGTTCAAATTGAAAGGAAGGATAAATAGATATTTTTTCCTTCATTACTTCATAGTCCTAGTGAAGCTCCATCTACACCTGAACTTCAACAGCTAAACACATAAATTATATAATGGGTACATTGGTTCCATGGAGAGGTTAGCATACTCATGTGGCATGATAAGTCGTGGACAAGGGTCCTATCCTTGTAGTGATCTGTCCAATCCATGCGGCATGAATTTCATTTAGAGCAGTGATACTAAATGAAAGTTCCAGTCAACTTTGGCGGGACAACTACCCCTCAGAACTATCAACTAAGTCAAAGGTAATCCATAGTTTGCAATGCAGTCCATTAGGAAAAAAACTAAAGCAGTTCCAAAAACAAATTTTTATTTCATTGGAAGATACCATTTCCCACCAAGTGTGAAGCTACCCCAAATTGGATATTTTGGATCGAAAGGGGAGATGAAGAGATATTTCTTTCACTCATTACTTCATAGTCATAAAAAACTCCACTTGCCCATGAACTTCAACAACCCTCTCCCTCCTTTGGTGCTAGTGATTTTGTCATCTTGGTAACAACTACTTTTCAGATAATATCATACTGCCATTTTGTTTTCAACTAAACCCCAAGTGTAGTAAATTAAACCCAATTTGCCTCATTTTTCTCTACTCTGGAATTTGGATCGATATTTATATTCATCATGGAGCCATGCTAAAGCCAAAAATAAAGGCATCCGTTTGCAATAATTTAAATGAAAGCACAAAAATAGAGTTTTGCTCACAAGGACAAAACAAAATCAAATTTTTATTCATGGAAACCAAGCATAATTAGGTTTTACTGAACGAAACCAAGCACAGTTAAGATTTCAATCACAACAAACTGAGGCAAAAATAAATTAGGGTACGAGAATGAGTTTTGTGAGTTTTTATCACAAGGACAAAACCAAATCAAATTTGATGGAAAATCAAGCAAAATGAGGTTTTATTGAAGGAAACCAAGCACAATTAAGATTTCAATTAAGACAAACTGAGGCAAAAAGAAATTAGGGTTTTTTTTTTTTACCACAAAATAATGATTTTACAGAAATTATGTAATAAATCTATTTGCAAGTAACAAAATCTGAGATGTAGGGTTTGTGCACGGAACCTCAGTGGGGATATCAACTTGCAAAAGGTTCTCTAGATCAAATCTCCCCTCTCCATTGTAGCAACCTTGACATCTCATTTATTTCAAGCTTTCTACTTAAAATCAATGATTTAATCTCTATCATTTCAAAAAATACAACAACAAAACCTCATGGCACCATCCTTAGCATTCTCTTTTTGAAATCATGGTGAAGAAACAAATTACGTCTTTTGTTCTACGTCAAAAATTGTGGGTTTGAACCCAGTAGAGACGACTTAAAATAGAATTTTAGATACATAAATGTACCAAAATAATATTACCTGCATATGGAGAAATGTAAGAAAATGTTGATTATGTTGAGCTTGTGAGGGAGAAAACTATCTTAATGTCAAAACTTTTTTGGGGACTTCAGAGTTGCCATCATCCACTAGATCTGGAATTCATAAATAAATTCATAAGCTTAGTAAGAGTGTCAAGAGGTTATAGTGTTTTGATAGCTGGCCAGTGTTTTAGGAGGGAAAATGAAAAAAAAAAAACTATTTATCAAATTTTTAAATAATAAAAAATAAGGATTTTAAAATAAGAAGTGCATTCATAAAATGTGTAAGGGTTTGCACTAAACATTTCACTAAACAAACATGATTATGAGTTTCCAGAGTATGGGGTAGATATGAAGCAAAAAATTAAACACAAATATTTAATATTTTTAATCAAATGTCGCCCTATTTAAAAATCAATTTAATTATTATTATGTATAAAAACAATATCACTCAAATAAGAGGTTTGGTAAATACATAAAAATATAAATAAACTGGAGGTATGGTAAATAAATAAAACCTATTTTTATAGATAGAAATGCTTTTGGATTAATCACATTGATAGGATTAGGTCACCTAATCCTATCAATGTGATTAATCCGAAAGCATTTCTATCTAAATTATGGATCACAAAAGTCTTAGATCTAACCTATTTTTATACTTACTCCAAAAACATGGTAAATAAATAAAAATATAAATAAACTAAAGGTATGGTGAATAAATAAAACCTCTTTTTATATTTACTCCATAAACCTCTTTATATTTAAGAAAACTAAAAAAAAAGGTTTTATTTAGGTGAAGTCTATGGGCAAAATACCATTTTAATACCATGGGATAAATACCATGGGCGAAATACCATATTTATAAAAGAGCTATGGTAAATAAATAAATATGAAAGAGGTATAAAGAGATATGGTAAATAAATAAAAATATATCAAATAGGATTAGAAATCAACATATAATTATATACCAAGCCTATGGGAAAAATACCATGGTAAATAATAGAGGTATGGTAAATAAATAAAATCTCTTTTTATATTTACTCCATAATCCTCTTTATATTTAAAGAACACTCAAAAAAGAGGTTTTATTTAGGTGAAGCCTATGAGCCAAATACCATGGGCCAAATTATTAATACCATGCCAAAAAAACATTATTATCCCTAATATCAATATTAAAAGATTAATAATAATAATATTATTAATTCTAATATTCATATTAATATATTATAATATTAATATTATTAAATTTAATAAATTTGGATTAATACAATATTAAATTTTGTTATATTATAATATTTATTAATATATCATGATATATATTAACTCTATATATATATGAGAAGGAAGAACAAAAACATAGAGTCATAAAGGAGGAGAGAGGGAGTCACAATGGAGAGATGGAGATAAACTGAAGGAGAGGGGAGAGAAGGAATGGAGAGAGAGAGAGGGAGAAGAGTGAGAGAGGTAGAGAAGGGTAAGAGAGGGAGAGGGAGACACAAATATGGAAGGGGGAGAGAGAGAAGGAGAGAGGGAGGTAGATAGTGAGAGGATTAGAGAGAGAGAGAGAGAGAGAGAGAGAGAGGGAGAGAGGGAGAGATATGACTTGAGAGAGAGGAGGAGAGAGGGAGGGATAGCGATATGGAGTTGGAGGGGGAAAAAGGGAGGGAAGAATAAAGAAATGGAGAGTGAGAGGTGGAGAGAGAGAGGGAGTTACAAGGTAGTGATGGAGAGAGAGTGTGTATGTTTAGGGGTGAGATAAAGAGATAGAGAAGGAGAGAGAAGGAGAGAGAGAGGGAAATAGTAACATAGTTGGAGAGAGAGAGAGAGAGAGATGGGGGAAGAGAGGGTATTGGAGGGAAATGAGAGAGATAAAGAGAGAGAGAAATAGGATTGGAGGGAAAATAGAGAGAGAGAGAGAGAGAGAGAGAGAGAGAGAGAGAGAGGTGGGAGAGAAAAGGAGAGAGATGGAGGAAGAGAGAGGATGTGAGAGAGTGGAGAGAGGGAGGGAAAGAGAGATGAAGTTGGAAGGGTAGAGAGAGGGATGTAAGAAGAAAGGCAGAGAGATAAATGTGGAGAGAGAGGGAGTGATAATGAAAATGGAGAGAAAGGGATAGAGGATAATTAGAGGAAAGCGAGAGAAGCATGGGAGAGGGAGATAAGGGAAAGATAGAGAGAGAGAGGGAGAGGAGGAGGGAGGGATAGATAGATATATTGGAGAAAGAGAGTGTATGTTTTGGGGGTGATATAGAGAGACAGAGTGAGATAGAGATATTGATGGAAGGTGAAGAGAGGGAAGAAGAGAGAGATGGAGAGAGGGAGGGATGGACAAAGAGATTGATAGATATGGGGTGAGAAAGCATGTGTGTTTGGGGGAGTGAGATAGACATATAAATAAGGAGAGAAGAGAGGGAAGATGACTTCTTGCACTAAATGCCTTGATTTTAGTGTAGATGGCGATTTATAATCCTATTTGATTGCTTGCATTAGATTCATTGATTGAATCAGTGTAGATGCTAGTTTCTAATCCTATTTGATTTCTTGCACTAAATGCATTGATTTTAGTTTAGATGGTGATTTCTAATCCTATTTGATTTCTTGTGCTAGATGCATTGATTTCAATGTAGATGTTGATTTATAATTATATTTGATTGCTTGCACTAGATGCATTGATTTCAATGTAGATGGTTTCTAATCCTATTTGATTGCTTGCACTAAATGCATTAATTTCAGTGTATATGGTTATTTCTAATCCTATTTGATTGCTTGCACTAAATGCATTGATTTCGGTGTAGATGTTGGTTTCTAATCCTATTTGATTTCTTGCACTAAATGCATTGATTTCAGTGTAGGTGGTGATTTCTAATACTACTTGATTGCTTGCCATTGGAGGAAATTTCATCTTAAAAGTGCCCATGAAATTTTCATGTAATTTCCATGTCATAATATGTAAACCAATCAAAATCCTTTAAATTTTAAAAGAGGTACATGCAAATATTTTGGAGGGAAAAGAAGAAAAACTTTTTTTTTTAATTGTATTTTTGGCTTATCTCCTTATAGGTTTACTCAAATTTCAAGTGTAGACACTCGTTGGGTGCGGAATTAAATTCCACATCCATCGGGTACCTACATTGATAAAAATTGCAGATACATTAAAAAAACATGTTAAAACATGTTTTTAATGTATTTGCAATTTTTATCAATGTGTCTTCTCGAAAGTATGCATAATGGGTAATCGTTGGATGTGGAATTTAATTTTTCATCCAATGAGTATCTACACTTAAAATTTTAGTAAACCTATAAGGAGATAAGCCAAAAATAAAATTAAAAAAAGAAGTTTCCTTCTTTTCCCTCCAAAATTTATAGCTATTATTTTATTATTTTTCCTTAGGAGGCCACTTTTAGGCTGAAATGTCCTCTAATGACTAGATGCATTAATTTCAATGTAGATGTGGATTCATAATTATATTTGATTGCTTGCACTAGATGCATTGATTTCAATGTAGATGATTTATAAATCTATTTGATTGCTTCCACTAAATGCAGTTATTTCAGTGTAGATGTTGATTTCTAATCCTATTGGATTGCTTGCAATAAATGCAAGCAATCAAATATAATTAGTGAGGGATAGTAAGGTTGGTGAAGATGACGAGTTGTTAGTTGGTCGCTGTCGCAAATAAAGTAATGCAAGTAGGCAGAGGTAATACTAATAGTCTAAGTGCTTGCTAACCCTTGGCTCATCTCATCAGTTCTGGCCATAGTTAATTCATAGGGAAGTTTCGATTCGACAATTCCACAACTGCTGGTAACTCTAACCCATTTATGCCACCATTCTTAATAGGAGCTAGCATTAAACCCACTATAGCTATGGATCCAGTGGGGTAACCAATCAGAGCGGGAATTCTATCTTATAATGTTTAACCCCTCGCGTATAGTCAAATATTTCCGTTGAGCAAGCCCTACCCATTCATTCCAGGATGTCCTGCCTGAACAGAGCTAGCGATAAAGGCGACTGGATCCATTGATCACAATGTAGATGTTGGTTTCTAATCCTATTTTCTTACTTTCACTAGATGCATTGATTTGAGTGTAGATGTTGATTTCTTAGTTTGAGATTCATCACAGTGAAGACTATTTGTAATTGACTATGTTCTTATTATTCACATTTTCTATCATTCAACACTATTACATTGTCACTTTGCATTCAATTTTTTTATTTCATCATTTTTCATCATTAAAGTTATTAGCAATATTTATCATTTCAACAAACTGAGGTAACTAAGAAAATTTAAAATTAAAATGACCAGATTAATCTCAGACATATTTAGCATATTTAAAATTATTATATTAATATTATATTTATTACATATTATTGATAAAATTAATCATATATTTGATATATTTTCCTTGGCCGCACACGAATGAAACTGGCCTAGATCCATTTTAACTTCAGATCTATCAAGCGCCGAGAGGGATCAAATCTCTCGAGGTGAAAACCTTTCCTCAAGTTTTACACTCAAAAAAGAGGTTTGAAACTCGAGAGATTTTATCCCTCCCGACGCTTGATAGATTAGGAGTTAAGATGGATATAGGATGGTGTTAATAAATACAAAATATTAATCCCATATGTGCAAGTTGGCTCGTTCCATCAAATTATGGAAATGAAGAAATTATATTTGTATCAAGTTTTTTTTAGTTGCATTGTGTAGTTTATTATTATATTTTTATCCAATTTTAAGGTCATGACACACATCAAATTGGTGTATGAGACCCTCGTGTTTGTAGGAGAAGGGGCCCACCTCCGCGTAGCGATTTGACTACTAAGTCTACGAAGGCATGCATACTCTACCCCTTATGATTTTGAACCTGCGACCTCTTAGGGGGAAACACATGCTCTTAACCATTAGTCCCACTAAAGGTATAATTAAAATGTGCTTAAAAATAAAGGTGAATTTAAAATGTTTTATTTTTTGGTTAGAATTTGGTGATATGTTTTTTTTTTGGTTAGATTACAATTTATTATTGTTAAAATTATAATTTCAAATGTTTAAATAGATTTAGTGTTTTGAAAAAAATTTGGGGCATTCGAATTGTATAAATTTAACAACTCAAATATATCATTTCAAAAATATTTCCCACTCACTTCTTACCATTCCCACACCATAAAAAAACCCTAAAATTCCATTCTTAAAATCTCTTGTGTAGTTTCCTAATGTCATTCAAGTATAATATCACAATTAGTTATGTTAGTAATGGTGCAATCATTTTTTTATTCTCTTAAAGGAACTCTTTCTAGACATGTACCCCATCAAACATAAATCATCGAGTCAAAATGAATGGAAATGAATGAATAAGAGGGTGTGTCAGCGAGTGTCAGTGAGTGTCAAGCATGCCAAAGGGGGAGTGACAAGGCATGCTAGGGAATGTTAAGGCATGTCAAGAAGTGTCAGGGTGTGCTAAAATATGCCATATAGTGTCAGATAGTGCCAATCCATGCCAATGCATGCTAGGCATGCCAAGACATGCCATGTGTTAAGGCATGACAATATGTGCCAGGTGTTAGGGTATGCAAACACATGTTAAGGAGTGTTAGGTGACAAAAGGGAACACCAAGTTAAAATGAAAATAAATGAACACATATGAAGGTTAATAATTCAGGACCTTACCTTTTCAAGAGGGGCATGGTAGGCATACCGACACTAGTGTCAATACATGCCAAGGGCTAAGTTCTAGCGTTTCTTAACTGCCAAATCATCCTCTATTACTTCTCTCTTAATTGCAAATAATTGATCTCAAATAAATTTTATCTTAAACCATGCCAAGGCATTCCAGGGCATCCAAATGCATGCCATTAATTGTTAAGTGCCACCAAGTTCCAAGATCCAATATGTCTCAGGGAGTTATAGGGCATGATATGGAGTTATAGGTTTGCTAAGTAGGGAGTGGCATGAAGATATGCTAGATAGTTCTAAGGCATGCTAGAGTGTTAGGGAAGCATACCAAGATGTGCCAAGTGCCAATGTCTATTGAGAGTTAGTGAGTACCAGGGAAACACAAGTGAGAACTATGTTAAAATGCATCGAAATGAATGAACAAGAGTGTACGACAGGGAGGTTCAGCGAGTTCCAGGTGTGTTAAGGAGGGAGTGGCATGGTATGCTAGGAAACAATAATTCATGCTAGTGTGCCAGAGTGGCATGTGGCCAAGATGTGCCATGTGCCAGTGTGTGCCAACACATGCTAGGAAGTGTTAGGTAGTCCTAGGGACACACAAACGAGCACTAGGTGAAAATAATGCATGCAAATGAATGATTAAGAGATTGTGAGAGGAAGTGTTAGTGAGTTCCAGGCGTGATAAGGATGGAGTGACAAGGTATGCTAGGAAGTGTTAAGGCATGCTAGAGATTAGGAAAACATGCCAAGATGTGTCAAGTTCTAGGGTGTGCCAATGCATGTCAGGGAGTGTTATGGAGTGCCAAGGAAAAAAAAGGGAGCACTAATTTCAAATGCATGGAAATGAATGAATAAGAGTGTGTGACATGAGTGACATAAGATGAGGTATAGGTAGTTCTTAAGTGAACAAGGCACAATCTACTTGCAATAGGTGAAATTGGTCAAGTTGTTGTGACTAAAGCAGTCCAATGTCACATGAACTATAGTAACTAAGGACTTGATTCGGTTCCCAAGTCGTGAAAAAATGTAAGGCTAGCATGAGTGCGAAGGCATGCTAAGGAATGCTAACATGTGTCAGATAGTTTGAAGGCATGCCAAATAAGTTGACATGTGTCAAGTGCTAAGGCATGCCAAGATGTGCAAAGGTGTGACAATACGTGCCATGGAATATAAAGGCAACAAAAAGGAGAAACAAGTTAAATTACAAGGAAATGAACACATAAGAGGGTAAAAAGTCATCAATTTACCTTTTCCAAGAGGGGTATTCTAGGCACGCCAACACTAGGTGGAAATAGGTGTCAAGTGGCAAGTGTTAGTGCATTCTAAGTGCCAAATCATCCTTTGTTACTTCTCATCTACTTTCCAATAATTGATCTCAAACAAATTTAATATTAAACCATGCCAAAGCATACCAAGGCATCTTAATGAATGCTAGACATGCTAATACTTTCCAAGCGCCAACACGTGCCAAGTGCCAATGTGTGTTAGGGAGCAATACACATGCTATGAAGTGGAAGGGCATGTGGAAGAGTGTTAATTAGGTGTGACAGAGTGTGTTAATGCATGTTGATGAGTGTTATGGAGTACTAGGGAAACACAAAGGAGAACTAAGTCAAAATGCATGGAAGTGAATGAATATGAGGGTGTGCCAGGGAGTGTCAATGAGTGCTAGCTAGAATTCCAAGGTATGTTAAGCAATAGTAAGGTGTGCTAGGGAATATTAGGGCATGTCAAGAAGTGCCAGAGTGTGCTACGAAGTTTCAGTGTGTGTTAACATGTGCCAAATAGTGCCAAGACATGCAAGATGCTAAGGCATGTTAGGATGTGTAGGGTTCCAGGGTATGCCAATATGTGTCAAGGAGTATCAAGGAAACGAAAAGAAGAACCAAGCTAAAATGCAAGGAAATGAACACATAAGAGGGTTAATAAGTCAGGACTTTATCTTTTTTCAAAAGGGGCATGCTAGGCACACTAATAATATGTTCCAATACATGCCAAGTTCCAATGTGTGCCAAGTGTTCATGTATGTTAATGCATACCAAAGTGTTCCAGGGCATGCTAGGGACTACAAGGCATGCCAACACAAGCTAGGAGAGTGTTATGCTATGCTAGGGCTTGCCAACTTGTGCTTGGGTGTCCTAGTCATGGCAAGATGTTTTAGGTACAAATATTTTCTAAGACATGTGAGGTGCCAAGGAATGTTAGTGTGTGCCAAAGCATGTTAATTTGTGACAAGAGCGTTGAGGAGTGCTAGATATCTCTCATTAATAGAATTTAAAAAGCTTGATTATGTATTAAATAATAGAGTTTCTACACACACTAGTGGAACTTTACCTAAAGGGAATTTGTTAGATAATAAAACTAATAGAGATTAATCATGTATTGACCCATATGAAAACTATATTCTCATTACTTGAGGGAAATGCTACACACTAATTACTTCTTAACAAATTCACTGACTCTAACCACTATATGGCCTTCGACACATAATGAAAAAGACTCCACAATAATGGTCTTAAATTGTTATCTTTTGACAAAAAAATATAGTAGCATGCACATAACATCATTAAAAACTCATTGGAATGATAAATTATGACGAACATTTTTTGACCGTCATCAAAAGTAACCAAAAAGAGCATTGGTGAGGGTCAATAAAAGATCGTCACTAGAAGTGTCACCAAAGAGAGAATTAGTTGCATGCCTTTAACAACCCTCACCAAAAGTTCCACTGAAAATGGCTTTGGTGACAAAACTTAAAGGATCGTCACTATATGCACTTACAATAATGCTTTTTTAAGGACCGTGACCATATGTGACATTGGTGATGGACCTTAAAGGTCCGTTACAGTCATGACCCTCACCAATGTCCTTTTTTCTTGTAGTGAATAGAAGAAAAGCATTCACACATAGAGACATCGGGGTTGGCCAGAGACCACGGAATAACCCCACAAGGGGGAAAACCTTTTCAAATTATCACCCATCAATAGTACTAATCAAAATCACTGTTCACCAACTTGTGGTCAACTGTCAGAATCTGCGGTCAATTGTCAAAATCAAACACTAGCTTCCAACCGCACACAGAGAGAGATGTGTGTGAGGCTGAAACATTCCAAACACAACAAAAATATCTTGTGGAAACCCTACGGCTGAGAACCAAAAACCCTAATCAGATGTACGAGCTCCGAACCCTGCAATTTTGAACTTGTGTGAACCAAATTTTGCGAACCAACCTCAGAATTGTGCAAGCCAAAACAAAGAAAGAAGATTTATTGATGATCTTGAAATGAGGGTCACTTGACTTGTATTTATAGGCTTCCAAGGGTGTCTAGATTCTCCTTAGGGTTGACCTATCCTTTTGTGCACACATGGGTTTCCATATAAAAAATATAATTTTCCTTATCCAAATTAAATTCTTCCAAGGGATACTAGGGGTCTTCCTTGATGAGGAAGATTTCCCAAAGGAAGGAATTTGTCCCTGAGCTGCCAAAATTAGCAGTCCCTCTCAGCTAGGGAGAAATTACTGACTGCAACATATGTCTCATCATCATCAAATGTCGTATTTGTTCCTCTCTTCTAATCTTTGCTCATTCCTCTTCATATTTTCTCATCCTTGTTTATCTGTGCCTGTGTCTATATCTCTATTCATATGTTGAACACTCTCAAATCTAAAAGAAGAATAATTTGACATCGTAGGGATCCCAAGCTACCACCCTCTATCCATTGGGGAGCCACTACTACCACCCAGAATCACTACCAGCGGGGAGCCCAATGCTACCACCCGAGAAACATTAGAGATCTTATCAATAGGGAGCCCTGTCAACTTGGAACCACATCAAGGAGCACATATCAACCCATAATCCAATGAAAATGTGGAAATTTCTATGCGACACTCTTACCTCATGTCTATGACAATGGGGAAGGTCTTATGGGACACTCTCACCCCAAGTCATCTCATATAGGAGAGCATATGACTACCACCCTATATCGAGCAATAGGCGAGATACCACTTACCAAACCAGGATCACAATCATCCCTTGTGCAATCAATGGGAGAGATACCACTTATTATACGAGGTAAGGATCATAACCATCCTCTTTCCTGCTAATCTTCCCAACAAGGACACTCAATAGTCATGTGGTAGAACACCTGCATATCTATCTTGAGCGAGATGCCACTTACCATAAGAAGTAAGGATTATGCCTAACTCAAGAAACAAACACCCATTAGCCAGATGGGTGGATGGTATACTCTGCATAGACCAAGATAGGGGAAAAAAATCTTCCACCCTATGGGTGAAAAATACCAGTGTACCCTATTGTCTAGAGATGCCTCAACCCCAGGAGCCTTACATCTCAATTCCTCATCCTGCGAGCTCATACAGGGGGGAAGAGTTGGCCCAGTGTCCTCAATCAACCCTACTCTCTGTAGATCAGAAACATATCAACATTCTCATATCTAGTATCAGCTTAAACAACTCATTGAATAGCTCAATCACACCGCCTCATATATTACCAAGAGCAAAAATCCTCTATTTTCTTGTTCATGCAGGGCATTACATCAAATATTATGTTATAATAAATCATGTTACAAAAGAATACCTTATTCATCCTCCCTCTCAAAGAGGCAAGAACCACAATACTAAGCTTGTCTCATACAACAACATTGTCTCAATATATGAATATATCTCAACCCTAGCTATATACATGGTTCTCTGCCAATCAGATCCCACCTTTTATTGTTCCAATGTACCATTGTTGCATTAAGATCCAACTCAAACAACTCTCCAAAGAGCTTCCTTAACCAAACTGCCCCATAGCTATCCATGCTATCAACAACGTACTCAACCTCGACCGTGCTTAAAGCTGTAAACTTTTATTCCTTGCTCATCAAAATGTCATGGTAGATCCCAAGCTACAATAACACCCAGATGTGCTCTTTTTGTCAACATTAATGCATCCATGAAATTTTACATATCTTGTCATATATATTAGACTAAGGATGATCGTCCCATGCAAATATCTTAAAAATGTGCTTGTCGACAACCCAATGTGTATGAAGCGACTCAATCATGAATCAACTCATTTTTTTCTCTACAAAAACATACATCTATATGGATGTTCACAAGGAACATCGATGTTTCAATAAACTGTCGGTTGCCAAGTTAGGTCCGACAATATTTCTGCATAACTTCTTGAAAGTCAATTCCATAGGGGTGTCCAAGGATTTTCATTTCCACTTTCCAAAATCTCTACGATATATTTTCCTTTTCCAAAATTTTAATCCCAGAAAGTAATTCATCATGTCAAGATTCTTCATCTCGAACTTAAAAGGCCAAGAAGCTCATCAACTATTAGGATTAGAGCATCAACATATAAAACTAAAATAAAAGGCATACCTTGGACCACTTTGAAGTAGAGGTTTGGACTGACACATCTTCTAGGCTTTACCAACTAACTATCAATATAGACATACCAGGCTCAGAACTTGCTTCAAATCATACAATTTTTTCTGAAAACATAATACTTGACCAAACCAACATGCTAAACCTTAAACAAATTAATAATATGCAATTAAGTTTTTTTATCAAATCATAACTAATATCAAAGCCATAAAAGTTTCTGCCAATATCACAAACTCTTCAGACCAGGTGCCAATAAGAGCTCACACCCAAATACCAGGTTACAACCTATCTATTTATTATGTTAGCAACTTTCATCAAGCAATATCAAGCTTCATCAAGCCATCCACATAATCATGATATGAATTATATACATCAAGGATAAGTCATATAAGTTCCATCCATTCATTGTGATATTTCTGCAATAAAAATCATTGGATACTGAATCACAATTGTTTACACTTCAATCAATGTGCCAAATTCCAATGATGCAATACAAAATCAATTAAGTCTACATAGCACTGTTATTCCACATCAAGGCAAATCACCATTATCAAGAACCAAATATGATCAAACCCTAACTTGTTATCATTGTGACATCAATCAATCCATAAGCCAAAACATGTCTATGAATTGTCAAGCAACATGTCATAATGCCAATATTTCTCATCTATATTAAGTCAATATAATAAGCCAAATTTTGTCAAGCCCTTGCAATTGTTACCAAATACTGTCATATACTAGCTCAAATGATTAATTCAAGGCAAACAACATACTGATATGCATATTTCAGTCCCCTACAAACAAAAGTTTAATCAAGACATTCACGTTCCCTATAATAATTCAAATATTATGTAGATATTAAAAACTTCCATGCTCATAGAACTCTCCATCATCTACTCCATGTCATACTCCTAATCTGCTCCCGATCTCGAGCATAAGAATTTATTTTTTGAATCCTACAGGCTCGACCGCACCCATAGGAAATTTTCCATGTGGTTGGGAGGCTTATAACCACACCCTTAAGTCTTTCTCTCAGCAGTTGGGGCTTGGACTAGGAGAATCCTTCTCTGTTCAAATCAGATCTTGACAAAAATTTTCCACAACATCATATATTTATTCATGACCATAGTTTTTCCTTCTACAATCAAGTGTCTTATTTTTAAATAGTACTAGGTGTTAAAATGTCATGAAAAGTTTCTCCCTATAAATGGGAAGCCACTTCAGTCATCATCATTCAAAACATCAACTTGTCCATCATAATACTGTCACGCATCAACATAATTTTTAAATCATGAAATCAAACTATATGCATCATAGTCATAACATTTAGCATAAACCACTTCATCATTACATATGAACATGACATCAAACATTCATCAAGGGTTAGTGTCATATAATTAGGGCAGCTGGCAAGTGTATCATCATCCTTCAGGGATCATAATCAATTATTTATCACATTGGGGCATTCATATTTTCAAAGCTTATCATAAACTAAACAAGGTAAAAAATAATTGTTACACTTTTATCATCAAGGTTGCCATGCTTGTCACAAGCATTTAACAATAGTATCAAAATTAATGCATCTAAGAAGTTCATCATGTTTAAAATGTAAGATACTTTCCAAATGTCAAGTACACCAATATATCACATGCATGATTCATTTATGAAGGTGGTATTCCCATCATACCTTAGGCCTTATCTTGCCTTCCTATCTTGCAACTGAAACAATACATCATATATACCTTGTAGAATTCAGATAGTTGTGCAACTTGTAGCTCTTATTTGTCATTATCAGTTGTAGCACTTGCATATTGTAATTTCCAGATGCTACTTTGAAACCTTTTGATCAAGTACCACCAACTCTTTTCTACACGCATTAGTTTGCTTTTCCTGCACCTTAGATGATCCTCAAAAGGATATTCTTATCAAATCTCATCTAGAGGTTATTAGATGCTCAATTATTCATGCAAGAAGTATAGGCAATGATAAAAACAATAAATCTAAACAAGAATAGTATCACAAATAATTAACATAAATCTAAAGGTACTTATCTTTAGCGAGAAGTGATCATCTCCCTCTTGGGCTAGGCTTCAGGAGATACTATTGTCAATTATCCATCTAACAACGTTGTCTTCAATATTTTCAATCGTTTTCATCAACAATCGGTCCTAATTGAGACTAGTCCATCTAGGGTTACACTGAATCTATCACATGTGATATAACAAAAACTCGAGCCTTTATCATATTTGAGGGTTTCTTCCAAACCCTAACCTCAAGATAACCATCAAACCCTAATAACCAGATTGCCTAGGGTTTCCTTCAAACCCTAACATTATTTTAGGTCTCCTCCATCTGCTCTTGCTTCCATCAATGATGTCTTTCATAGGGGTGATCTTTAAAGACTTTTCTCCAACCCAAATCTGATACCATGTTAATTTTTCTTAGGGCTATTTTTTTTTTTTTGCTTTAGATAATTGAATTTCATTATTTACACATTGAATTCACCCCACAACATCATAACATTATTCATCAACATGTGCAATTATATAGAAAGAACAATATTATCATCTATATGCTTATATATCTTTTACTTATCTAAGATCTTTTGATCCAATTGATCCAAGATCTTTTGAAAGGAACAATTGATCCAAGATATTTTGCTTATATATGCATTAAAGAATTACATATAACAGAGCATTTAAAACCATGAATTATAAACACATAAAATGAAGAAAAAAGAGACCATGACACACATGAGACCAAGACACCAAAAATTGATTACGAAGTTCGTCCCATTTGGACTACGTCTCCAGGCCCTGCTCAACAGTGGGGAGGCCTTCATTCATTAAGTGGAGAGAATAAGAAGAAGTAAAAGAAAGATTACATAAACCACCCTTATACCTCCAATATGGAAAATGCCCAAAAAACGGAGACCTTTGTTGCAGAAACAGGTAGCACCATCAGATTCCCGTTGCCGAGAGGTGTAGAATCCATATAAATTTTTCCCAATTTTGACACTGGACAATTTTAGCCCCTCTGAAAATGTGGCTCAGATCATGGTTCCACTACCTCCCTAAATGGCTCAGGGTTCCACTTGCAATAAAAAAATAATCCTGCCTCGAAATCCACACTCCTCCTCCTCCTGCCTGGGTGCATCTGTGAATTGAGTTCTTATACCATGGGGTGGGTGGAGCTATCAACGTCGAGCCTCGTGGCTCAACGGTTATGGTAGAGGCGATAAGGAAGGAGGTCGGGGGTTCCAACCCTGCCGACCCCCACACTTGGCATGCCGTTTTACATTACGGTTGGAATACATTAAATATGGGTGCATTTTACAACATTTGATTTTGGTTATTGTTTGTCGCATTTTATATATGGTATGGGTTGTAACATATGCGTTGGTTTTAACATTGGGCCGCCCATGGATCGGGCCAACCTTCGTGGTTGGGCGAGTTTGATTTCTTGCCAGCCCATGTAGATGTGGTGCCTATTGTTTTTTTTTTACACATGGTGAATCGGTAATTCTTTACAGTAATCTAGGGGAGACCCAGGATCAATCCTCATGGTCGCCAATATAACACCAGGATATATCCAACAACCTGCAAGTTAGATATACCAGATCTTATGATTCAGCAAGAGCCGAGACCCCTCGGGAAAGGGGGAGCCTACTCCTTGAGCCAAGATCATAGCAAGCCACATACTCAATGAGATTTGAACTGCGGTCTCTTGGGTTTCACCCAAGGAAACTTTCCGTCAAACCACACATCACTGTATTATGTGGTGCCTATTGTTATATGGTGGTGATGTTTAATACCGTGGGACGCGGGGCATGGGACGAGTCCACCGGATGTGGCCCGCCCACTGCATATACATAGTCGTTTACCATGTGGTTCCAGCGGGGTGGCAGGGGTGACAGCTCGCCCCCAAACAAATTTTGATATTCGTTTTTATGACATGGTTGGAACTTCGACCGAGGATGGCGGGGGTGGTGGCCCACCACCCAAAAAATATATATTTTATTTTATTTTTAAAATAAAGGGATTGTTTTCAAACTTAACGAAAATAAGGGTTATTGGGAAAATTAACGAGGCCACAATTTCGCCCATTTTCAGGAGTTGGGTTCCCTGCCGGTTGACGGTGAATTTTTGGGACAATTAAACTTGGCCCACTACCCAACTTTGACCAAAACTTTGACTCGCTCTAACTTCTCCATACGAGCTCAGATTGTAGATCCATTCACACCGTTGGAATCAAGGCGACGAGTACTCCAATATGAACCTGGTTCGAGGGCAATCTGAACACTTTGAATTTTGACCTATCATCAACCCTCTTGGTCTCCTGAGGGTGTCTGGAGCCACCTAGATCAATCCTCCCCACTAAGGAGATTTTGGACCACCAAAAGCAATAAAAAACACTGCTTGTGTCCTCACCAAACCACACTTTCAGTCACCTGCACGTAAATATGGTACATCCCTTGCAATCATATACAAACCATACATGACTCAATCAACCCCACACTTGACAAGAGTTTATAACACACACTCTTTGGTCAAGGATTACATAATAGAAACAATACTCAAACTACACACGGAGGCCAAACATCACTGTTGCTTTTAGGAAGCGATGGAAAACACATCATCACTTTTACATTTACTTCCAACGCATGATTTACAAATTGTGGCCCCAACAAGCTACTACATCTAAAAAAACCATCTTTTACTTAGTAAAGCATACTACCATGAATTTGGTGGATTCATTTTTGAACATTTTCACCTGTCGGTTCCTCTATCGATGCTTTATGGGCTTGGATTATCTGACACGTGGCTTGCTGGTGTCCCACCTTGTTGCAACAACTACAATGATTCTTCCTCCTCCAAACATTCCAGAATGTCTTGGAGTGCTTCCTCCTGATGTGCCTCTGATAGGTGCTCGTGGATCCCTCACTGTCGCTAGGATGTGATGAGGCGCTCTCATCATCTGTCATTGGTGGGGCGCTGGCTGTCTTGGAGCATTCCACAACTTCCTTCTTGACATACCCAAGTCCTGCATGACAGGGTAATTCTTCTACTTTGATAGGGTTTATGATTCCTTGGTTATTAATGCCAAGGCCCTTTCCATGATACCCCATTTTCTTCAACAGTTTGGACCCAATACTTGTAGTATGTTTTTCAAAAGCAGCGAAATTGTCATCATGAAAAGTATGTGAAATCGAAGAAGCACTTTTTACCTCAAGGGGGTTATGTTGCAGCTTCTCCAAGGCCTCATCCTTAGCTCGCAACTGGCATAGCAACCTTTGTTTCTCCTTTTCTGCTTCCTGTAGGAGTCTCCTTAGCTCAATGTTCTCTTCTTGAATGCTTTGATTTATCTGCTCAAGTTCCTGGAGCCATGCTGCATTGGGCGACATTTTCATCTTTGGTACAATATGTGTTGAAATTTATGTTTAATTTCCTGAATCTGAACCCAAATCGATGGGTCCATCTGTTTCCATTCCAAGAGCTGTAATCCTTCTTTCATCACCGGAATCCGATCCCAAGTCAATTGGTCTACCTCGTGCAACTCTCGCAGTCGTGACCTTCTCATCTTCCTCTGATTCAGACTTTTGATCTTGTTGCACAGTGGCAACTCTCCTCTCCTTCCTGTCATCCCTCTTAGGTCTCAACTCAGGGTGAAGTTTCCAGCAATTGTCTTCGTTGTGTCCTTCTTTCTCAAAATGGATGTAAGAGGTCTTTGCTCCTCTTCTCTTTGCCGCTGCGGCTCTTTTTGGGTGGTCATTTTGTACATATGTCTCCTTGTTTTCAATATGCATGGCCTTCACACTGGCCTCATCGATAGTAGCAAGCTCAAACAATAATAATGAATGTCTTATGTAACCATGTAAGGAATTGATTTACTTAGTTACAATTTCTGGTGAATCTAATAGAATGTCTAAGTTCAATGATTGTTTCCTAAATTATTCAGTGAAGTTTTTCAAATTTTGGCCTTTTCCTTGCTTTAGGTGTTTCCATTCCATTAATGCTTTTTGCTTATAACCCAATGGGTAAAACTGAGTTTTCAATGCATAAATAAAATTTGACCATGAGGAGAGAAGGTTACCCAGATTGGTGCTGCCTTGCAATTTTCTCTCCCACCAAACGAGAGTGGTGCCACTCAGTCGAAGGGATGCCAACTGGAACTTTGCCTCGTCTTTCTTGATCTATTGAATCTGACAGTAGACCTCAATCTGTCTAATCCAATTGTTGAGCTTTTTCACATTACATTCTCCTATATACATAGGCAAGTCGAACTTTACATCTAGTTTAAGGAAAGGTTTCTTAGATGTATGTCGTTGATGTCTGCGAGAATGATGAGAAGAAGAAGATGAACTATCACTAGAATATGGAGAGGGAGGGGGCTCTTCTCCACCATCTCCATGGTTTATTGATTCGTGGTCATCTGCATTTTTCTTCTTGGGCTTGACGGTCTTCTCATATTCTCCAAACAGTTTGTCTACTTTCTCTGCCATGTTGTAGAATGTCTTGTGGTAATTCCACTCTTATTCCCAACGAGCTTCCTCATCTGCCATGTTTCTTCTTCGTCGCGCACGTCTTGCTTCGGGATCAAAAGACTTAAGCTTTCCTTCGCCTCTTTGCAACTTGTTTCTGGTTAGCATATACTCATGCAATTCGCATCGACAAAGACCTATTCTGATACCACTTGATCCAAGACATTTTGCTTATAGATGCATTAAAGAATTACATATAATAGAGCATTTAAAACCATGAATTATAAACACATAAAATGAAGAACAAAGAGACCGTGACACACATGAGACCAAGACACCAAAAATTTATTACGGAGTTCGTCCCATTCGGACTACGTCTTCGGGCCCTGCTCAACAGTGGGGAGGCCTTCATTCATTAAGTGACGAGCCCTGCTCAACAGTGGAGGCCTTCATTGATTAAGTGACGAGAATAAGAAGTAAAACAAATATTACATAAAGCACCCTTATACCTCCAATCTGGAAAATGCCCGAAAAATGGGGACCTCTGTTGCAGAAATGGATAGCACCATCAGATTCCTATCACCGAGAGGTGTAGAATCCATACAAAATTTCCCCAATTTGGACATTGGACAATTTCGGCCCCTCTGAAAATGTGGCTCGGATCATGGTTCCACTGCCTCCTTGAATGGCTCAGGGTTCCACCAGCAATAAAAAAAAACCCTGCCTCGAACTACGTGCCCCTCCTCCTCCTTCCTGGGTGCATCTGCGAATTGAGTTCTTATACCATGGGGTGGGCAGAGCTATCAACGTCAAGCCCCGTGGCTCAACGGTTATGGTAGAGGTGACAAGGAAGAAGGTTGGGGGTTCCAACCCCGCCGACCCCGCACTTGGCATGTCTTTTTACATTACAGTTGGAATACATGAAATATGGGCGCGTTTTACAACATTTGATTTTGGTTATTGTTTGTCGCATTTTATATATGGTATGGGTTGTAACATATGCGTTGGTTTGAACGTTGGGTCGCTCGTGGATCGGGCCGACCTTCGTGGCCGGGCGGGTTCGATTCCCGTCGGACCATGTATATGCGGTGCCTATTATTATATGGTGGCAGTGTTTAATACCGTGGGCCACGAGGCGTGGGTCGGGTTCACTGGAGGTGGCCTGCCCACCGCCTATACATAATTGTTTATCGTGTGGTTTCGGCAGGGTGGCGGGGGTGGTGACCCGCCGCCCAAAAAAATATTTTTTTTTGTTATTTTTAAAACAAAAGGGTCATTTTCAAATAAACTTAACGAAAATAAGGGTTATTGGGAAAATTAACGAGGCCACAATTTCACCCATTTTTGAGAGCTGGGTTCCTTGCCGATTGATGGTGAATTTGTGGGACAGTTAAACCTGGCCCACTACCCAACTTTGACCAAAAATTTGACTCGCTCTAGCTTCTCCATATTGGCTCAGATTGGAGATCCGTTCGCACTGTTGGAATCAGGGCGACGAGTACTCCAGTATGAACCTGGTTCGAGGGAAATCCGACCACTTTGAATTTTGACCTATCATCAACCCTCTTGGTCTCCTGAGGGTGTCTGGAGCCACCTGGATCAACTATAGAAGAAACAAATTCACACATAAATACACTGGGATTGGTTAGAGACTAGGAAAAAACCCTAGAAGGAGGAAAACCCTTTCAAATTCTTCTTCTTACTAGATTTTCATTAAATGATTCAACAAAGAGAGAGTACAAAAATAAACCAAACAATATCCAAAAGATGAACCCAACAATAGCACTAATAAAATTCACTTTTCACTAGCCTGTGGTCAACTTTCATCAATTGCCAGAATTCACGGTCAACTGTGACTACTGTCAAAATCAAACACTAGGTTCCAACCGCACGGAGAGACATATGTGTGTGCGGTTGAAACATTCCAATCGTGCAGATCAGAGAGAGATGTGTCAGCAGTTGCAACCAAAAATATCTTTTGGAAACCCTGCGACTGAGAACCAAAAACCCTAATCACACGTGTGAGCTTCAGACTATGCAATTTCGGACCTATGTGAACCAACCTTAGACCTGTGCGAGACAAAACAAAGAAAGAAGAATGATTGATAATCTCCAAATGAGGGTCACTGGACTTATATTTATAGGCTTCCAAGGGTGTCCAGATTCTTCTTAGGGTCGACTTGTCCTTTTGTGCATATGTGGGTTTCCATAAAAATATAATTTTCCTTATCCAAATTAAATTCTTCCAACGGTTAGTAGGGGTCTTCCTTGATGAGGAAGATTGTCCAAAGGAAGGAATTTGTCCTTGAGCTACCAAAATTAACATATCCCAACTTGTGGAAGGCTAGTAAATTTGTACAAGACCAAGTTTACTACTCATGTCAATATGAGGGGTAACAAGTAGCTTTCCATGTTTTTGTTCTACCAAGGTGGCATTTGTAGGTACTTTTGCACTATTTTAGTTTCGTATGTTTCCAAACTCTAGGAACAAGTTTCATGGTCAATTCCTTATGGAGATGTGATTGAAAATTTATTGTAAAAAGAAATATCAGTTCTCACCTCATACTCCCTTTTGGTCCTTGTGATATTGTGTTGGCTTTTATTTTAGTTACTTATTACAATAGGCATGAAATGTGAAATCATGTATTGAGTATCTATATTTATATTGAAGGGACCAACCCTATACTATATATATATATATATATTTTAAGGAGATAATACAGTAAACTAGGAATTAAAACATAAGCAAGCAACGCTGGATACTCAGAAAAATTAATCACTTCATTACACATACATCTATTTTACATGTTAATTATAGGCACAATGAAGTCATATAAAAATAAACATTATAAGTAACACAAGTACCGTTCACCCGGAGACAAGATTCAATCTTGACTTTCCGATACTTCAACTCCTTTGTGGTCGTCTACTTCCAAGCGTGAATGCTGACGTGCTTAATCCGAATGTAATGACCCACAGGTTGACCTCCCAACCTACTCCTTGGGTACTCTCCTTCCCCGTGGACCCACGAGCTACAATGGGGTTGTACAATGAAGGAGATGTGCTAGATGATAGAGGTGAGCACTCCTTGGCTCAAGAGTCCCCTCTCTAAAGTCCTCTACCTCACCAAACTCAACTATAGCTCGTAACCACTCACAATGACATAATCTCCTCCATCCAACAATAGGGTAAGCAAAAAGTCCTTTTCCCTTGGCTTTCCCCTTCTTTTATAAAAGGCTTCATAGGTGACACTTAGCATTTCATGCACAATTAATTATTTTTATTAATCCAAAATTTGATTATTCACCCACCCATGTGTCACCCTCTCACAAAGACTCTCCAAAAATCATTTACTTAAATATTAATTTAAAATAGTATTTTCCTCACCCCAACAAGACTTCTTATTTATTCTCCTAGTTGTCTCTTGATCCCCCTTTCCTACTTCTTAATTTGTGTTTATTACTGAATTTAACTGATAAGTCTCAGATTTGGTCCCCTAACTACCTCCTAATTTAACTCAATTTTCCTTTTCGATGTATATTCTTATGTTGGCTCTTGCCACATGGAAGTTCTCTAAATTTCTCCAAATTTAATTTATTAATCTTATTTTAATTCACCACCCTCTTCTCTTAATGACGTTTTTAACTATTTTATGATTAATATTTATACTTTACTCCATGTCCCTCTTTCCCCCTTTTTCCTAATAAAGTTACTTATGTACATTATCCACTTAATTTTTTTTTTTTCAACATGGAAAGGGGTAGAGTTCTCAGGGTAAAATAATTTATTTCTTTATATTCTTTCCTTACCCTAAGTTTTATTCTTGATTTAATTTCCTTGGTTCTAACTTCATATACCACTTGATATGAATTAGTAGGATTTTCATATATTGATTATATTTATTAGTTTCTTTAATGATGTCGAGAGTGTCAAGTTGGTCATGCCCTTCAATAACTTCCTATTGAAGCTCCAAGGGTGTCGTGACTAATAGTTTATTTGTGATGCCAAGGGTGCCACGTCGGTCGTGCCCTTCAAGAACTTCTCTTGAAGTTCCAAGGGTGCCACACCACTTTCCCTTCAAGCATCTAGTGGCTACAAGGGGAAGTATAGCTGCAATTAAAGGGACCACTATCTTCTCGTATGTCACATGCTATAGTGAGACTAATGGTATTGGGTATTAAGGAATCTGCCTTGATGCGCGCCAACCATAAAGTCCTCGTGAGCAACCCAAATTTGGGACCTAGCCCCATGACATCGCGATCTTCAAGGCAAAGGTGTTTCGACCTTTCCAGCCTATGTCATGGCGGGAGTGCTAGCGAGTGAGATCAGGGACACTGTCCCACCCATCTCATGTTGTTCCATCCAATTGTACAACCCCATCACCCATGTGTGAGTCATTCGGCCAAGCAACTAACTTGTTACTGCAACCACTGACATATCATCAAAGTATATATATATATATACTTAGAATTTGTTGACACCTAATCCCAAGGGATTGGGTGAGATTGTATTTTATTGTATTTTAGTAAATAAGGAAGGCCAAGAGACATTGGGAAGTGAATCCCAATAGTATCACCTCCATGTATAAGTACACACACAATTTCCATCTAATGCATCTTCAGTTTTGCGGAGTTACCTCCTGGTCTGACATGGTATTAGAGCCAGTCCCATTTTCGGCATTCCTGCCTTTGGTGTAACTCCCTCATGTTCTGCATTTTTTTGCAGGCTGTAATTGTGCATTCATTTTTTAGTGCTCTTGGCATTCAGTTTCTTACTGCTCCTGCCATTTTGCAATTCTGGAATAATTTTGCGTTTTTTTACCGCAAATTCTGCCACATTTTTATCTGCACATTCAATTTTTATTGTAAAAGTAATTTTTACAGTTCTCTGCACATTCAATTTAACTGTGAAAAATAATTTTTTTCTCTCATCTCACATCCAACACCCACATCACGCTCACTTAGCTCACAGCCCCTCGGTCCCCTCACACAGCTCACGGCCAATCGGCCCTCGCCCCCGCCCCCTCACACATCTCACGGCCCCTCGCCCCCCGCCCCCTCACCCCTCGCAGCCCGCGCCCCCTCACACAACCCTCCCCCTTCACACAGACCCCCGCCCCCTCACACAGATCTCCCCGCTCAGCCCTCCCTCCCCGCTCATGGCCACTCTCCCCATCCCCCTCACCTGCCCTCCCCTCCCCTCTCACGACCACTCGGCCCTCCCCTCCCCTCTCACGGCTGCTCGGCCCTCCCCACCCGCTCACGGCAGCTCGACCCTCCCCACCCACTCACCCCTCCCAACGCACCCTCCCCACCCGCTCGTTCCTCCCCCTCCCCTTCCACACAGATTCTCTCTGAGTTTTTTTTTTTTTTACAATTCGACCTCTTATTCTAATTTTTTTTTATACAGTTTGGCCTCCCCTAGAAAATACCTCCCCTGGTACAAACCTTCCCCAGAAAATACCTCCCTCAGATAATACCTCTGTTTTTCCCCAATTTTATTTTGCTAAAAAAAATAAAAAAGATAAAAAACATTGCAGAATTGAGTTTTTACCGTGACAACAAAGTATTTTTTTCTTCAAAAGAATGCATTCTCTCATATCTATTGTAGGAGTTGTTCTCTCCAGCAAGGATAACTATCTTGAATGGTCTCGGAAAATCAAACACACTCTCATTTTTAATGAGCTGGTGGAGAGGATTTTGTGAAGGAGAAGGAGACCTTCCACCAGCAAAGTCCACTTCAGACAAGGAGATTGCCATTTGGGAAAACAAGAACTGCAAGGCCTATGCCTTGATTGCAGCTTCCGTAAATAAATAGGTGAGTCACCATATTACACCATTTTCGAATGCCTATGAAGCCTTGAGCAAGATAAAAGAACTCTATGACTCACATTCAGAACTTGAAATTGTTCAATTAATGATTAAACTGTTCAGTCTTGAATTGAAAAATGATGACCCTCTTGCTTTAGCTTCAGAAGTAAGATCTATCATGGATGACATTAAGAACACTAGTGTAGAAGTTGATATACCTCTCATAGAATATGTTAAGGCATTGTATCCCACTTACTCAAATTATCTTGGGTCCTTGCAAGCAAGTGTAAACCTCATGAAAATCACCTTTGATTCCCTTGAGAAAATGTTTGCAGAAAGAGAGAAGGCTTTTGGAAAGATGACAACCCCTCTGTCTTCTGAAGAGGTTGTATGATTTGCACATAGAGAGAAGAGTCATGCTCAAGATTCTTCCAGAGGAAGAGGTGGCCGAAGAGGAAGAAGAAGAGGAAATTTCAGAGGAAGGGGGGGCAGACAAACTCAAATTGAAAAATCTGATCTTCATTGCATACGCTGCAATAAAGACTGGCATGATGCATCTACATGTAAGCTGCCTTGGGATAAAATTGAGCAGAAAAGAAATCAAGAAAAAGGTAAAACTCATGATAGAGACAAAGGTAAAGCACCTAAATCCGTTCATTATGTTGTAGCACATTGTAACAATGGAGTAACTGAAGACGTGTTTGATGTTTCATTTACTTCTTGGAGAAATGATTGGCTGCTAGATTCAGAAGAAACATGTCACATGAAATTTATAAAATATTTTTTTGAAGAATTTACTGACAAAGTTGATGGAGCAGTATATTTCGCAGATAAATCCAAACTCAAGCCATCAGGGCTTGGCACAATCAGGCTTAAGTTGCCTGGTCTTCCAGATCATCTTCTACATGAGGTTCTATACCTCCCTGAGTTGAGGAGAAACTTTTTGTCCTTGGTCCACATCTGCCAGCAAGAACACTCCATTCACATGTTTTATGGCAAGGTTGAGGTTAGAAAAGCATTAGATCGCTCACTTGTCATGGAGGGAATAGAATAAGGAAGACTCTTGAAGCTGCAAGGTTCCTCTGCTCATGCATAAAAATTTGCATTCAGTTCACATCATGATGAAGGTACATTCCCATCAAGTCTCTTATGGCATGCTAGATTTGGACACTTAAACTATGACAACCTTTGATTGTTGAAGAAAAATGGTGTTAATGGACTACCTACAATTCCTAGGAAACTTAAGCAATGTGATGCTTGTATCCTAGGAAAACATAACAAACAACCATTTCATGATTCACATTCCAGAGCACATAGAAAACTTGAGCTTATTCATTCACATTTATGTGGCCCTATGCCTATTGCTTCTACAAATGGAAATAAATTTATGATGACATGTATTGATGATTACACTAGAATGTGTTGGGTTTACTTATTGAAGAATAAATCTGATGCTTTTCAAACATTCAATAATTTTCATGCATGGATTGAAAATGATGCACAAACTCATATTGGCTCTTTGCGTACTGATAATGAAAAATAATACACTTCAAATGAATTTGAAAATTATCTTCGTCAACATGGGATCAAACATCAAACAACTGTGCCCTATAATCCCCAACAGAACGGTGCAGCTGAAAGAATGAACAGGACAATTTTAATATGGTTCGCTCCATGATGTTTTTTAAGAATGTAAAATTGATGTTTTGGGCTGATGCAGTTCTATGTGTTGTATACATAAAGAATAGGTGTCCTTCAAATTCAATCAGAAACAAAACTCCTTATGAAATGTGGCATGGCCACATTCCTTCGGTAAAGCCTTTCAGGGTCTTTGGTTCCACCTATTATGCTTTGATACCCAAGGTACAAAGGAATAAACTTGGTGCTAGAAGTCGAAAATGTATCTTCTTGGGGTATTCCAATACCTCCAAAGGATATCGTCTCTATGATGAAGTCAATAAGAAGTTTGTAATAGCAAGAGATTTCATATTCCTTGAATCTTCCAAGGCTGACAATGTTGTTAAGCGGCAACTTGATCGCCTCGATAGATTCACACATGCAAAGTATTTTCAAGAATTTGATAATTAGATTCCACATCTTGAAGGGGGGATTCCTATACTGAATCAATTTGTGGAATCACTTCCCGAAGCACTCTCTCCCCCATATGAAGAACCAACCACGGATGACACCTTAAACGATGTGATTGACAGAATTGAGAGATTGAATCTTGATTCAATTCCAACTTAGTCAAATGAGCAACCTAGGCCATCTTAGAAAGGTCCCCCCAAATGGCTGACAAAGACACTAGAAAACATTCGTCCCGATGAGGTTGGAAAGACAGGACCAAGAAGTTCCACTAGACAAAACGAAGGTGTTGTAGATAATTCTGATTCACCTGTTGATATGGATATTGCTTATAACTATGAATTGAGTTTGTCTACAGATCATGAACCAACTTACTTCAAAGAAGCCGCTTCTCATGACGAATGGAATGAAGTGATGCAAAAGGAGTATGATGCCTTGATAAATAATGGCACTTGGAAGCTGGTTGATCCTCCTTTGGGAACCAAACCAATTGGCTGTAAGTGGGTCTACAAGAACAAGTACAAAGCAGATGGCTCACTTGACAAGCACAAAGCCAGGCTTGTGGAAAAAGGTTTTGCACAGAAAGAAGGGGTCGATTATGAAGAAACTTTTGCTCCCACAGAAAAATGGGCCACCATCCGGACACTCTTTTCCCTAACAGCTCAGAAGGGATGGAAAGTCCATCAGATGGATGTAAAAAACACCTTTTTGAATGGAGATCTAAAGGAGAATTTTTGTTATGTCCCAGCCAGAAGGATTTGTTGTGAAGGGCCAAGAACACAAAGTATGCAAGCTTATAAAATCCTTGTATGGCCTCAAGCAAGCACCGCAAGCCTGGTATGAGAAATTAACTGAGCATATTCTAAAACTTGTCTTCAAACATTTTGATCTCGATGATGCAACTTTGTTTGTTAAGAAAGTTGGAAAAACAGTTGTATATCTTGTGGTGTATGTAGATGATCTTTTGATGATAGGGAACAATGAGAGTTATATTACATCCATAAAGAAAGAATTGAAGAAAGGTTTTGAAATGACTGATTTGGGTTATGTTCATTACTATTTGGGTATTGAAGTAACTCAACATCCTAAATTTATATTTCTTTCTCAAAAGAAGTACATTGGAGATCTTTTGAACAAGTCTGGCATGGATGAATGCAATCCCTTAACCACTCCAACGGAACAAAAATTGAAGCTCACATCCATTAAAGGGAAGGGATTCGAGGATGCAACGAAGTATAGATAGCTTGTAGGAATTCTTATCTACCTGACTACCACCAGACCAAACATCTCATTTGTTGTTGGAATCCTCTCCAGGTTTATGCAAAAACTGTGTGAAGGACATTGGTCTGCTGCAAAAAGAGTTCTAAAGTACTTGAAGGGGACTGAAGAATTTGGAATCAAATATACATAGGTAGGTGATTTCAGCTTGATCAGATACTTTGATTCAGAATTTGAGATCACGCAAATAGTCAGTTCTAGCAGATTCCACAATTGAGGCAGAATATGTGGCAGCCACTGAAGCAACAAAGGAAATTGTGTGGCTCAGAAAAATCCTAGAAGATTTGTAGATGAAACAAATGCATTCAACACCTATCATGATTGACAACACTTCTGCAATAAATTTGGCCAAGAACCCAAAGTTCCATGATCGAACAAAGCACATCAATACAAAATACCATGTGATTTGACATAATGTTGAGGCCAAAACTATCCATCTACGTCATTTATCCACAAATGAGCAGACTGCAGACATCTTCACCAAAGCGCTTGGAAGATAAAATTTTGAAAAGTTCAGAACGATGCTTGGACTCACCAACATCCCTTCAAATTAAAGGGGGGAATGTTGACACCTAATCCTAAGGGATTGGGTGAGGTTGTATTTTATTGTATTTTAGTAAATAAGGAAGGCCAAGAGACATTGGGAAGTGAATTCCAATAGTCTCACCTCCATGTATAAGTTCACACACAATCTCCATCTAATGCATCTTCAGTTTTGCGGAGTTACCTCCTGGTATGACAGAGTTTCAAAGAAAAAATATTAATTTCTACCAAACCAAATATTGTCAACTATGCAAGTGCCTCTGGTGGATTCCTATCATACTCAATAATCATCAGTAACAAAGTTTCTTAGTGTTAGTCATTATCATAATAGCAACATCAACATGACCTAGTCATTCACATCGTTGTTCATTATGAATAAGAACTAATGTAAGTAGATAACATAAGGGACACATCCATCATGGTTATCATAATCATAGAATCAATGGGAAACAAACATATCCATCAAAGCCATCATCATCGTAACATCAATAGAAAACATATCTATCCATCAAATTTATCATCATCATGATATCAATAGAGAACATGCATATCCATTAATACTACAATCATATCAATAGAGAACATACATAACCATTAATTCTATCATCATCATAGTGTCAATAAAGAACATACATAACCATCAAATCCAATAATAATAGAGTCATGTGTTCGGATCCTCGACCTGAGGTCCTCAAAGAATAAAGTGCGGGCCTTATGGCTAAATAATGTTAAAATTCATATCACAATCAGTCAACTTGAGTAGGGCACTACATACATCCCCTCTTAATAATAGAATTCATCTCGAAGTCCTTTGAATAGATAAGGAAAACAATGACGCATCTCCTCGGCGTCGTCCCAAGTGGCTGAACTAGGACTATAATTGTCCCAATGGACCTTAACCTGGTCCAATAACCTTCGTCTAAGTTGCAAAGTTCGCTGGTCCAGTATGCGAACTGGTTCGGCCATCACCATGCCCTCGTCTAAAACCTGCAAATGACCCAAGTCAATAACATGTGAAGGATCTGAAATATAATGACGCAAAACATAAACATGAAACACATCATGCATACGTGCTAGGGATGGAGGTAAGGCAAGCCTATATGCTACCGACCCTTTTCTTTCTAAGATTTAAAAAGGTCCGACAAACTATGGAGACAATTTTGCTGCCTTTCCAAATCTTATAGATCTCTTTTGGGGCCTTACTCTCAGGAACACCCTATCTCCCACTTCATAACTTCGGTCTATTCAATGAGTGTCAGCATAACTCTTTTGTCGATCTTGTGCTTCTTTTAACATCCCCTTAATCATAGTCATTTGTTCTTCCATCTCTTGCACCACTTCTGGTCCTATTAATACTCGATCCTCTATTCAGTCCCAACTAAGAGGTGTTATGTATGGTTTCCCATACAAGAAATCAAATGGTTCCATCTTGATTGAACTTTGATAACTTTTATTGTAAGCAAATTGCACAAGGGGTAAAAACTCCTCCCATCTCTTTTGTTGTTCTATCACATACATATGTAGCATGTCTTCGAGGATTTGATTAGTCCTCTCTGTCTGACCATCTGTCTTAGGGTGGTATGCAGTGCTGAAGTTCAATTGGGGTCCCAAGGCTTCTTGGAAACTGTTCCAAAAACTTCCTGTAAACACTGCTCCCTATCTGATATGATCTTCCTAGGAACTCCACGTAATATCACAATCTCGTTAATAAAAAATCTCGCTATCTCTGGTGCCTTATATGTAGTCTTAATTGGTATAAAATGGGCACTCTTGGTAAATGTGTCCACCACTACAAATATGGAATCATGTCATCTTGAGGTCATTGGTAGTCCCACAATGAATTCCATTGATATAAATTCCCATTTAGATTCTGGTATCTCATGGGGTTGCAATAACCCTGCTAGATGCCTCTGTTCAGCTTTTACTCGCTCACACTCTAAGCATCTTGCTACAAAGTTTACAATGTCCTTCTTCACTCCTTTCCAAAAGAAGAGTGGTTTCAAGTCTGCACTCATCTTCTTAACACTAGGGTGTGCCATGTATATTGCGCGATGTGCTTCATTCAAGATCAACTGGCGTATATCTCCATTCAGAGGCACATATATCCTTCCCCGAAATCGTAGAATTCCATCACTATCAAGGGATTATTATTGATATTTTGGGATCATCATTATGTCCTCCCTCAAACTCTTGCTAACCCCCTTGTACCAGATGTCCTTAAATTGTAACTCAAGCAACTTCTCCCTCAAATTTGTCTTTAAGGTAATCACTAAAAATATATGAGGCCTCCTACTTAAAGCTTCAACCACCCTATTTATTGTTCCTTTTATATAAGTAATATCAAAATCATATTCACTGATTAGCTCATACCACCATCTCTGCCTTGCATTTAAGTGGTCCTAAGTGAATATGTGTTGTAGTCCATAATGGTCAGTCCTAAGTTCAAACTTCTTTCCTAGAAGGTATTATATCCAAATCTTTAGTGCATAAAAAATTGCTCCCATTTCTAGATCATGGGTTGCGTAGTTCTCTTTGTGGGTTCTAAGTTTTCTTGATGCATATGCTATTACTCTTCCTTCTTGCATCAATACCCAACCCAACCCTTGCTTGGAGGCATCGATGCAAACCAAAAATTCTTGTTCCATATCTGGCACTTTCAAAATTGGCATCGTCGTTAATAACACCTTTGGAATTCCTCTTCACATTTTTTCAGTCCAAATGAATTTCTTGTTCTTTCTTTAGAGTTCGGTAATGGGGCTTGCTACCTTCGAAAACCCTTCAACAAATCTACGATAATACCCTGCCATGCCCATGAAAATTCGTATTTCATGAACATTGGTTGGTGCTAGCCATTCCATGATGGCCTCGATATTTTTCAAGTCTACTGTGATACCATCCCCAAAGATAATGTGCCCAAGATAGTGAATCTTTGATTGGTAAAAGGAACACTTTGACAACTTTTTGTACAATTGGTTTTCTCTAAGACATTGAAGAACTATGCTCAAGTGTATGTCATGCTCTTCTGGGGTCTTTGAGTAGATCAAAATGTCATTGATGAATACTTGTACACACTCGTCTAAGTAATCCCGAAATATTCCATTCATCAAACTCATGAAAACACCCAGGGCATTTATCAGTCCGAAGGGTAAAACTACAAATTCATAATGCCCAAATCTTGTCTTAAAGGTTGTTTTCAGGATATCTTCTTCCTTGATTCTCAACTGACGACCTCAGATCTATCTTTGAAAACACAGTTTCCCCCTTCATTTGATCAAACAAGTCATCTATCCTTGGTAAAGGGTATTGATTTTTTATTGTCACTTTGTTCAACTAGTGGTAGTCAATGCACAATCGCCAAGACCCATCCTTCTTCTTAACGAAAATAACAGGAGCTCCCCACAGAGATATGTTGGGTTGTATGAATCCCAAGTCCAACAATTCCTTTAATTGGATTTGTAACTCCTTTAGTTCTGGAGCTGACATACAATAGGGTGCCTTTGCAATAGGCTAAGTGTCTAGTTTAATTTCGATGGTGAAATCAATTTCCATTTTTTGGGTTAACCCAGGTAGTTCTTCGGGAAATACACCCCTGAATTCAACAAGAATTGGATGTTTATCAAGGTTTTCATAATCACCCTTATCATTTATAGCTACCACCGTGAACATTTGACACCCCATTCATCTACATTTCATTAGGTGCATGGAGGAGATGAACCTCAGGGACACCCCTCGATCCTTTCCCCTCAATGATTTTCTTTGTCCATCATCATCTGTGAAATGTAGTACCTTGTCTTTGTAGTCTAGGAGTGCTTCATGTCGTTCCAACCAATCAATTCCTATAACTACGTCACAAACTCCTAATATCATAGAGTACAAGGATACCTTGGTCTTACATACACCCAGGTCCATCTCACAATCCTTTACCATCTTTCCTACATTTCTTTTCATACCACATGCCATTTCTACGCGTCTAAGATCATGTTATGCAATTGGTTTATGTTTAATCCTTGATAATTCATTTAAAGAAATAAAAGAATAAGCAGCTCATGAATCTATTAAAATGACAAAATTCATACCATCAATATTACCAGAGGTTTCCAACAGAGTGGACTGGTGTTCGACTGGGCAATTTTTCACCGCTGCATGGATGCGATGAGCTTCCCCCAGATCCCCTACTGTAGCTTCTTTCTGAGTTGAGTTGGTATTACCTGTCTTTTGAGGGAAATCCCTCTCGTAGTGAGGACCTCCACAAGTCCAACACAACTCCTACCACCGACTGAACTGGGAGTTGGCCTTGAACTCTGCTGGAAAGAGCCAGACTGTTGGGATCGATGCTGAGGTGGTATGACTTGGTACCAGTTGTCGCATAGGACGATGATGTTGTTGTTGACGAGTTTTTTGAGGTACAATGTGCAGCTCCTGAGCTGGATGCCTATATGGTGTTCTTTGATTTCTTGTTGACCACTTTTGATCATTAAGCATAGGACCCCTTAGAAAATTTCTGCATTCCATATTATTTCCAATGGGCACGCCTGATCCTCCGGGCCTGATTGTCTTACTAGGTCCACTATTCATGATCTCCTCCTCTGCAATGATCGCCCGCTAAACTGTTTCATGCAAGGTGCGAGTCATTAATATCCTAACCTTAGCTCAAATGTTACCATTTAGTCCATACACAAATTTGTTCACCTTGAGCCTTTTTGTGTTTAGGTCAGGGGCATAACGGAGTAATTCCATGAAACGAGCCTCATACTCCGGTACTGAGCGACTCCCCCGCTTTAATGCATTGAATTCATTTAATTGCCTCTCAAGGAACTCCTTTGACAGGTAACGTTCCCTAAACTTTTCTTCAAATAATTCCCAATTTACTTCTGAGATATCCATCCCCAATTGGGGTAATAATGTCTTCCACCAAAGTAGTGTGTTTCCCTTTAACTGGAATATACCCATCTTGACCTTCATGTTTGAGGTGTACTTTCTCAGGGTGAAGCACATAACCATGTTTTCTAACCATGCCTCTGCAAATTGACCATCCGTGGACCCCCAAAACTCTAGAAATTTTACCTTTTCCAAATCTCGTCGTACATCATTTCTTGTAGTGTTTCAGGATGTTTCATTTTGTATGACTGGTCCTCCATGCTCCCGTTCCAGACGGTTTATTAATGCCTCAGACATGTGCTAGAATGATCTCATTAAATTTAACACTTCTCCAGCTAGTATTTGTTCTTGTGTTGTGATGTTTTCCTCATCATTGGGTGGGGTGGTAGGAGTTGGTTGTTGTGGTGGCGCCACGTTGCGTCCTCTAGTTGCCCCACTCCTTGTACTTATTCTAACCATGGTTCACTAATGAATCCTACTACAATTTAACACGATTTTCCTTATAAGATAAAACCAATCAAATAAAAATTATAACCAACCTAAGTGGTTCTATAATCTATTGTTATTATTATATACTTCCAGAGGAACAATTTATGCATTTATAAGTTCTTGATGATTTAATTCACCTATCAATTCCAAACCTTCCTATAATATTTAATCATAATGATACAATTAAAATAATTCATCATAGTAGGCTTAGACTACATTATGTCATGTAAATGATAGAGGTGGTTGGTATCATTATTATAACATAAACTGAGATTGTCATTAGTAAAGAGAGAGAAAATAAGTTTCTAATTGTTTTATGATTTCAATAATGGAAGTACAACTCTAATATTAATAATATGCACAGATAAATATCAAGTGTAAGGACAAGTGTTGATAATGAAATAATATATAAGAATCAATTCCATTATTTATATGGGAAAATAATTAAATAATTAAATGAATGTAATGATTATGAGAATGTTAAATTAGTACAATCATGTAATTGAGATGGCTGGAATGTCATAGGGATTAGTGCAAGAGTTACTTGGGACATTTTTCTCTCGTGGTAAATAAACAATTTACCAAGAGTTATTGCCCACCATTTTTTTTACAATTCTTCGCATAAATTAACTCTACGAGTAAAAATGTAAATATGTAGATTTACCATAGTTGTTGACAAAGTATAGTAGGTAAGATTAAAACGTTGTCAAATCCTTGTTCCTTGTTCTCTGTTCATAATTGACTATTGTTTTCTTCAATTGTAATGGGAAATGAGCAAGAATATCAAAATTTACGAAATCCTACTAAGATTGTGTTCATATTTTATCTTTAAATTTATCTCCTCATGTTGATTTTCTTTTCTAGAAAGAATGTCACATTTTCATTACTCTCTCTATTTATTAAATAGAGAGACTTTAGTGAAGGAAGTGCAGATACAAGAAGAGTATAGAAATGAAAATACATTGACTACATGTGAATCCTAATTACTTGTCAATGCGAAAATTACTCATAGCAATATCTCCTTCACCATAGTTTTAGTATTACCATTCACAAACTTACTTAATCGAAATATATTACAAATATTTAATTTCGAGTATATATATATATATATATATATATATATATATATATATATATATATATATCTGGAGTTTTTCGGTTTTTCGGCGGCCTCGCTACTGAGGCTCGCTCTTCTACGGTGAGGTCCCTTGCGGACCTCACATGTAATCTTCCTCGGGGCGATCGGTGGGTGGGGTAGTATTTTCTGCACCTAGGTGTGGGTTCTTTTTTGCCTCACGAGATCTTGCCACTTGACCTCGCATCTCTCAATCATTTGCTCGCCGTCTGCTCCCTCGCTTGAAACCAATCATTCGTATTTCTTCGTACCACCATGAATGATGATGAATTAGATTTCTCATACAGTTTGGAGACGAGACAGGTCTTGCCCAGACAATATGATTTCATGAGACGGGCCTCTCAGGCTAATATTTCTCCAAAGCAGTGCTCGCTAAACACTGATACCTCTCCATCCACCTATCGCGAGAATGATGGTCTGTCCCTCTCCACTCCCCCTGCTAATCAAGCAGCTCTGCGAATGTCGATACTCAAGCTTCTCCGATTCAGCCTGTGCTCAAACAAAAGGGTATACGAAAAAAGTCGACACAACGAAGCTGGTGGTTAGAGTTGACATATCGTTATCTGATATTCCATCATATTTGGAAAAGGCACTGGTTGGACGTTTCTGCAGAAGAATGGCCACCAAAGAATCAATTCAATTATGGCTGGAAGAGAATTGATGGTCTGTGTTGGGTTATGTGCCTGTATTTCATAAACTATCCCGAGGTTGGCTTCTGTTTAAAGTCATATCTAGTAATGACATAATTAAACTAACCGAACGAGTGTGGAATTGGGGACCGACTGGTTTAATCTAGAAAAATTGGGATATAAGTTTTAATGTTGATCGTTCGCCGCAACACCTACAAAAGGTATGGGTTATTTTACCTGGCCTGCCTCAATTATTTTGGTAGCAGCACATCCTCGAAGCTATCGGTAATAAGTTGGGTTCTTTCGTTGCGCTTGAAGAATACTGGGAAACAAAATTCGACAATCGATGTGCCAAAATCCAAGTTGCGTTAGATGTGCGCGATGGCCTTTATGAAGGAATCATGTTGAAGATGCATGGCAGCACTTGGACACAAAAACTGGACTATTGGAAGTTGCCTTTTAGGTGTTTTCTGTGTCGACAAGTCAGGCACTTAGCTTAGGATTGTTTCCAGCCAGATCGATCTCGTCCTCGATTCAAAAAGGTATGGAAGAAAAAAGAATTCAACAAACCGGCCAATTCACATGCTCCTAACCAGATTCTGGCCCCTCTTGATGACACTGTGGCTGAACAGCTCTAGCCGGAATCTTCCGCACATAATGAAAACAGGGTAGAGCAGAGGATGGGTGAGAAGGACGCTTCCTCTTCTGCTAAAGGTATGAACACTATTACCGATGAAATAGGTAATCGCACTGTTACCTACTTTTTTTTGGTAGCATAAAAAGCACCCGATTTTGAAAAGTGGTGATGCAAAATCACCCCTTTTTTTTTGTGCACATTTTTGACACTCTGATATTTTTATTTATGAAGTATGAATAATTGTTTTAAAATGTTAGTGATTTTCATGCTAATTTTGAAACATATTGATGCAGCATCAATTTTTTTTTTTAGAGCGGTGATTTTCATGCTAATTTTGAAACGTATTGATGCAGCATCAACCTTTTTTTTTTAGAGTGGTGATTTTCATGTTGGTAATAAAACACAAAACTTAGATAAAAATATATATAAAAAAACAATAAAAAAAACCAATAAAAATGTAAAAAAAAAACAAAATTAACTCATAAAAATAAAAAAATTTAAACAAACATAAATAAATAAAAAACAAAAATATTCGAAAATTATATCAAAAGAAAAGACAAAATTTGAAAAAAAAACACATAATTTAAAGAAAAAAAACAAAAATTAACCAAAATTTTTTTAAAAAAAATAAAAAAAATCAAAAACATTTTTTTTTAAGTTATTAAAAAAAACCATTTAATTAAAAAAAAAATTAAATAGAAAATTTAAAAATAATTTAAATTACAAAATCAAAATTTAGATAAAAAAAAATAAAATACAAAAAAAGAAAAAATTAAATTTAAAAATTTAAACCAAAAAAATAATAATAATAAGAAAAAGAAAAAAACAAATTTTAAAATTAACAAAAAACAAAAAAAAAACAAAAAAAATTAAAAAAAACAAAAAAAAAATTGAAAAAGAAAATTAAAATAAAAGAATTAAAATAAAAAAAACTATCATTAAAAAACAAAAAAAAAAATGAAAAAAACCACGTGCAAATAATTAAAAAACAAATATCCATAAATTTACTGTTTTTTTTTTTAAATGAAACAATTTATAAAATTTAAAAATGAAAAACTAAATAAACTAAAAGATTAAAAAATTAAATTAAAATTTAATAAATTTAATAAATAAATTTTAAATTTAAAAAAATAATTAATCTAAAATATTAAATTTAAAAATAATAATAATAATAATTAATTAAAAATAATAATAATAATAAAATAAAAAAATAAAAAAAAATTAAATTTTAAATAAAAAATTTGAATTAAAAAATAATAATTTTAAATTTTTTGAATTTTAAAAATATATATATATATATATATATTAAAAACTTTAAAAAAAAAAGAGAATTTTTTGATCGTGGTGGTGCCGCCAATCAACCTCCTGCCTAGGTGGTGGCGGGAAATTAAACGCTTAGCCGCAGTAGCCAAACCTCACATATACTCCCTAATGACAGCGATGTCAGAACGGCCTACCGCGGCGGGATGGCGATTCCGGAATCATTTTGCGGGCGTGGTCGACGGCCGGGGAATCGGCCTCCCCGCCGCCGGGGAGGCGATTCCGGAATCGGCCTCCCCGCCATGGGACCGTTCCGGTCGACTGCCATTTGAGCGGCGGGGACACCGTCAGAGCCTCCTGCCCCGCTAGCGTAGATCTCGCCGCCACCTAGACGAGAGGCGATTGGCGGCGCCACACGATCAAATATATATATATATATATATATATATATATATATATATATATATATATATATATATATATATATATATTATTTATTTTTTTTAAATTTAAAAAATTTAAAATTATGTTTTTTTTTAATTTAATTTTTATATTTGAAATTTAATTTGTTTTAAATTTTTTTGTTTTTTGTTTTTTTTAAGTATGAAATTTTATGTTTAGTTTTTTCATTTAATTTTTTAAAATTTAATAAATTTTGTATTTTTTTTTAATTTATTTGAATTTAATATATATATATATATATATATATTTAATTACATAAAATTTTTATATTTTTTTTATTTCAATTAAAATTGTGTATTTAAAATTAGATTTTTTTTTTAAATTAAACTTAATATTTTCAAATTAATTTGTTTTTTATTTTATTTTTTTATTTAATTTATTTTTTTCAATTTTTCATTTTTAATTGATTTTTAAAGTTTTTTAACTTTTTATTTTAACAATGTTTTTTTTTTTCTTTATATTTAAATTTTTATTTTTTTTTCATAATTTATTTGTTTATTCATTTATTTATTAAAATTTTATATTTTTCTTTTTTAAATTTAATTTGTTATTTTAATATTAACATTTTTTTTTTAATTTAATAAAATCTAATATATATATATTTTTAATTTAAGTTCATATATATATTATTTTTTATAATTTAAATTTAATTTATTTTTTAAATTTAATATTTTTATTGTATTTTATTTTTCATTTTTTATTTTTAATTAACTTTTCATTTTCTTACTTTTGAATTTAATTTATTTATTTTTTTATTTTTTATTTTTTTCTAACTTTTAAATTTATTAAAATTTAATATATTTCTTTATAATTAATTTTTTATTTTAAAATTATTATTATTATTATTATTATTTTTATTTTTTATTTTTATTTTTTTACATTTTCTTCTTCTTCTTTTTTAATTTAATAAACATTGTCTTTTTCTTTTTTAAATTTAATTTCTATATTTTATTTTTTATAATTTTTTTTTTTTTCTTTTTTTTTTTTTAAATTTTATATATATATATTTTATTTCTATATATTTTGAAATTTTAATCTTTAAATTTTTATTTTTATTTTTTAATTTTTTTTCTTAAATTTTAAGGTTTTTTTAATGTTTGAATTAAAATTTTTATTTTTATTTTTAGTTTTATTTTTTTATTCCTATATATTTTTAAATTTTAAGCTTTAAAATGTTTTTATTTTTTAAATTTATTTTTTCTTAAATTTTAGATTTTTTTTAATGTTTGAATTTAAAAAATTAAAAAATGTTATTTCTATTTTTTAAAATGTCAAAAATATGACACAATTTTTTTTTTTGTTACTCTAACATCAACTGGTTTTGTTTTGAGGGTGTTTTTTCAATCCTTTTTTCAAGAAACGATTTTGTTCTTAGCATAATTTTATAGAATGTTGAAATTTGATGTTCAAAAAAAACCAAGTGCGTTCTGGAATACACTTTTTTGTTTTGTTTTTGGGGTGTTTTTTCATGTTTTTTGAGTCTTTTTGGGCTAGAGTTCCCGTTTTGAGCTCAGGTTACCTATTTCATTAGTAACAGTGTTTATGCCCTTTAAATGTTCTTCATCTCCCCTTATTTCCTCTATTCAGTCTCCTGTTATTGATAGGATGGATTGTGTTGTTTTGGCTCCTTGCCCTTCTAAGTCTCCCCCTCCCGAGCTCCCTCAATCCGATGCTCCCTCATCTTGTTCTCATTCCCTCAAGTCTTCCCCTTGGGTCCCCATTTTTTCGAAGGGCACACGCATCTCCCCAAGCCCCTACACTACAAAGCTTTGCTCCCATTCCTCTTCCCATATTAGCCCTGATCAATCGATTAAAGGTGGTCTAGCTTTGGATGCTGCTCCCAAGATCACTCTCGAGAGGAAATCCGCGTTGTCAAAAGCACAAAATCAAGTTGCTTTGGACATAAACTTAGGCAAACAAAAAACTATTCATCGGGCTCTTAGAGCAGGGAGTGTCCTTAAAAAGGGCTTAAAATGATTATCCTCTCTTTCAACACAAGGGGTCTTGGGGGCGCCCCTTCTCGGCTTGCCCTCAAAAGGTTGTGTCAATCTGTCACACCCGATATTATTTTTCTCCAGGAGACAAAGTTGTCCAGACTTCGAGCTCAATAACTTCTATCTAAATGGCTATGTAATTGGTCTTTTTTCTCCGTGGATGCCTTTGGGTCAGCAGGGGGACTAATCACGGCAATTAGCCCATCCTTCCCTGTCATTTCCTAGGATAGCTCATCTTCATTTATTAAGACGACCATTGCTGATCCTTTTTCTGGAGGGTCCCTTTCCCTCTATAATTTATATGGGCCAAGTAATGATAAACGTTCTTTTTGGGGGAATTTTTTTAATGATGAGATGGAGACCTCTGACTTCAAGATATTGGGAGGCGATTTAAATTTTACTCTATCTCTGGATGAAATTTTGGGGGTATTTTGCTAGACCCGACCCACTTGCCCCCTTTTTGAATTCTAGCTGTGACAGACTCGATTTAGTCGATATTCGACTTGCAAAAATGGAGCCTACATGGCGCAACAATAGGAAAAATTAGGATGCCATTGCCAAAAGATTGGATCGTTTCATAATTTCTGAAGCGTTCTTTGTTTCTCAACTACGAGTACAGGCACTTGTTGAATCAGGTGGCATCTCTGACCACAGGCCTATTCTGTTATCTATGGAATATCCTGAATCAAAGCCCCCTTCTCCATTAAAATTCAATCCTGCCTGGTTATTGGAGGATGATTATAAAGCTTTGGTGATCTCCTCCTGGGCCCATTTGGTACCTTCTTAGTCTCGATCCTTCATGCAGATGTGGGCTGACAATATACAAAAGATCAAAAAGGTTACTAAGGCGTGGGCAGGGGCTTTTCATGCAAAACAACAAGAACTCCTAAAATCCACCGAGGCTGCTATTAGTGAGCTTTTTAAACAGAACACCTCGGGTATTCTGGATGAAACTAAGATGGAGACCCTGAAATATCTAGAGCTAAAGCATCATGAGCTCTTAAAAAAGGAAGAACAATTATGGCACCTAAAGAGCAGAGCAACTTGGATTAAAGAAGGGGACAATAATACAAAAAAATTTCACCATTTTGCAACTCATAAAAGAAACCAAAATACCATTGTAGAAACAAAATCTCAGAATGGTGTATTGGTTCGTTCCTTCGAAGAAAAAGCCAAGGCAGGGGTCCAGCATTTTAAGAAGGTTTTCTTTGCTTCTAAGGGTTGTCCCATCCAAGAGATCCTTCAGGTGTTACAACTTTTCCCGTGTATGATCATTGATGAAATGAATTCTTCTCTCACTAAAGAAGTGAACGAATCGGAACTCAAACTCATCCTTAAAAGTTTTCAAAAAGGAAAAATTCATGGCTCGGATGGTCTAACGATCGAATTTTTTCTTGGTTTTTATGAATTACTAAAGGACGACTTATTATTAGTAATTAAGGAATCACAAAGATCTGGTAAAGTGCTGGGCTCGATCAACTCTACCTTCATTACGTTAATTCCAAAAAAATCAGCGCCAAAGGATTTTGATGAGTTTCGACCTATATCCTGTTGCAATTTGATCTACAAGTTAATAGCCAAAATTATTGCTCAGAGGCTAAAACCTAGCTTAAGTTGCATCATTTTTGAAGAACAATTTGGTTTCTTAGACAAAAGACAAATCCATGATGCAGTATCTTTGGCTCAGGAAGCTCTTCATTCTGTCCATCTGAGCAAAAAACCTTCTTTTGCTCTTAAGTTGGATTTGTCAAAAGCATACGATAGAGTAAATTGGACCTTCCTCAGGCTGTTACTTATTCATATTTGCATGGCTTTGGAAGTAGTAGAATGGATAATGGGATGTATTCAATCTGCTTCCTTTGCAGTTTTGATTAATGGCTCCCCCTCTGCTTTCTTTCGCTCTTCTAGGGGTCTCAGACAGGGGTGTCCTCTCTCTCCCTTTCTGTTTCTGCTGATTGCTGAAGCCCTGAGTCGATTATGTAAAAATTCCATCTCCTCGAGCAATCTAAAAGGAATCCATATTGTCGGAATGGAGTCGCTTTCCCACATCCTTTTCGTGGATGACTTTCTACTTTTTTACAACGCTTCCATTGAGAATGCTAGAGCATTGCAGGAAATCCTCAGGCTCTTTCAAATAGCAACTGGGATGCAGATCAAAATTAATAAGTCAGTTCTAGTTCATAATACTTTTCTCAATAATCTTCTATCCCATATAAAGCTCTCTCTCCCCTTCCCTACTTGTGCTTGGGAGGCGGGGTTTAAATATCTAGGATTCATTCTAAAACCAAACTCTTATTTCTTTAAGGATTGGTTATGGCTTTATCAGAAGGTTGAGAACCGTATCTCTCATTAGACTAATCGCTTTCTTTCTTGGGGAGGTCGTTTGGTTCTTCTCAAATCCGTGCTCCAAAGCATCCCTGTGTACTGGGCCACCATTGCTTCAATCTCTAAAGGAATCCTTCACAAAATTAGGAAGAAATGTTTTTCCTTTCTCTGGACTGCTAGCAAAAAGGCTGAAGGGATCCCTCTCGTAAAATGGACAACGCTGGCCAAGCCTAAAGATTTAGGGGGCTGGGGCATCAAGAGCCTTCCAAATTTCTGTCTCTCCCTTGCTGCTAAATCCCTTTGGAGGCTTTCGGAAAACTCGGATTCTCTTTGGAATAGAGTCATGTGCACAAAATATTTTCCTGGCCAATCTATTATTTCGTGGTTTATAAATCCTAATAAATCGCACAAAAATGATTCTATTGGATGGAAGGCAATGGTATCAGCCTTTCCTTTCATTGGTCAGTGGACTGCATGGATTATCGGAAATGAAAATTGGTCCACATTGGGATAGATCCATAGGTTGAAGCGGGCGAAAATTACAAACTTTTAGAAAGCCTATGCACTATCCTCTCAGAAAAACACATCCATTCCATTGCAGACGCTACTGAAGCCTTGCCTCAAGCCTGGGGAACTCCTGTATGGAAAAACACAAATTTTTTGGGTCTGCCACAAATCCAGGAAACTGAATGGACCTCTTTCATTTCTCTTCTCGTAAGCAGTTTCATTCATTTGGACTTGGAGGTTGAGCATACACTGGCTTGGTCAAAAAATGTTTCAAACGACTCTTACACAACAAAGCTCAGATACAAAGCAATGATGGAAGCTTCGTACAACGTAGAATCGTTGTTCTGGTCTAATCCCCTCTGGAAATCCCTAGGCCCAAATAAATCCAAATTAGTCCTTTCGCTCTCTCTTAAAAATCGCCTTCTATCCTGGGATAATTTACAACGGCGGGGTTGGGAAGGCTCGAGCCGGTGCTACATTTGTGGAAATGCAGCAGAATCTATTTCTCACATATTCTTATCTTGCTCTTATGCAGATTCAGTATGGAACCTTTCTTTGTCATCAATCGTTGCTCCTCATATGTCCCTGGTAGACTCTTTTGAAGCAAGTCTAAAGCAATGGTGGAAAGAGCATGGGGTAAACTCCTATTCAAATTTTCCTGCATTATTTTCTTACAACATTTGGTGGGCTCGAAATATGGCTATCTTCAGTGAGAAATTTATTCCAGAAGCGCTGACAGCGGCACTTATTGTGCAGTAGGCTTCCGAGCATAAATGCACTCCTAAAACTCCCAAAATTCGATCCGTAGTGTCTCCAAAAATCAATCGGAATTATGCTTGGGCTTTCTTCGATGGTTCTTGTCAAGGGTCTCCTCCTTTGACAGGAGCAGGGGTTGTCCTCCATGTTTCGCCAGTTTCAAAATTTCACATTCTGTTTGCTTCAGGCCACGGATCAAACAGCAAGGCTGAGCTTGCTGCACTATGGGCTATTCTTCATGTGGCAAAATCCAAATATATTTCTTCATTACAATGTTTTGGAGACTCCAAAATGGTTATTGATTGGGCCCTTCAAAGTTGTCAAATACATTCTCCTCATCTACAAGCCCTCCTCCGCAAAATTCAGCGTTTATCTCAAGGCTATCATTTCCTCTCTTTCAAACATGTGTACCGGGAATTAATTTCCTCTCTTCTAACTTGGAAGAAATCCAACTGATTTAAATATATAGAGGAGCACTTCTAGTCTTCAGTTTTGGTAACTACAGTCTTTTTTATTGGAAAACGTGAAAAATCAATGGGAAATTTAGTTTTGTTGGAAGGTATAATTCAGTGGTAGACACTCAAAACTCCAATCCCTTATATTGCGAGGATTTAGTATTTTGAACGTCGCAACATGTGCTCAACCTACCTGTTCGGGAGCCCAGCAGCACGCTTCCAATGTACATTCATAGTGAAAATTTGAAATTCCTTTCTACAACAAGGCGAGAGGTTTTTAAGAGAAAAAATCTCAACTAGGAAGCAAGAAGATTTTGTGGAGGAAACACAGTAGTGGTAATGTTTTATTTTGTACTGTTAAGAGGAATACCCATCAGGGCTGCATGAAAAAACTCTTAAAAAGAGTACAAACAGCTCAAGGAGCATTGTAAAAACCCCATTAAGGGGCCGGTCTATTATTTTATCATGAAATAAATATTTTTTTCCACCACCAATATATATATATATATATATATATATATATATATATAAATGGTTTTGCAAATACTTTAAATTGAAAATTATAAAAAAAATGTATTTAGTTGAAACTTCAATAGACTTCTTACATTCTCATGTTAATTTGATGAATATGGACCAAAAGTATATATTGTAATACTTTAAATTTTTAAGAATAAAATTTTTTAAAATATGATTATTTGTGAAAATTTTTCCTAAAGAGTTAATCCTACCAACACTAACTCTTGCTAACATTTATATACAATTTCTACCTTTCTTAAACTCAACTGGTGTATCGCATTTATGAAAATCATGCCAAGAATGAAAAAGATTCTCCATGCAGTCTTGATCTCAATCATTATTACGGTCAAAATTGTCCAAATGCAGTGTAAAATCTTCATTTTTTTTACATTATTATCAGGATATTCGTTTATTGCTAACTTTAGCAAGAAACACAGTTGTAAATAGATATGTGTAAGTTCTAAAATATTGAAAATATTCCAAGAAATGGGCCTAGAAATCGCTACTAGGACAATCCATAATTATGCCAAGGTGGTTCTTCTTGTTCCTTTAGTCCATTCCAGAAAAAGGTACAGACTGTTATGTAAAGTAAAAACAGCAAGTCTGGCTCAATTCAACACTTCATAATCGTATGTAGTGGACGAGCGACAAAGAACAGAGCTTATGATTCATCGAGCATGAAGAATTTTAATGCAATAAGAAGATCATGTTTGCTCCTTCACCCATCAGGGAAAACTAATGTAAACTAAAGTAAAGAATTTATTAAATCAACAGTGGTCAGAATAACTCGTAAAAATTTAATTTATTGACTTTAGTTAACTACAATAAAATAGATCTGGAGTAATTGAAGTAATTGGTTGTTACCTTAAATAGTAATTTAAGAACTACACTTAACTAGATCTGGACTAGATCGGTTCCTTGTTCCGTTAATGACCAAAAAATATTTTCCGTGGATCTGCTCTTTTTGCTTATTTTTCACCCAAACGAATTCGAGGAACCAAAGATTGATTATTTTTGGAAGTTAATTCAGAAAAGGAAATGTAGAGATATTTTCTAATTTACCGGTGAATTTTAAGAGTCAAATTTGTGCAAAAACTGAAATAATTTTATATGCCGATCAGGTCCTGGCTATCCTTCCTAGCATAGAGTTTTTGGATGTAGCTATTGCACTTGGTGCTTTTGTAATTCTTTACATTCTCATCTGGTTGTTTACTTACTGGTCAATGGACTTCAGATGTTTCATTCAAGCAACCAAGGTGAATGATATCCACGAAGCAAACATATGTAAAGTTATTCCTAAAAATGTTGTTGGTACAAAGGCGATAAGAGGCGAAAAAAGAGTGTGGATGTCCTGAGATGTGATGGCCTGCTGTAATATTTCCCTAGAGAAACTTTTGTTCTCATGTCCTCATTTGCAGTCATTGGTAAAAATCTCGTATATGAAGTTAAAATGGCAAACAGATCAGAGACTACATTTCTTATTGCTTTTTACAGATCATCACAACATCGAATTCATATTAGAAATCCAAGATGAACAATCCCTGCAATTACTTCATAATTAAAATTGTTTATAAGAAATCACATACATCTTCCAATTTCAGAAATTTATGAATTTCGTTTTAATACAAGACAACCAATTTAACTAGCTTTATTTTGATGTATATCAACTAGGACCGAGGATAAGGTATATTTGAAATAGTCTACTCTTTTTCAGGATAGAAAAAAATCTTCATTGGAAGGTTCCTTCCTATTTGGAAATCTAACAGCCGAAAGGAAAATCACTACCTTCCAGTAACATATATCACCAATTTCAACATAACTACACCTCTTAGATATTTCAACAGAGGTATTCTGAATCACATTTTATAACGTGCATTGTAAGCTACTCAAAATGTACCTACATTCGAACTGATTGCTAAAGTTCTAATTCCTCATTCTTGGGAAGAACAGAACATGACTTTGAGAAAGTTGATTGCTATAGCTTATAACTTCCTCAATCAGGGAAGCATGGTAGTTTATCTATGAAAACTGTAGTCAAAAGCGAAACGTTTAAATCCATAAAATGTGTCTCAAATAACCCTCCTCCATTCTAAGGAGTTTATTTTTTTATATATGCAAAAAAAATTTTTAACAAGAATTCATAGTGGTACTTACTAAAAGTAATTTTCAAAGGGTCCATAGGTCCCAAAGTCTGAGCCTATGCTTTGGATACCAAGTGAAGGGACCAACCCTATACTTTACTCTCTTTTTTTAAGGAGATAATGCAGTAAACTAGGAATTAAACCATAAGCATTCAAAGTTGGATACTCAGAAAAATTAATCACTTCATTACACATACATCTATTTTACATGTTAATTATAGGCACAATGAATTCATATAAAAAGAAACATTATAAATAACACAAGTACCGTTCACCCGGAGACGAGATGCAATCTTGACTTGCCTCTACTTCAACTCCTTTGTGGTCATCTACTTCCAAGCGTGAATGTTGGCGTGCTTAATCTGAATGTAATGACCCACCGATTGACCTCCCAACCTACTCCTTGGGTACTCTCCTTCCCCGTTGTAGTATACCTAGGGGGGATAATATAAGGTACAGAGGGAGGTACCCAAGGGAATAATATGATGTAATAATAAAAGAATGATAAATAATTGAGCCATAGTTAATAAATAAAGTGGTTAACCCACATTATGTAAGGGACCACATGTAGCTAGGGAATAAAGTGATAAGCCCATTGTATTGGATGTATGGTATTGAAATACCCATGGTAACTCTTGTAGTAGATCTGACAAGAAAATTTATAAAAATGGAAAATATGCCCAAGAAATAACACCATTGAAGATAAAACTTCAGATCTTCATTAATATCAAAACCCTTAAGGTAGGGCAACACCATACATTCACTCCTTAAGGAAGGAGATCACTCCACAAGCCATATGCTTGCCCATACAATAATCCTTGACATCCCTCAATGGAGAGACTCTAGCCTCTATATAGGTTTCATACATGCAATACCATGGGTAGTTACCATGGGTATCTCAATACCATACATCCAATACAATGGGCTTATCACTTTATTCCCTAGCTACATGTGGTCCCTTACATAATGTGGGTTAACCACTTTATTTATTAAATATGGCTCAATTATTTATCATTCTTATATTATTACATCATATTATTCCCTTGGGTACCTCCCTCTGTACCCTATATTATCCCCCCTAGGTATACTACATTACACCCCCCTTAAACATGTTTCATCTCCGAAACATAAAAAGAACACAAATAATAAAATCTACTCAAAAGAGCATTCCATTGGTACCATTAACATGCATCCAGCCATCCCAGAGAAAGGTGAACACTCGATCTATTCGATGTCTCGCTCGCTTGAGATGGAAGTGAGTTCTGGTGGTTCCTCTGTGTTGATGTGTTGTGGGTGGATCGTCGCACCTCTCTATGTGTCATCCAGGGGTTGTTGTCCTTGTTGCTAATTCGTTTCCACCTTCCTGGTTGTTGTCTTGCTGGGTGATGCGAGAGGTGATATGTTGAAACTTTAACTGATGGAACATCTTTCATTAATTCCTCCATTATTGGTGATGGAGTGGTGTCAGGTTCTTTTGTTGGTACTTGCTTTGATGTCTGTGTTTGGCTGTTTACCATCAAAGGCTCATCATCTGATGTGTCTGTGTCGTTAGAGATTTGCACTTCTTCGTCCCTAGTCTCTCCATGGTTCCTAATGCAAATATCGTGCAATGTAATTTTCTTCTTTTTATACCAGAGCTTCATGAATTTCTTTTGCACATTAAAATTGACAGTACCAACGGATTCCATCCAAGGGTGTCCCAAAACAACATCCACAGCAGCCATATCTGAAGCATAAAAATCAGAACGCAACACATACTTATCCATAGAAATCTTCAAGTCTTTATAAATTTGAACATCTTCATTATCAACCTGTGTGTTTTCAATATGTTTTGCTGGAACTTACAATTTTTTAGCCAAATTAACATTGATACAATTATGCTTGCAACTAGGAATGATAGACACAATGATGTTCTCTTTCTAAATACTTCCATTAACCTGTAATATGGAAATATTAGTAGAAAATAAGTCTTTATGTCTCTTAGTATCCTTCTTTCCGGCTTTAGACCACTTGTCCAAAATGACTTTTTCAAGTTTTTTCTCGGGAAGTTTCCTCACTGCGCTGTCAAGTGAGGCCCACCATTTATTTGCCTCATCTTTCAGATGAAGCCCTATGGAGCATATCCAAAAACTTCGGTATTGAGCCTTGAGATGTAAAAAATCTTCAATAGTAAGGCCATCATCTTTTCCTGTAAACTTCATCTTGCGAGAATCCATAAAATAAAGTAAGAGTTTTAAAGAAAATCACTTACTTTGATAAAAATTTAAAATGGACATTACTCGGTCAATATAACTCAGAATCCTTAATATAACCTGTTTTTGAAAATGGAATAGTCATTCTGCATCTAACCATATGATTGAAATCCCGATCTAGGCACTCTGGAAACACATATTTGCGCTGCAACTGTCCCGCCGTCACAAAATTTCTGAAAAAATCGTTGATTTTAAATCAGTGATAACTCCCTCATCCGGACTCCAATTTGACCGATTTTTTTTTTGAAATCGGGTGATTTTTCAAGGGGAGCTCAGATCTGTAATTGGTTGTCTGAAATTGTGCACTAGAATCTACTAAAAATGTCAGGAGATCTTCCATACACAAATTGCCGTCAGAAACATTTCTGCAACACAACTGAATTTAAATCAGTGATATCACCCTCATCCGAACTCCGATTCGACTGATTTTTTTTTTGAAATTGGGTAATTTTCCGTAAGGAATCCAGATCTGATATTTATTTCTGAAAATGTTTCACCAAATTTTCTAGATCTGCTCTAAAAACGTGCTGCCCAAAATTTCCTGCAAAAAATGAAAAAACAAATCTTCCAAACTCTTCCCAAGAAAGTGCTCCGATACCACTTGTAATAGATCTGATAAGAAAATGTATAGAAATGGAAAATATGCCCAAGAAATAACATTATTGAAGACAAAACTTCAGATCTTCATTAATATCAAAACCCTTAAGGTAGGACAACACCATACATTCACTCCTTAAGGAAAGAGATCACTCCACAAGCCATATGCTTGCCCATACAATAATCCTTGACATCTCTCAATGGAGAGACTCTAGCCTCTATATAGGTTTCATACATGCAATACAATGGGTAGTTACCATGGGTATCTCAATACCATACATCCAATACAATGGGCTTATCACTTTATTCCCTAGCTACATGTGGTCCCTTACATAATGTGGGTTAACCACTTTATTTATTAACTATGGCTCAATTATTTATCATTCTTATATTATTACATCATATTATTCCCTTGGGTACCTCCCTCTGTACCCTATATTATCCCCCTAGGTATACTACACCCGTGGACCCACGAGCTGCAATGGGTTGTACAATGAAGGAAATGTGCTAGCTGATAGAGGTGAGCACTCCTTGGCTCAAGAGTCCCCTCTGTAAAGTCCTATACCTCACCAAACTCAAATATAGCTCGTAACAACTCAAAACGACATAATCTCTTCCATCCAACAATAGGGTTAGCAAAAATTCATTTTCTCTTGGCTTTCCCCTTCTTTTATAGAAGGCTTCATAGGTGCCACTTGGAATTTCATGCATAATTAATTATTTTTATTAATCGAAAATTTGATTATTCACCCACCCATCTGTCACCCTCTCACCAAGGCTCTCCAAAATCATTTACTTAAATATTAATTTAAAATAGTATTTTCCTCACCCCAACAAGATTTCCTATTTCTTCTCCTAGTTGTCTCTTGATCCCCCCTTTTCTACTCAATTTGTGTTTATTACTGAAGTTAACTGATAAATCTCAGATTTGGTCCCCTAACATACCTCCTAATTTAACTCAATTTGCCTCTTATATGGATATTCTTATGTTGGCTCTTGCCACATGGAAATTCTCTAAATTTCTCCAAATTTAATTTATTAATCTTATTTTAATTCACCACCCTCTTCTATTAATGAAGTTGTTAACTATTTTATGATTAATCTTTATACTTAAATCCATGTCCCTCTTTCCCCTTTGTATGGGCCTCAAGAGTTAAAAAAATTTAGTGGCCTCAAGAGTGAGGGGAAGTTAGAGTGGTTCTTTAGCATCACCTTCCACACCTAGATGTCCCAACCCCTCATCTTTCTCATCTTTTTTTGTTCCTAGAACCACATCTGATGCATAACCTGGCATCAAATCGACACATAAAAAAATAAAAGGCAGAAGCTAACAGCTTGGTCAATAATTTTCTTCTATGGAGTGATGTTCCTTTGAACATTGCTAAGACAAACCCATTCTACCACCCTATGTTTATTGTTGTTGTTGTCATTGACCCAGGGTACAAAGCCCCTACCTTTGCAGAGTTGAGAGGGTCTCTTCTTCAAGATGAAAAGGTTGATTGCATTGCTAGACTGGAGGAGTTTAGGGCATCATGGGAACACACTAAAAGCACAATCATGTCATATGGTTGCTCTGACCCGAAGGGTAGGGCCCTTCTTAACTTCTTGGATAGTTGTCCCAATGGGAACACACTGAAAGCACAATCATGTCATATGGTTGCTCTGACCAGAAGGGTAGGGCCCTTCTTAACTTCTTGGTTAGTTGTCCCAAGGGAACAACGTTTATGAAATCTGTTGATGCATCTAAACACATTAAAGATGCACGTTTATTATGTGAATTGTTGGACATATTCATTCAGGAATTAGATCCACAAAATGTTGTCCAAGTCATAACAGACAACGCTGCAAATTATATTGCTGCTGGCAGGTTGCTTATGGAGAGGTATCCTAACTTTTTCTGCACACCTTGTGCTGCTCATCGTATTGATTTGATGTTGAAGGATATAGGTAAGATTCCTCTTGTGAGGAATATTGTTGAATCATCCAAGAGCATAACAAAATTTATATATAATCATGCATTTGTGCTTAGCTTGATGAGAAGATTCACCAACAACAAAGAGTTGGTGTGTCATACCATTACACGATTGGCCACTACTTTCATATCTCTTCAGTCTCTATTGAATTCTATGTGGGATGTGAAGAGCATGTTTCTTTCACAAGATTGGCATGCTTTTCCTATTAGCCGCAAACCAAAGGGAGAGGGCATTTGTAGGCTTGTTTCATATGATCAGAGCTTTTGGGCCGGAGTAGAGGAGGTGTGTACCATTTCATAACCTTTAGTAAGGGTTCTTCAGTTGGTTGATAGAGACAAGCCCGCAATGGACTACTTGTATGAGGCCATGGATAGGGCCAAAGAAGTCATTCATGCTTATTATGAAAATAAGGGAGACGAGGGGTTAGAAAAACAACATGTCATATGGAGAGTGATTGATGAACGATGGAACAATACCCTCCATCACCCCATTCATGTTGCGGGTATCTACCTCCACCCCACATTTTATTACTCCTGTGGTTTCAAATTTGATGTCAAGGTGATGGATGGATTCCTCACTTGTGTTGAGAGGATGGTGGCATTTAAGCAATAACGTGAAGATATTTCTAAATAATTGGAGATATATAGGATATATAGGATGGAAAGTGGCACATTTGGTTTTACCATGGCTATTAAGAATAAGACGGTCAACATGCCAGGTAAGCTTCAATTTGTTTCAACTTTCAACTTTCAAATTTCATAATTCATTGTCTCTTCATAATTTGCTTCAAGTTTAGAATTTCAATGTTTTAACTTTTTTTTTTAAGTTTCTCATTTTTCTTTTAACTTGTAGATGCTTGGTGGACAAGCTATGGTGGCAGAGTACCCCATCTCTAAAAGCTTGTCATTCAAGTGCTCAACCAAACATGTAGTTCTTCTGGGTGTGAGCACAACTGGAGTGTATTTGACAAAATACACAACAAAAAGTGCAACAGGTAAAAAAAATTCAAATTAAATTTTGGAATTCATTTTATTATTTTTAATATTTAAATTGTTTAAGTTCTAATTTAAAATCTATGACCCTAATACTGTTGAAGATAATGGAGAAATGTATTCTAGGAGAGAGTCAGTTCATTAGTTGAGTGTATGCCGTAGATTAGGATTTAGTTCCTATCTCTTAGGTGGCTGTTCTAACTTCCCTATTTATTTGTAAGCTATATATTCATGGTGTAAATGATGATCTTGTAGAGCGTTCTGCCAGAGGCAGTCTCCAGGTGAAGCACCTCACCTGTGAGCTACTCGTTTGATGAATATAATTTAAGTCTTTAATTGTTATCATGGTATGAGAGCGTCAGGATTGATTGAGTCGAATCCAGTGTGCTTTCATGGCTGAGTGAGTGCCTAGGTGGCAGAAGAGTGGCCCCTAGTGGTTGGTGTGAAGAAAGTCTGACAAGGAGGCAATGTTTTTTCTCACTGAATAAATCGCTCACCATTCTTCCTGGAGCAAGAAAAATGTTGATCGACGCTCAATCTAAAGCAAGGAATGTGTTGTTCATCTCTTAACTTACATACATTCCTTTAAGCACAGCCTTTCAGCGCACAACTTCCCATCAGAGGAGCGTTGACCCATGGAGGTTGACCGACGATGTTGGTTGATGTTGGATGTGCAGCGTTCGGACTTGGCTTTCTTTTAAAAAAAGAAGGATCTCTGCATTTATTTTAAAAAAGGTTTCTTGAGATTGTCTTTTTGGATCTGGGGTAGATCCATTTTTTGTCAATTGTTGGAGGTCAAATTTTTTTTTTTTAAGTGTCAAGATGAATAACCAAATGGTAGAAGCATACTTTAACGAGAGCAATAAGATCGATGGATCCAATTAATCCAATTGGAAATTCAAGTTGCAGAATTTGCTTGAGAGGAAAATTGCATGGGTGATTGTAAATGGAGATGAATTGAAACCAACAGGTGCAGGAGGCGGATCAACTGCAATAATTCAGGATTGGGAGAAGAGGGAGAACAAGGCGAAAGTGCTATTGAAACTGTCAGTGAAAGACTGCATTATCCCTCACATCAGAAAGTGTAAATAAGCAAATGACATCTGAACAACCCTCAAGGATATGTACGAGATTAAAAACACAAATTGCCTATTGTTCCTGAAAAGAAAGATTCTCTCCATTAAAATGGAGGAGAATGAATTAGTAGTTGCGTTCATCTCTCGAATCAAGGACCTCAAAGATAAGTTGGGCGACATAGGGGAGGCAGTGTCAAACATTGATCTTGTGACGATTACCATGAATGGTATGACTGATCACTATCACATGTTCAACATAGGCTTAAATGCAAGAGAGAAAGCTCCCAAATTTGAAGAATTGACAGGGATCTTGATGTAAGAGGAAGAAAGGCAGATGACTCTGAAACCCAAAGTTCAAATCTTACTTTAATGGTGAAGAAGAAGCCCTTCAGAGGGAAGACAAGTGCAGGACAGAAAGGCAGAGGTACACCACAGAGAAAGCCACCTCAAGGTATGTCTTCGACCAGAAATGATTCAAGGATAAAATGTTTTTACTGTGGTAAATCTAGTCACTTTGCTAGGAATTGCCATAAGAAAAAGCTTGATGAATCCCGACATAAACATAAGAAGCATGCAGGGAAACTTTGTTAATTTTGGGCAACTAGGTCCAAACTCCATGTTGCATTGCTCATATGATAATGGTCATATTTTAGTTGGATTCCTCTTTCAGAGACGTGCAAGATTGATTTAAAGATCATCTTGTTTGGATGAGCAGAATATTTATTTTGAATTTATTTTCCACATGTGCAAGGTCGGCCAGATTTGTAATGTAGGCTCACATACCTAATAGATGTGTCACACACCCTCACTGATGGATATAAATTGGAGACTTGGAAGTCATTTACTCATCAACTCATCACACATTCTTGCATTGTAATATGATTGGTTCGATAGCCTTTGGAGGCCTTTTTCCCCTCACACATGTGGAGCTGAAGTCTGAAATTTGCGGATCTGTTTAGGGAACTTTTGCAACAGCGTTGACCGTGGTCAACCCTTGGTCGTTTGACCTCAAATCTCTACCAAAATTTCGATTTTAGAAGGTCGTACTGTTGGGCACTAAAATCGAGGAAATCTGAGTTGTTTGACCGAAGCCCTAATCTGTTGCATTGACTTTTCTGTTGCTGTCATCCATTGAGTTTTCTGCATTGACTTTGGGTTGACCAACGTTGACTTGAGATGACCTATCTTTGAGGTATGTGGGTGTGACACATGGAAGGTTGGCTGATCTAGAAAGGCTTTGCTAGCTGAAGCATTCTGTTGACTGTCGTAACACAACAATATCTCATATCTTCGCTGGACAAAAGGAATTGTAAATCTGATCTATATTTGGCTTGTCTTCTATTGATCTATTATTGTGTTCTATCAACATTTTACTTCCATGTTTATTTGATTGCTATTTTGTATCAGGCCTAAGAAAGATTGAAGTAAAATTGCATTGATCATAAAACACCATGGTTATCTAAATTTAACATGGTATCAGAGCTGAGGTGAAGACAAAGTCCAAGAGTCCAAGCTTGTGTTAGAAGCAATCACTGAAGGAAGGAATCCTATCAAGGAAAAATGGCCTTGAAACCCTTGAAGATGATAAATTGAAGATGCATGGAAGATGTCCTTGGATTGGATGCTAGAAGATCAAGATGTCATGGACTATGTAAAGGGGAATATTCAAGAGCCTCCATCAAATGCAATTGATGCTACGAAGATGAATTATAGAAAAGGGGAAATCAAAGCAAAGATGACTATCCGAGATCCTATTCATAAGCACTTGGTTGCTTACATTTCTGAGTTGAACACATCTAAAGAGATGTATGATAAGCTGGTGAGCATGTTTAGGGCTAGTAATGATAGTCAAATCATTTTCTTCAAGAATCAATTGAAGAATATTAAGAAGGGCAAGGATGAATCTATTCAATCCTATTTTATGAGGCTCACTGAAATCAGGAATAACATCCTAGCTATTGGGGAAGCAATATCTGATCGAGAGATGGTTCTTATTGCACTTGGAGGTCTCCCCCGTGATTTGTATGTATTCAATACCATTATTCTTAATAATAATGTGATTCCTGATTTTGATGAAATATTGACGAGATGCACTCAACAGGAAACAAGAATGATGGAGTATGCCTCCAATGGAAATGGAAGTGACCCTACTACCTTCGCCGCTCATGCAAAGAAGAAGAACCATGGTGCCTCGAGAATTCAAAACCATGGTAGATTGGGGCCCAAAGGAAGGAAGGGAAGATGTTACACTTGTAACAAGATAGGTCACTATGCAAGAGAGTGCCCTAATATAAGGGACTCTCCCAGGGATGATTACAACAACAACTCGAGAGGGAATGGCAGGAACAACAGGTTCAAAGGAAAAAGGAAGGCTCCCTCTGATCGTAGTGGAAATGGGCAACCTTTCAAGAGGTAAAGAAATTCCAGGTACGATGAGTCTAATGTTGTTGATAATAAGAGAAATGAATTTATTCTTGTATCTGCCCTGTCTGTTGCATCTCTACCCGACACCATGAATGTCTGGTTGATTGATAGTGGTGCTTCAAGGTACCTCAATGGTTATAAAGATGCCCTCTTTGATTTGATTGAGAGGGATACTAATCTGGAAAATATCCTTGGAGATAATTCCACCTATCACGTGAAAGGGACAAGGACTGTGACCCGCCATCTATCTAAAGGTCAAGTCCTTCGATTACAAGATGTGTAGTACGTACTTGATTTGAAGAAGAACCTTGTGCCCATTTCAGCAATGGAAGACAAAGGGTTCAAGGCGACATTCGTTGATGGAAAGGTACTTATCTGGAAGAAGAACTTCAAGGAAGCTCTTTCTATTGGTTTTAGAGTTGATACACTCTACCAGGTTGGAGGAAGTCCATTGGGGGCTATGTCATGTGATACAACTCTTCAAACAGAGTTATGGCACCAAAGGTTTTCAAACCTTCATTACAAAGTCCTTCCTGAAGCAAGGAAGGTGGTGATGGTGATGCTCGAAGGTATATGTCAGGGTTGTTCCGAAGGGAAGCATACAAGGGGACCATTCCCCTCAAGTGTCACAAAGACAACTGATATCCTACAGTTGATACATTCTGACTTATCTGGTATGTTGCCTGTGACATCCTTGGGAGGATGTTCCTATTACATAAATTTTACAAATGAATTCTCCCACAAGACCTGGATATATTTTTTGAAGAAGAAGGATGAAGCATTCAAATGGTTCTGTACCTTCAAGGCCTTGGTAGAAAATCAAACCGAGAAGAAAATCAAAGTTTTGAGGACCGACAATGGGACCGAGTATGAGTGAAATGAATTTAATCACTTTTGTAGAGAAGATGGCATTAAGAGGGAGACCACAACTGCGTACACTCCTGAGAAAAACGGTGTTGCTAAAAGAAAGAACATGACCATTGTGGAAGTTGCCTGCGCCATGCTATGTGACCAAGGTCTTTCGGAGTTTCTATGGAGAGAAGCTGCAAACACTTTGTGTATGTTCAAAATAGATGCTTGCATTCTGCTATGGACTCCAAAACTCCCGAAGAAGACTTCTCTGGTAAGAAACTTGATGTTTCTCATTTTAGAGTTTTTGGTTTTCCTGTTTACTTTCATGTGCCGAAAGAAAAGAGAAGCAAGCTGGATGCTTTTGGAAAGAAGGGAATGTTTGTGGGCTACAGTGAAACTTCGAAGGCATATAGAATCTATGTCCCTGGTCAAAGAGAAGTGGAGATATGCCACGATGTCACCTTCGATGAAGATGTTGCCCTCAAGAAAGTGAGAAATCTTCCTAGCTCCAAGGAAGACAAAGAAGATGAAGAAGCAGGGAAGCAGGAAGAGCCGAAGGATGACCTGATGCCCGATGTTGAAGGACCTATGGATCCCATTGATCCACCTCCTTCAAATAAGAGAAGACCCTCATGGCTCTGAGATACTCTCGCAAATTCCAAGAGACATGTTACCCCAAGGGGGACATTTCGTGAAAGTAAGAAGCCGAAGAGATACCAAGGGTATCTAGTAGCCATGAGTACGATAGTACAATCTGAGCCTGGATCATTTGAAGAAGCCATAAAGCATCAATTTTGGAAGGATGCTATGCAAGAAGAATATGAATCCATTATGAAAAATGATGTCTGGGAAGTGGTCCCGAGACCGGAGGACAAATCTGTTGTCACCTCGAAGTGGCTCTATAAGATAAAGCATGGATTTGATGGAAGTGTTGAAAAGTAAAAGGCAAGATTTGTTGCCCGAGGCTTCTCTCAAAAAGAAGGCATAATATTTGCACCTATGGCCTGCTATACCACCATCTGATCTATCATTGCCCTTGTTGCTACGCAAGGATGGAGTCTACATCAAATGGATGTGAAGACCGTTTTTCTGCATGGATCTATAAAGGAATAGGTGTATGTGGAGCAACCTCTAGGGTTCGAAGTCCGAGATAGAGACACCCATGTATGCAAGTTGAAGAAAGCCCTCTATGAGTTGAAGCAAGCCTCCTAGGCTTGGTACGAGAGGGTAGATAGCTACTTGATGAAGTTGGGCTTCACTCGAAGTAATGTTGATCTAAACCTTTATTTTAAGGTTGATAGAGAAAGGCCTCTCATTCTGGTTCTCTATGTGGACGATCTCTTCCTGACAGGTGCTGACCCTCTCACTCATCAGTGTAAGAGGGATCTAGCTCCGAGTTTGAGATGAAAGACCTAGGACTGATGCACTATTTCCTAGGCTTGGAGGTCTGGCAGAGGCTAGGCGAGATTTTCCTTTCTCAAGGAAAATATGTCGTTAGTTTGGTATGGTGGACTGTAAGTCTGTGTCAACACCAATGGAACTCAACTTTAAGAAGTTGTGTGGAAACGTTGTTGGGCCCGTGCTAGCAAATCCTATAGAGTATCGACAACTCGTGGGGGCCCTAATGTTCCTAGTGAACTCCCGTCCAGACGTATGTTTTGCAGTGAACACTTTGAGTCAACATATGGTTGATCCTCATCACATTCACTAGATTGGTGCCAAGAATCTACTGAGATATCTTCGGGGCGCAATCAACCATGGGCTGAGATACACTGCCGAGAGTTTGAGACTCCATGGATATACTGATGTTGATTGGGTTGGCAGTGTGGTGGATCGCAAGAGCACATCTGGATGTTGCTTCACCTTGGGTTCTGCTTCGATATCTTGGATGAGCAGGAAGCAGAAGTCGGTGGCTTTGAGCACCGCTGAGGCTGAATACATTGCAACGAGTATGGCCAGTTGTGAAGGTGTTTGGTTGCGAAAGCTCTTCAGTGAGCTATTTGGGCTTGTGCTAGATACCACTGTTATCCTTTGTGATAACCAGAGTGGGATTCACCTTTCTGAGGATGTCGTGTTCCACGATCGATCCAAGCATATTGATATCAGGTACAACTTTATCCAGGATATGGTACAACGAGGCACCGTAAGTGTCGATCATATAGGAACTGATGAGCAAGTCGCGGATATTCTCACGAAGCCCCTGGGGAGGGTCAAGTTCCTAACCTTCTGTGAGAAGTTTGGAATCGTGGAAAGACCCTATTCTGAGGGTCCTGATTGAGTTGGACTATGAGCTCTGGGAGCTCCAGGGGGGCTTGGGGATAGCTTATCAGAGCTATAAGCACACATGAGGCTAGGCTTGTCGAACCTTGTTGTGCTTTTGCCCCACCATTATGATATTGAGTTGGTTCACCTCTCTTTGATATGTGCCCCACACGTATCCTACCCATGGAGTTTCAGACTCATGGGAAGTACCTCTCATTTGGCCAATGAGGTGGGAATGTGGATAGAGACCAATAGCAAGACTTATGGACGCATCAGAGATTGTCATACTCTCTATGTCTAGGATGGCACGTGTCCAACACCTTAATTTGGGATAAAGTATGATGAGGTTCTTACCTCTAAACTGACTTCGGGTTAGTATGAGACTCTTTTTGAGTCCAAGAGAGGGTTTTACCTCTAAGCTGACTTCGGGTTAGCTGAGTGTGATGTCTTTGTGACTCACCTTTTTTTATCTATCTCAGAACAAGAGCCAACAAAGCAAGTTACGGCAAGATGACGCACGATGTTTGGTGAAAGTACACGATGGTACTGATGGATGGTACTTGTGGATAGATGGAGTTCTCCCTAGTTGAGAGGGAGTGTTAATTTTGGGGACCTCATATGACGATGGTCATATTTTTGTTGGATTCCTCTTTCTGAGAGGTGCAAGATTGATCTAAATATCATCTTGTTTGGATGAGCAGAACATTTATTTTGAATTTATTTTCCACATGTGCAAGGTCAGCCAGATTTGTAATGTAGGGTCACATGCCTAATAGATGTGTCACACACCCTCACTGATGGATATAAATTGGAGAGACTTGGAGGTCATTTTCTCATAAACTCATCACACATTCTCTCATTGTGATCTTATTGGTTCAATAGCCTTTGCAGGCCTTTTTCCCCTCACACGAGTGGAGCTGAAGTCTGAAATTTGCGGATTTGTTTAGGGCACTTTTGCAGCAGCGTTGACCATGTTCAACCCTTGGTCGTTTGACCTCAAATTTCTGCCAAAATTCCGATTTTAGGAGGTCGTACTACTAGGCACTAAAATCGAGGAAATCTCAGTTGTTTGGCCGAAACCCTAAGCTGTTGCGTTGACTTGTGATGAGTTTTCTTTGAGGGCCGTGGGTGTGACACATGGAAGGTTGGTTGATCTAGAAAGGCTTCGCTGGCTTAAGCATCATGTTGACTGTCGTAACGCAACAATATCTCATATCTTTGCTGGACAAAAGGAATTGTAAATCTGATCTATATTCGGCTTGTCTTCTATTGATCTATTATTGTGTTCTATCAGCATTTTACTTTCATGTTTATGTGATTGCTATTTTGTGTAGGGCCTAAGAAAGATTGAATTAAAATTGCATCGATCATAGAACACCATGGTTATCTAAAGTTAACAACTTTGTTGAAAGACTTCTGGTTGTTTATGGATGATTCTATTCTTTCTGCTGAGAATGATGAAGCAGATACTTGGTTTGTGGATTCAGGCGCTTCCACTCACATGACAGGTAACAGACAGTAGTTTGAAAACTTTAAAGAAACCAACAGTGGTGCAAAAATCTACCTTGGTGATGACAAAGGGTACCAAATCAAAGGGTATGGTAATGTTCCTGTCATATTGCCTGATGGAAATATTAGGCATATTCAAAGAGTGATGTATGTACCAAGAATAAAAAAGAATTTGATCTTTGTTTTTATGATATCATATCAGAATATTAAGGTAGAGTTTTTTAAGTTTTATTGTGTTATTAAAGATCTGTTAGATTGTATGAAGACAATTGCATCAGGAATTCGAGTGGGAGGTTTGTACAAGCTCAATGTAAGAAGTGTGCCACACCAAGCATTAACATCATCAGTTATGACTGCAGAGGACTTATGGCATCAAAGATTCGGTCATATCAATTTCAATGACCTGCTACTACTTCAGAAACGAGGTATGGTCAATGGTCTCCATGTTTTAAAGAATGTTCATGTTGATTGTGAAGCATGTGCTCTTGGGAAGATGCACAGAGATGAGTTTCCTGCAAACTTAGAAAGAAGAGAGATATACTAGAACTTGTGCATACTGATTTATGTGGGCTAATGCAATCAAGATCATTAGGAGGTGCCTATTATTTTTTATTATTTGTTGATATTGCACAAGATTTACCTGGGTATATTTTCTCAGTAAGAAGAGTCATACTTTTGAATACTTTAAAGAATTCAGAAGCATAGTGGAAAAACAGACATGTAAGTTCATCAAAATTCTTCGTTCAAATCAAGGGGAAGAATACAAGCAGAGTGGCTTCACCAAATATTGCAAGGTCCATGGGATAGTTCAACAGTTCACAACACCCCACACTCCTCAAAAGAACGGGGTTGCACAGAGGAAGAACATAACCCTTGTGGAGTGTGCTTGTAGCATGTTAAAAGGTAAGAATCTGTCTAATGGTTTTTAGGAAGAAGCAATAAATACTGCAGTATATTTAAAGAATAGGAGTCCAACAAAAAGCCACAAGTTAAAACTTCATTCGAAGCTTTATTAGGTTTTAAGCCTGTAGTTAAACATTTAAGAGTTTTTGGCTCCAAAGCTTTTGCTCATGTTCCAAAGGAAGATAGGAAGAAACAAGATTCAAAGGCCATTAAATGCACTTTTGTTGGGTATTGTACTGAGTTTAAAGCTTATAAATTGTTTAATATCTCTACTCATAAAGTCTTTGCAAGTAGAGATGTAGTATTCCATGAGCAAGTTCATGATGGAAACTGTGATAAAGACAATGAAGAGCGAGACATTCCTTTGTTGATGGAAGAAGGGAGTGAAGAAACAGGGAACAACCATGAGCAGCAGGAAAAGGAAGAATCAGATGATATAGATGCAGTAGCCAAGCCAAGTCCACCAAGGGATGATCATAATAGATTTGAAGCCACTCCACCACTCAGGAGATCAGGTAGGCAAACTCAATTTCCAGCAAGATATAGGGATCATGCTCTTATAACTAATATGTTGAATGTTGTTGAACCCTCAAATTATAAAGAAGCTAGTGAATATGATGAATGGAGGGTCGCCATGGAAGAGGAATATGAATCAATACTTAAAAACAAAAGTTGGGATCTAGTTGAATTACCTGAAGGAAAACAACCCATAGGCTGCAAATGGTTATACAAGCTTAAATTTAAAGTAGATGGGAGTATAGATAAGTATAAAGCTAGGCTGGTTGCAAAGGGGTACTCGCAGAAAGAAGGCATAGATTATGAGGAAACATTCACCCCTGTAGCTAATTTAAACACAATTAGAATGTTAATTGCTTTAGCTACCAAACATCATTGGATGATACACCAGCTAGATGTGAAATCTGCATTTTTAAATGCGGAATTAAAAGAAGAAGTGTATTTAATGCAACCTGGAGGGTTTGTCAAACAGGGAGAGGAACATTTAGTCTGTAGATTGAAGAAAAAATTGTATGGACTAAAATAGGCACCCAGGTCGTGGTATGACAAAATTGATTCATTTTTCCTGCAACATAATTATAAAATAAGCAAGAATGATCCTAATATGTATATTGTGTTTGATAAAGAGGGGCAAATTGTTTTGATTTCTTTGTATGTAGATGATCTTATCATTACAGGAAATGCTAATGAACTCATTAAAGAAATCGGAGAGAAGATGTCACACGTTTTTGAGATGACAGACCTTGGAGAGCTACACTACTGTTTGGGTCTTGAAGTCTAAAGGGATTCTGGCCAGACTTTTCTGTCACAAGGAAAGTATGTCAGGAGTTTATTGAAAAAGTTCAAGATGGATCAGTGCAAAGGTGTCGTGGTGCCTTTACAGAAGAATGTCAAACTTCATAATGATGACGGTTCCAAGGAAGTCAATGCAATACTATACAAACATATGGTTGGGAGTCTAATTTACTTGACTACAAGTAGGCCAGATTTGGCTTTTGCATTATTGTATTGATTCAATTCATGTCAAAGCCTCTTGAAAGTCATTGGGTTGCATCTTAAGGCGTCTTAAGGTATCTTCAAGGAACCTTAGACTTTGGTATTAAATATACTAATTCTTTTGATGTTAGATTGACAGGTTTTTCAGACTCAGTTTGGGTCGGAAATCTAGATGACAGACGATCCATAACAGGTTTTGCATTCAACATTGGGTCTAGGGTCATTGCATGGAGCAGCAAGAAGCACAACACTGTATCCTTGTCTTCAGCAAACGCTGAGTATCAAGCAATGTGTGCATCAACATGTGAAGCAGCTTGGTTGAGGAGACTTCTCCAGGATGCCGGAGAAGAACAAAGAAATGCAACAGTTATCAGATGTAACAACCAGAGCTCCATCAAACTTGCAAATAATCCAGTGTTTCATAAAAACACAAAGCATATTGATACACAGTTTCACTTTGTTAGGGAGAAGGTTCAGTCAAAGGAAATCCATATTGAATATTGTAATACTTGTGACAATGATGCTAAAATTTTTACTAAGCCTCTTGGAAGAATCAAATTTGAGTTATTTAGGGAGACGTTAGGAGTACTAGTGAACCCTTTCTCCATTAAGGGGGAGTGTTGAAGATAATGGAGAAATGTATTCTAGGAGAGAGTCAGTGCCTTAAATTAAGATTTAGTTCCTATCTCTTAGGTGGTTGTTCTAACTCTCGTATTTATTTGTAAACTATATATTCATGGTGTGTAAATGATGATCTTGTAGAGCGTTCTGCCAGAGCTAGTCTCCAGGTGAAGCACCTCACCTGTGAGCTGCTCGTTTGATGAATATAATTTAAGTCTTTAATTTTTATCAAATACAAATTGGAGTCCCAATGTCTTAATGAAATGGTCTACGTCTACTACAATATTTGATTGTGGGTGATACAACTTTCGAAAACTCTTGTTGTGGAAGCCATCTCATTGGACAATATTGATACCACTGTTACATGGAGGGTCGAGACTGAGGCCGACCGTGGACTCGATCCCTAATTAGTTAGATGTGGATCCAGAGGAAGTAGTGGCAGAGGAGGTAGCAGTTGCAGGGGAGGGAGAGGCAAGGGTAGAGGAGGAGCAGGGTCATGAGGCAGAGCAAGTGGCTGAGGAGGAGGTGACACCATCTAGGATGGGCAACAGCAGAGGAAAAAGACCACCTCTTTTATTGGCTTCTAGAGGATGACAGTCCATTTGTAGCCCTAGGGGTAGGGCCTTCTTCCTCTAGAGGAAAAGGCAAAGCCATTCTCTATTCCCGTAAATGGGGCAGAGGATCTTAGTGAGTGATTACGTTATGACATGTAGATGACTCATGATATACATTTATTATAGATTTTGTTGATATTTTGACTCGTGAGAGTTGAGACTGAGACAGGACTCAAGATTCAGGACTTGATTCACTATTTTGATATGTGATGTAGCACTAGAATTCATATACATATTATATATTAGTTTTATTTTCATGTTTATGTAAAAATGCATTTTTTTGATGTTGCGGATACTTTATATGCTAAAAAAATAAAAAAAATGAACACCAAAATTTTTCAAAAAGCTCCCGACTTTACCGACTTTTTCAATTTCCGGACCCTTGCCCATTTAATCCCGACTTCGACTTTTTCCACATTGTTCTCAATGCTTAATAGATTTGTAGTTAATATGGATATAATTTGGCTATAAGCCCCAAGATTCAGCTCAATTAGTGCAACCATCCACCCAAGATATGTTATGGTTGGTGGTTGAGCCACTCTCCCTTTGGATATCTAGGGAAAGAGGAAGGATCAAAAGAGGCTTTCCTTGAAGAAAATATTTACACTTATTAAAACAAAATACCTTCACATTACTTATTAGGTGTGCTGCTTTAATGAAAATATAAAATTGTAGTGCATGTAAAAAGGAAAAAGAAATCCAATCTCCTTATTCATTAAAGAATCGTTAATAGAGCATATGAAAGATAGGTGCATGTGAAAGTATATGAATAAGTGAAAGAGAATGAGGTGCACCACAATTAGAATCTAAGTCAGTCATTTCTCTTGAAAAGAAACATGTATATATGTAAATGATACTTAAAAATTGTGAGAGACTTTGAGCAACAAAATTAATGTTTTTGCACCTATATTATAGCAATGCTCACATGCACTTGTCTGTGTGGGATCCAAGTTCTTCATTTCAATTTGTTATGTAATTTAATAGGATATATAAAAGGCAAGGGGATTCATCTCTACAATACCAAAGTTTTTATTCCTATGGATTATTTCAAGAAACCTCTCAAGCAAATTTCAGCTTGTTTGCGTGTGATCTATGTTCTTCAGTTCAACAACACCAAAGATTTTATTCCTACCAATTATCTCAAAAAACCGCTAAGCCAACTTTGCTCAAACTGAAATTAATGTAATATTGATTGAATGATAACCTGGAATTTAGGTATGTTTGACTTAATCCTACCAATGCTGCAAAATCCATTTGCCTTATTGGTTTTTAAAAAAAATAAGGAAAATGCAATCTTTTGAACTTAAGAAAAGGTGGCCGTGGCACTAAAGGATGAAGAAAGGAATTATGTTTTTAAAATCTAAAGCTCAAAGGCTATGCACAAAGTCTAAAAATTCCTTTGCGGACCAAATATCCAGAAAACATAGTTAAGGGAGGCCAACCAATAGTGGGCATCATCCTTAGCCAGGGCCCACCGATAATTGTGGGGCAACTGCAAACATAGATCTCTAGACAAGAATGGGACTTTGGATGAGAGGACCAAAGTTCTCCTAAACACCAATGAACCACAACACAGGATCTAAACAGTGTCTATAAATAGACAGTCTCAAGTTGTTACTATCCATCACTTATACCAACTAATCACATCAGAATGCCCTCTGATAAAAGCTTTGACAATATATGATCCAAATGGTACTTATGATTTTTTCGTTCTTTCACTTGAAAAGAGGATCTGAATTTTTTTTAAGGGATTGAGAAATTGATGTTCTGTTCCATGCTTTTGTGTTAAATTGATTTCATTTAAGTCTTAGCTAAACAAACAAAGCTAACTAGCATCTACGTAGCCTTCAGATAAAGTGGCCCACAACTTGCAATAGATTTGCAACTTCTTAAGTTCGCTTGCATCCATTCAATCAGGATTAGAGAGAGCATTGACATCTTTTATCAAAGTTCCACAACTACTCCAACTTCACTTTTGGGCATAATCTCAGCCACCAGTGTTAAGAGACTACCAGGTCAGGCCATAACATAAATTAAGAGTTACATTTCCGGAGTCTAAAAGCATCAGAAATCAACCAAACTTCTAAAAACAGAAAAAATTCAAGCAGAGTTTCAAGTACTAAAATCTTGAAACAAATTAAAAAATCTAGAATTGTGGACTGCCTTTCTAAAATGGTCATATGTGGAAGACACTGCTCATTTCAAACGTACATTTCACGAAGGAGGCCTACTAGATAATTCCATCACAGAATAATGCCAGTCTACTAGTGCAAGAGAGGGACCTGGACATTTACCTAGCATTATTGTTCAGACTCGAGAATAATGTCTCAAAAATAATATCTTACTCAAACTTATTTTCTATCATTGCAATGTATTCAGCTCCACCTACGCCGATCTTCATCCTCATCTACCGGATGATACCAAGTGGGCCTCTTTTTGGGGTTACTCAATCTATAATTGAGAAATATTTCTTCATCACATATTGGTCTTGTTGCGACGAGAACCAATGTACGAATTGCCGGAGGAACAACTGAATCCTCATCATTTGCAGATGTCGATTTTATCCAGAGTGAACCATACCTTTTCATAGTTACTTCCTCGTCACCACCAAACACTAAATTAGGAATGTATGGCCTCATCCTTGTTTCAGATAAATAAAAATTATACGGGCAAACCATCACATTTGGTTGTGCTCCTTTTTCAGGATGATTTGCAAAATGTCCTAAAGCAAGGGGATTCCTCCTCTCCACAACAGCACCTTGTATCAAAGACTTGTTCTCCTGTGGTTTACTTAGCACTCGCCACAAAATATCAACCTTAGCTCCTTGATTGTTTCCAGAGAATTTGGTCGTTCTCCTATCAAAACAGCCATCCCAGAATTGACGAGCTTCGTCACCAGTTCCCCAAGGTTGAGCATCTATAACAATTCCGTCATACCTTGAAATCAAATAAGGATTTCCAGCATCAACTCTTGGGTATCCAGGGATGGAGCAGTAATTAAATGGAGAATATATTACCCCCGGGTAAAATGAAACAACATCCCCGATCCCAGCTTTTCCACTCAAATATAGGCCTTGACCTGCTTCTTCATGGCCTATTTCTGATGTCCTTAATTCAAGAGTATATCCAATGCGTTCCTTCAAGGCATTAGACAATTCCATAATTTTCATGGGATGAGTTGCAGCAACAGCTGTTCTGCAAAATACGGACAATAAGAATTGCAAGACATGCATAAGCTGAAAATATAGAACAATTAGCTAAATTTGCAAAAACATAAACCAAAATATATTGACACAAGAAAAAGTTTCTATCATGGCATAAATCTTTCTCAGAACCCGATTGCAGCCTAGGATAACAAATTACCAACTAGTCACAACAATTTACTAACCCCACAGTGCATGGTCCAAAATAATTGCCACTTAAAACTGCCCAATTTATTAGCAAGTCCAGTAAATTACTAAATTATCATCTGATTTGTTTACAGCTTTGAGCTACATCATGTTGAGCATCTTATGGAAGTAAACAGGATTTAACTAAACTCTCTTTTCATTTTTTTTGAAAGTACCTCACAACATACTTACAGAAATTAAAAATACCTGCTCTGGTTTGCTTTGCAGAAAATCAATATGAGAGAAAGGACTGTGAAAACAGAACTAGTAAATGGGTCGAATATCCACGAATTATAGGTCTTATATTCTTACCAGTGGTGTCTGGATATGTCCGGCTTCTGCCTACAGCAAAACTAAGGCCACTGCGACGTGTGCTCTCCTGAACTGGTGTGCTGTCAAGCTTTATTATTGGTTTTTCCTTTTGTGCATCTGGAACCAGAATATCATCCATAACTCTACAGATGTCCCGGATTTGACTATGCACATTTTCTTGGACTTGCTTTTGCTGATCATCAAATGCCATTCTAGCAGCAAGATTGCATATCTCCTCCGCATCTTTTTCGCACGCATTCCTGATGAAATGATTGTAGCTGACAAAGATACAGGCAATAAAATTCAAAACCCGGTCAATAATTTTTCAATGCAGGTAACATGACACCAGGCAATTTAAAACATAGTAGCAACATTTGTATATGAATTCAAATTCGAATATGATTTGATGTGGAAAAAATATGGAATGCCAACTCCAATACGGAAGCATATATCTCATCAATAAAAAAATAATTGCATTTTGTATCAAATTTGGGAAGAGTTTCAGCTTCAAGAATGTTCAATTCATCAGGAAAAATAATCCGTTTGAAAATTTTGCCATTAGTTTATGTTTATAGTTGTACTCCAGATTTGTTTTAAAAAAATTTGAGCTTTTTCAGCTGTTTGTTTTTTTATTTATGTGTCAATAGAATAAATATATGAGGTACGTTTGTTGTTTGGGTTTATGTGTTCATGGGTATTAAATATATGAGGTATATTGTCAAAGACAATTAGAAGTAAGTTGACCATACTGTCTCCATATTGTACTGAATTTTGCCAAATTTCATATTACTGCTGGATTTCCATACAGCAAAAGGCCAATATGGTCAAATATTGCTACTATGATTTAAAAGATCTTTCAGAAGATGAAACATGCAAAATTATTTACAGTCATGCTGTAGAAAGCACATAAAAAGTTAAAAAGAGCCAAAGCTCTATCCAAATGAAAGTCTCTGGTGCAACTTCATACTGAATTCTCAACATCAGTTATCTCAATCAGCAAAAACACAGGAATATGCAACAAACAGAGAAACAAATACAGGTTGCCAAATGAAAACTGCTAGAATGAAAATAACTATTGGCTTAATTACAACAAACGTCTATATTGTTGAAAATAGTAGCATGAAAGGTCCTTCTTTGACTTGTGCATTAATCATAGAGACCAAGAAGCAGTTTTCATTAGCATGCACAAGTTGCTCAAATTTAGGACAAATCCCTAAAAATCAGGGTGAATTCCTGTAAGTTACGACAGTTCATGAAGCAGTTTGGCTGAAATGCAGAAGTGGAAGGCTCAGTTTGTTGTCTTCTAGTGCGAGTTATCTTTGGAAAAAGATAAGCGAATGAGTCTCAAGTTCTAAATTAACTATGGACGAGTTGCATGAGTTAGTTAGACCCAGTTAACTCATCAATCCTAGATCAAGTTCCAAAAATATAGCTTGCCAGATTTAGCCTACTCGAGGAGCTTATTATAAGGAGGTCGAAAGGCACAATTGTAATCAGTGTTTTGCTCATGAAGGACTGTGACAAGACACAGCTCACTAGATTGTGAGAGTTTGCACCAGTATGTATGTGAGAGCCTTGCTGGTAGAGCGTATTTTGGAGGGTCCAATACGCTGTGATAGAGAGACCTTTTGCAGCCAGATTTGCGCTAGGAAATAGGAGATCTCCTGTGCAAGGAAAGAGGGCCAGGCAGGCTGCAGGCAAGGAGGAGCTGGGTCAACGTTGTACCAGGGTGTTTCTAGCTAGTGTAGCAGTGAGAACGAGTTAGTTATCAGTGTGATAAATTGCCCTGTAAGAGATCTAATTGCTTAGATTCTATCAATAAATTCTACAGCAAAGGAGAGAGTTTTACCAGTTGGGTTTCCCTAGAAAAATAACTGTGTATTTGTGTGACTGTGTCTTTATCTCTGTGATTATTCCGTTGCTTATCTAGTGTTAAGAAAATTATGTGTTTTGGTGAAAGACCGTTTAGCTTCAGATTGTTCATCATAACAGTTGTAGGATTTCAAGGAAAATTAACATGGTATCAGAGCAGAGTCAGTATAAAGACCATCACTAACCATCCAAGTGCATCTCACCTAAGTGGATATCAATCTAATCTGGCGGAGGACTTAAGGAGCTGATCCAGTGTGAAGAGGAGGACAAGTTTTGTGCTATCTCTTGTGATTTGGACAGGCCGAGTTTAGGAGGAGCTGCTGGACGAGTGTTTTGTTCTGTGGAAGTTCTATGGGTGAAATCTCTAGGCCAAGTCCTGTAGTACATCAGAGAGGGTTGCAGCTCTAAACCTCATCTGAAAGCAGGCCTCAATGCCTCAATGGATAACCAATTTTAGGGTAGATTACCCTCAGATCTGAGCACATGGATTATGCACAGGGCCGATGCTTAGGTAGTGTGACCACAGGCAGAAAAGAGCATGAATTGAGGAGGCTGCAGGTGGATCCTACCCTAGTTTGAGGGAGCCACAGCACTGTCAATCAGGGCTGAAGTTGGAGTTGACATGGAGGTGACAGAAGCCCTAAAAGGAGGGCCGAGAACCTCAATTCTAGTGCACAGAACAGTGAATATTTCAGGATAGTGTGGACATCTTGAAAGGTGAGTTGATTGGTATCCTAGAGGTTGATTTTCTAGGTGATGGAGAGCTGTCCTAAGGTCTAGGACAGCAGATCATATGCCCTAGTTGAGGGTTTCTTCAAGCAAGAACAACCATCAGAGGTTTTGTCCCTAAATGCATCTCCAAGTGTGAACCGGAAGGCATGTAAGGCAGAAGATGGAGGAGTTGTCTTGAAGTGAAGAAGGAAGCGGAAAGTTCTGTTAATGAAGTATGTTCAAAGGGTTTGAACATCAGATTTAGATGCCCTAGTCTAGGGTTGTTGCAGTGCATAGACAGTCAGCCCAGTCAAGCCTAAAGTCGGTCCAAAAGCAGCGTGCACGTGTGGACAGAGGAAGGGTCATTGTATGGCTGTCAAGGAGCACTAATGATAGTATATTGTAGGTCTGTCCTGAAATTTTTTAGGGCAGCGGTTCATAGATCCACGAGTGCAAAGATCTCTCAAGGAGTGGGTATGCATGAGGTCCGAGTTCTGTCAAGTATTTGACAAGGAGACCTAGAGATGCAAGGGCAGCGAAGGTTATGGAGAGATATCGCTAGGTGGAAGACTATCCTAGTGGTGTTTGGACAGAGATCTGAAGCAGTCTAAGATCAATAAGTGTATGGACTGTTTGTGGTTGATTTGGAACCACAGCAGGGAGCTACTACTCAACCCGGAATCTCATGGGGGAGCTACTACTACGACCCCATATCGAGCAATAGGATATCAAACACACAGGGGAGCATGTCTCAACCCCGGTATCACATCGGGGAGCTCATTCTCAACCCGGAAATGCATAGGGTTCTCTCAACCCAATGTTACTGCCTATTGATCTTCCCATTGATGACTCTAAGCAGTCATGTGGTAGAACATTTGCATCATAATCCGGCTTGGACCAGATAACCGACTTAACAAGAGGTAAGGATCACACGCCTCTAAGGCTCCTCAACCCATTGTCTAGACAGGGAGGAACAATCCCAACAAGCCCTGCTTGTGGGTATGATGCCAACTAGGGTATACTCTGCGACGACCAAAGGTGCGGGAGAAACTCAAATTGTCAAAATGGACAAGGATCACACACATCCCACGGGTGACAGATATGGGAGCAACATCTACAACCCTATTGTCCAGAGTTCCCTCAACCCCAGGAGCCCTTCATCTCAATTCCACAACTTGGGAGCTCAGACAGGGAGGAAGAATTGGCTTAGTGTCCTCGATCAATGCTGCTCTCTGTAGCAACATATCATCCTGCTCATATCTGGTAATCATCATGTCTCAATAGCAGTTGTCTCCTGTTTATACAGGACATCAACTCACATATCATGTTAGAACATAAATAATCATATAAATCACAAAAGGATACCATATTCATCCTCCCTCTCGAAGAGGTGCCAATCACAAGCCTAAGCTTGTCTCATTCAGCTGCATTGTCTCAATATATGACAGTATCTCGACCCAAATATATATATGGGATTCTCTGCCAATCGGATCCCATTCTTTGTCAATGCAATGTATCCATATCCAAATCATGCTCAGACAGCTCTCTAAGGAGCTTCTTCATCCTGCCTCACAGCTAGCCATGCTAGCAACATTGTACTCAACCTTCGTCGTGCTATGGACCTCTCATCCAAGATATCATGGTAGATCTCATACCAAAGCAGCATCCAAATGTGCTCATCAATAATAATCTCAAATATCAACAATACACCCATGCAGTCACATATCATATAAATAATGTCTTACATCAAGAATTGATCATCTTATGCAAATATCTCGGAGGATGCTCGGTTATGAACTCATTCAAGTTCTATGCACATCAAGTGTGTATATATCTATATATATATATATATATATATATACAGATGGATGTTCAAAGCGAAACATCAATGCTTCAATCAACTGTCGAATGCCATGTCATGTTCAACAACATATTGAACTTCAAATCGGAGTGTCCAAGGATTTGCATTTCCACTTTCCAATACTTCTTCATAGCTTCATAATATAGATTATATTTTCCCAACTTTCAAAGATCGATTCGTCATTTCAACCTTCAAAGGCCATCTCCCTCTTACTTGGATCATCATAGGCTCATTTCCTGTCAAGAGTAGATCATCAGTATAAAATCAAAACCAAAATCAAACTCATACCTTGGAACACTTTTGAAGTAGAGGTTTGGATCAAAACATCATCTAGGCTTCACCAGATAACTGTCAATGCGGACATATCTGGATCGGAGAGCTTGCCCATGCAATGCTCACTACAACCATAACACTTTACCAAACCAACATTCTCAGCCTTTCATAAATCAATATTAAGCAATCAAATCAACTAAGTCAGCTCATCAAAGTTTAGAAGCCAGATCAACACTAATATCAAAGTCATCAATATCTTAGTGTCAATTCTTTAGACCAGGTGACAGGAAGAGCTTTCATCAAGTGCAATATCAATCCAAAACTTTATCAAGTCATTCTTATGATTATAATACAAGTCATTTGTGTTACTAGATGTGAATGCATCCACCAAGGATAAGTCATGCAGGTTCCATCTTCATACTGAATCACAACTATTAATACTTCAACCACTGTGTTAGGAACAAGGAGGCCAACACAAAACCATTTTTCTGAATACCCATATAAGTCACTGAAGGTCATCAAGGCAAGCCATCAGTCGTAAAATCAAATCATTAGTCATTAAGTCAGATCCAAATTTGCTTATTGTAGAGAGATCTATAATCCAAAACATGTCTCAGTCATCAAGCCAAAGTTCTAAGTCGTTGTCAGGCATCATGTCAAAACTCCAAACATTGCTCATCTATATCAATAAGCCAAATCATGTCAAACTCTTGTAGCACAAAATTTTAATCACAATGACATATTTATATGTTTGTCCTGGTCACCTGCAAACACAAGTTCAGTCTTCATGTTCATATTATAGCAAACATTCAAACTTTCCTGCTCAAAGATCTTTCTGTTGTCTGCTCCACATCTGTAGGACTAACACCTTTCAAGAGAACATATGATTTCATGCACAAAACTTCATTTTTGTGTCCTGAAGGCATAGTCGCACCCTTGGACCTTCCTCAGTGCGGCTGGGAGACCGCAGTCGCACTCTCTGGGATGTTATGCGAGCGATTGTGGCTTCCAACTGCCAAACCCTAGCTCAGAATTGACTCAGTGCCTTGGTCGCACCCTTGAGATTGCATCCGTGCGATTGGGAGGCTACAGTCGCACCTGTAGGCTTTCTTCTGTATCACTGAGGCTTAGAGCAAGGGAAAACTTCTCTTTCCTCAGATTAGACCTTTGTTGCAAATCATCAATGTCAGATACCTGTTTATTCATGCCCAAAAGTCATATTTCAGCAGTAAAAAATATACATATAATGCAAATGACAGTAGGAGAAGGGATCTTATGGAGAGGTTTTCCCTCTAAATGGGAATCCACTTCAGGCATCTTCATTCATGCCATCAACCTGTCTAAAATAATGTCATGCATCAACAGATTTGTTAGATCATAAAGTCAAACATATACCCATCATAGTCATAACATGCTCACATCAGTTACTATATCATGACATCACTCTTCCATCAAGGGTTAGAGTCAAGGAGCTAACGGAAGGGGACTTCAAGGGTCATGATCACATGCATTACTTCTTTCAAGTCAATCCGTCAAGTTAGGGCATTCAGTTTCACCATATGCCATAATTACTAATCAAAACATAACCTTTGTTAATGAAGGATCTAGAATGTCAATCTCATAGTTATAATTCTATCATGGTTACCATGCTTATCATGATCAATAGAATAAAGACATGTCATTCAATAAAACTTTACCAAAACAACAAGAGTGCCAACCATTTTTCCATACTTTCATCATACTCATCACAAGCATTATCAATACCATTATATATATAGGAATCAATGAGGTAACTTTCTATATGAGATCCATCATGTCTTATGCATGTCAAGTATTAAGAGCATCATTTACTAGAGTCAAGGTGCTAACCTTCTTCACAGAATCAAGATTTCCAAAAACAATAGATGTTAGCCAAACATCAAGTATACCACTATATCCAAGATCAACAATAAGTAGCCTCGTAGAATCAAGAAAAATGTTCAATACCAGGTGCACCATTTCATCATAAGAACCAAGGATCCAGATCACTTCCATATGCATGCATGAGCCATTTGAGAAGGAAACATTCTCAACATACCATAGGGCTAACCTTGCCATTCAATATTACAGCTGAAACATAACATTGAAATAGTATACCATGCATACCTTGTAGTATTCAAAAACCTGTGCACCTTCTCATTTGACATAGGTAGCTTGAAGTACTTTGTCACCTTTTCATCAAGTGCCTCTTTTTCAATGCTAGATCTTCTCTTCCTGCACTAGCCATGATCCTCAAGAAGGATCCACTCATCAAGAAGTTAGGGGCATCCAAATACTCATATATATATGCAGGAAGCATGAGTAGTAGTCAAAACAATAATCATATCTATAAGTCTAAACAAAAGTAAAGACATAGAGAAGCATCACAAGTCTAGAAATACTTATCTTCAAAGAGAGGTGATCCTCTCCTTCTTGAACCAACCTTCAAGAGCCATTTCTATCCATAGTCCACATAACAATGTTTCCTTCAATCAACTTTATCAACAACCATGCCTACTAGAGACTATCCCATATAGGGCTTCATCAAATCTGTCATAAGTGCTTGAACATCTTGACTTTGACCATGCTAGGGTTTCTTGATTACTCTTTTCTCAAATCATTGCCATAAACTAGGGTTTCTCTCAAACCCTAGCCATCAAACCCTTATGCACTAACTACCTAGGGTTTCCTTAATATCTTAGAATTCTTTTATGTCTCCACCATCCTCTTCTTGCTTCCAACAAAAGTGTCTCCATGGGGGTGATCTCCATGACTTTTCTTCAGCCCACCTCTGATACCATGTTAATTTTTCATAGGGCTATATTGTTCTTTGCTTTGATAATTGCATTTCTTCATTAACACATTAAGTTCATCCCATAACATCATAACAATATTCAAATTTACATCATTATTTATCAACATATGCAACTATGTAGAAAGAACAATATCATCATCGTCAATGCAGCAGAACATAAAGGAACACTAGAAGAAAAGCATGCACACATAGAGACACTAGGATGTGAAAATTCCAAGTTCTAGATTTGGAATCCTACTGCAACAAACTAAACTACTTCTCCTACTTGTAAATTAGATTTAACAAGTTATTTTGTAGATTACTTCTGAAAACATTGAAGCAGTTACTGAAGCAGCCTTCACTTACTTAAATTATATGTGAAAACAGTAAAGTGAGCAAGAGAAATAACATACATAGGACGTCGTTATTTTTGGACAAATGTCCCCAAAAAACCCCAATGCGAGAAAACCGGTGCAACAGATCTGAGGGTTTTATTATTAAGCAACAGTAATATTTGAATACATCTCTGATTGTCTCACCGAACAAATCAGTTACAAAGAATATGGCTAACAGAAAGATTAGTGAGGTTACCTCACTCTATCACTGGAAATCCCAGTTGATCGAGCCACTGAATGATGTGCCTCTGGCAAACTCTGTGCTGCCTCTGCACAGTCACTGCGCAGTCCCGACATCAACCCTCTTGGGCACTGCGTCACTCAGCTGGTGAATCGATCTACTCCACAGAAATTCCGATCTCTGCCTCCCAGTCTCAAATCCCAGCTTCCGACTTCTTAAATCATCCTTCCAGCAAACCCTTGGATTTCCTCTGGCCCTCGCGTAGCCCTGCGTGGCTCTGTGCAACAACTGCTAGATCGCTCTCTGCCTTTCTCTACTGATGATTCTCCGGCTGAGAAAAAATTCTCTTTGAATACTGTGTTTGCCCCTCACTGCAATGCAGAATCACTTAGATCTGGTTTTCGTATTGAACACTGCTCACTTTTGAAAATTCGATCACTTGATCCTTTTGGTGTACTTTACAAATGACCTTCAAGCCTTCCTTTATAGTCTTCTCATTGAGACTTCAACGACCAAGATTAGATCTCCAATCAACGGCTAAGATTACATTTAGACGTGATATGCTTTTTCTAGAAGTTTCACCCACAATTTAAATTAATACCCATTAATTATTTTAATTTCCTAAGTTAGACTTAGAGTCCTCATTAAAAATAATTAATTTATCAAATAAAATTGTTTTTGGGTGGAATTTCCCAAAACAATTTATGGGTTATCTGTAATGCATGTGTCTAAGCCTCTCCACAAAATTTAAGACTTAGAGCACATCCGATGCTACCAAAAATCAACACTCCCTCTTAGCGAGGAATGTGCTCTAACAGATATGCCTTGCTGCACACTACTCTGTTTCTAAAGCATCTCCCTCTGCGCTGTTGGTGTCTGAAACGCCGCCCATCAAACACTGCGCTACTGCTACTGTACTATTGTTGACCCTGCCACGATCAACACTACATTTTTACTGCAACTCCCTCTCAAACGCTGCATCTGCTACTAGCACTGCCACTGCTAACACTACACTGCAACTCAGTTGCTGAGAGAAGCAACTGAAAAACATCCATGAATCTGAACAAGTGTTCTGGATACATCTCGATGTTGAAACTCTGACTGTTGCTAGTCCCACGTTGTCCCTTTGAAGCACTGCGTTGTTGCTGCTCTGCACTGCGTCCCTATGTGTTGCTACAACTCTGCTCTGTGCTACTCAGATTTAGCGCTGCTAAACACCGCATCTGTCATTTCGGCACTCCTGCATCAATTGAAAACTCCTCCAGCCTGCTATTGCTGATCTTGGGCACGCGTAGTGTAATATTCCCAATTAGCTTTGCTAATTGGAATATTTCATTTTTGTTTAATTTTGCCGCTTTAGCTAGAAGTAATAAATAAAGTGAGAAATAAGAGGGGTCACCTCACTTTAGTCACCTCACTTTATAAATAAAGTGTTCTTTTCCTAGTTGATTGACGTTATAACTTAGAGAGGGGGCCTTGGGGGTCCACATGAGTATGATGGGGAGGCATCAGGCTGACCCAAGGTTAACTGCGCAGGTCAAAGGAGAGTAAGGACGCAGGTAAGTTTTGGAGGGAGTTTGGCATTATAAAAGGAGGGGTTCTCACCTCATTTGGACATGCTTGATTTGATATTGATATTGAGAGCTAGACTTCTGTCTGCTTCAGCACGCCGGTTGTTTAGTCGGTTTGCAGCACTGTTTAGTGCAACCGAGTGTCTTCGGTCGGAGATCTCACCCTTAGCCTCGGGGGACTTCGAGTGCCTGCCCTGGTAAGGTTATTTCTGGTTTCACCCTTAGCTTCGGGGGACTTCGAGTGCCTGCCCTAGTAAGGTTATTTTCTGAGTAACATCCTTCAGTTTTCAGTGGAGTTAGTAGCAGTTTCAGGTGGAGATTTGGAGAGGAAGAAGCCCTCTTGTGGCTGCGCAGATCTAGAAGGCAGAACGTTGTTTCAAGGGGAGGAAGGACGCAGTTCCAATCTGAGAGGAAGGACGCTGTTCCAGGGGAAGAAAGGACGCAGATCAGGCTTAGAGAGAGGACGCAGGCTTAGAGAGAGGACGGTGTTCGGGGAGACGGAAAAGGGCCCAGCGGTACCGAAGACACATTGGCGAGATCCGGACTTGGAGATTGCAAGTCGGTATTTGGGATCTGGTTACGCAGGGTACGGATGCGAGAAGTGCGTAGATCCGGAAGGAGATTGCGGATACGAGGGTATATTGGCGAGATCCGGCCTAGATGCGGAAGGATAGCATCAGATCCAGCCTTGGAGGTTGCAGATCTGAGGAGATATTGGCAGATCCAGCCTAGATCTGAAGAGATAGCAGCAGATCTAGCCTTGGAGGACGCAGATCTGGAGTGATAGGACGCAGATCTGGACAGGGAGGCTAGAGGACGCAGAACTAGTCAGAGAGGACGCTGATCTGATGAGTAGGATCTTGTGTGCAGGTTTGGACAGCGTTTTTCAGTGCTTCCAGCCTTGAGGAGCTGATCATCTCATTTGGAGGGTTTGTGACGGCTGTTTCATCTATGTTACCAACATTTATCTAGCATGATAGTGAATTTTTATTGGTGAGGTTTGGAGGAGTGATATCGACCATCTTCTAGTCTTGACTCACTGTGTTCATTGCATTCAGTGACGGCCTTCATGACTTCGACGGCTAGAGACAGTGTCATATTCTTGGCGCTGTCACATTTACGAGAGGGTCTTCACTTGCCTTGAGCAAGGATAGGTGCCCTCATTCTGATTTTTTTGTACTCCTCTCTATGTACTTTCAGATTAATAAAATGGCTCAGTTTTCTGGCATTCTATGTGTAATTGTTCCATGATCTGGTTCAGCATTGTATTTTCTATATCTGTCTGGCATATTTCTGTTTATTACCGGTTATTTCCCTTTGGGGATATTACAGTGGTATCAGAGCATAGATGCAGCTCGGGGGTAAAGGGTGCTTTCTGACGGCAGGGATAACCCTGGTTATGGAGTCTTTTTCGAAGTGATTACGATCGGGAGCCACGAGGACAGTTCGGCGGAAGCGGCACGACGGGGCCCGAGAACGCTTGGAATTCTCATGGCCGGATGATGTGAGGTTTAAAGAGGCGGTCCTCCGTCACATACAGGAGACGTCACAGAGGCTTTCAGCCATAGAGATCAGTCAGAGGGAACCCCCTAGAATTCTTCAGGTCGGAGAAGGATCGGGCATGTCTCGCCACATACCAGATGCTATTCCCATTGTGACAGCTCAGGGATCCACTATGCCCACATTCTCACCAGAAGACACAGAGACAGGAGTGCGGGGAGGTGCACAGAGGGTCAATCTAGCACCCACGCGACACACCATGCCTACTTTCTTGGTAGAGGACGAGGGGTCGACAGCCCCGAGAGAGGTGAGTCCAGCTCAATGGGCAGCCGCTTTTACAGAATGGCAGGGCTTAGGCCAGGCATTCATGGATACTCTCCCTTTTGAGCGCTATCTCCAGTATCGATACGGCCTCAAACCCCCTGAGCATGAGCAGCACCAGCATAAGGGGCGCGGATACCACCGTGATGACCACCGTGCGGCGAGTAGATTCCATTTGCCTATGTTTGATGGTTCATCAAAGACTACGGCAAAGTCCTGGGTGGAGAAGCTGGACATCTATTTCTAGCTTAATCAGATGTCGGAGACGGAGGCCATTAAGATGGCTACATTGCATTTAGAGGGTGAGGCTCAGGATTGGTGGTTTCATGGATTGGCGACACTTGGGCATTCCACAGTGACGACATATGCCGAGTTTACCAGGAGAGTGGTAGAGCGTTTTGACAGGAGGGATCCGGAGCAGCATTTTGTTGAGCTGACCAAAGCTCAAACAGACTGGGAGTGCAGAAGCATACATCTCGGATTTCTTGAGGGTTTCAGTGATGGTACCTGACTTATCGACAGCTCGGATGGTCTATATGTTTGTGGAGGGGCTGTCAGAGCCACTTCGTGGCCTAGTCCGGTCGAACAAACCGGCTACACTGCAGGATGCCATCAGTAGGACTCGAGACTTGCAAGATGTCTTGCCCAGGACTCGGCCACCTTACCCCCAGAGACAGGCTTTCCAGCCTAAGGGTAAGGACACGAGGGCTCCGCCTCCCAAGGCGAATCCGGGACGAGGGCAGATTGATGATGAGGCCAGGAGAGAGCTGAGGCGGAAGCGATTGTGCTTCACTTGCCAGGAGCCATGGGCACCGGGACACAAATGTGCGGCAGGGAAGGCACATTTCATAGAGGTCTTCTCCGAGAGCAGCGGAGAAGAGGATGAGGAGGATGATGAGGAGGCAGGAGGATGTTATGCAGCTCAGAGTACCTCACCACCTCCACCACCCGCGACAGGTGGGGCATCATTTGCACCTACTGGGGGAGCTCTAGCAGCATTGCGAGGAGTCCCCAAGTATCTGACATTGCGCGTACGGGGGACAGTGCGCGGACAGCGCGCGGACAGCGGGTTTCGGTCTTAGTCGATAGTGGGGCCACCCACAACTTCATTGATGCCCAGATGGTTGAGCGGAGAGGCATACCGACGGAGGGCTTTGATGGGTTTTCTGTTTTGGTACCAGGAGATCAGACCATGGCATGTGCTCGATATGTACCCGAATTATCAGTGACGATGGGCACCTATACATTGACCGATCACTTCTTTGTGATGGACATCCCGGACACCAATGTGATATTGGGAGTTCAGTGGCTTATTACTCTGGGGAAGGTCACAACGGATTGGAAGGCCTTAGAGATGGAGTGGGATGATCCCAAGACGGGGAAGCATGAGAAGATACGAGGGCAGAACACATATCCACCCCAGACAGTATCGGCACACAGCATGGAGGCGACTTTCCACAAGGGAGATATAGAGTGGGCAGTAGAGTTGCGGGCTTCAGAGGCAGTGGATACAGGGCGGACGGTGCACCCTGATCTGCAGTCTATTCTCGATAGATATGCAGTAGTTTTTGGGGACATTCCGCCAGGACAGCGACCGGATCGGGGGTTTGAGCACACGATCGAGCTTGAGCAGGGGATACAGGCGGTGATTACCACACCGTATAGGCATCCCAAGGCCTATCGGGATGAGATAGAACGGGCCATTCAGGAGTTGCTGGCCCTTGGGCACATTCGACCCAGCACCAGTCCTTTTGCTTCTTCAGTAGTGCTGGTGAAGAAGAAGGACGGCACATTACGCATGTGCATTGATTACAGAGCTCTGAACAAGAAGACCCTGAAGAATAGGTACCCCATTCCCAGGATCGACGAGCTGATGGATGAGTTGAGAGGAGCACGGTTCTTCTCAAAGATTGATTTGAGATCCGGGTACCATCAGATACACATGAGGGAACAGGCCATTCCCAAGACTGCTTTCAGGTGTCATTATGGGCACTTTGAGTTTTTGGTCATGCCATTCGGGTTGACCAATGCACCAGCCACCTTTCAGTCTTGTATGAACCACATTTTCAGGGATCATCTGAGAAAGTTTGTACTGGTTTTCTTTGATGATATCCTTATATACAGCAGGACTTGGGAGGAGCATCTCCAGCACATTGAGACGGTCTTGCACATTTTGGAGGAGCAGCAGTTCTTTGCCAAGCTCTCCAAGTGTGAGTTTGGGTTGACGGAAATGCTGTATCTGGGACACATTATAGGAGTGGACGGGGTGAGGGTCCACGAGGAGAAGATCAGGGCTATCAGGGACTGGCCAGAGCCACGGAATGTAACAGAACTTCGAGGGTTTATTGGTATCTGCACCTACTACAGGAAGTTCGTCAAGGGCTTCTCTCAGCTTGCTGCACCCCTCACGGAGCTGATGAGGAAGGGGGCATTCAGTTGGTCGGATACAGCACAGCGAGCTTTTGACAAGTTCAAGGAGGTGATGAGCAGTTGTCCCGTGTTAGCATTGCCAGACTTTACGCAGCCCTTTGTCCTAGAGTGCGATGCATCAGGAGAGGGGATTGGTGCAGTTTTGATGCAGGAGGGTCATCCGATTGCGTTCGAGAGCCGGAAGCTCCTTCCACACGAGAGGCTATATCCCATATATGACAAGGAGATGCTGGCCATCATGCATGCGTTGGCCAAATTCCGGCAGTACCTGGTAGGTGGCAGATTCCGGGTGAGGACAGATCATAACAGCCTGAGGTACTTTCTGGAGCAGAAGCAGTTGCAGGAGAGGCAGCAGAAGTGGATCAGCAAGATCCAGGCATACGACTTTGACATAGAGTATGTCAAGGGGAAGAATAACGTGGTAGCTGATGCCCTTTCCCGTAGACCGGCCACGTTGTCACTCATGAGCTTGGACGCTGACTGGAAGGCTCGACTACTGGTCGAGTACTCCAAAGATAGATTTGCATGCGAGGTTCTGGATGGGCAGGTAGCGGATAGCAAATACAGGGTGGTCGATGAGGTCATCTATTACAGGGACAGGATCTTCTTGACTGAGGGGTCTCAGCTCAAGGAGAAGATACTCCAAGCTTCACATGATTCACCATTGGCGGGCCATCAGGGGTTCACCAAGATGTACAGGGCCATCCGGGAGAGATTTGCATGGAAGGGCCTCAAGGAGGACGTACTCCAGCATGTCAGGGAGTGCGAGGTTTGCCAGCGGAACAAGGGAGAGATGAGTCATCCTGCGGGGTTGTTGCAGCCGCTTCCCATTCCGGAGGGGAAGTGGGAAAGTATTTCGAAGGACTTCATCACGGGGTTGCCCACAGTGCAGGGCAAGGACTGCATCTTCGTAGTGGTTGACCGGCTAACGAAGTATGCTCATTTTTTCGCCATTTCGGCACATCACACAGCGGCACAGGTGGCAGAGTTGTTTTTCCGGGAGGTTTTCAGATTGCATGGTCTACCCAAGACCATTGTTAGCGACCGGGACAGCCGTTTTATGGGTGGATTTTGGCAGGAGCTCTTCCGACTAGTGGGGACCGAGTTGACACCGAGCACTAGTTATCATCCCCAGACGGACGGGCAGACGGAGATAGTTAACAAGTGGCTAGAGGGCTACTTGCGTAACTACGTCAGTGGGCAGCAGAGAGCATGGCTGAAATGGCTACATCTGGGCAAGCACTGCTACAACACAACCCACCATATGTCTATCGGTATGACACCTTTCTATGCGTTGTATGGATATCATTCCCTATCTTTTGTGGACATGATGTTTGGTGTTAGCAGGGCTCCGCGAGCCAAGTTATGGATCCAAGAGAGCCAAGACATCCTCCGGGCTCTCAAGGACATCATAGCCACAGCACAGAATCAGCAGAAGTTGTATGCTGATAAGGGTCGGGTGGAGAGACACTTTGAGGTAGGGGACCTAGTCTACCTACGGTTACAGCCATACCGACAGTCTTCGCTCAAACAGAAGGGGGCAGAGAAGCTAAAGCCTCGTTTTTATGGACCATACGGGGTGATACGCAGGATCGGGCAGGTTGCATATGAGTTGGAGCTGCCCCAAGGCAGCCGGATTCATAACATCTTTCACGTATCATGCCTGAAGAAGGCACTGGGCCAGCATGTGAGAGTCACCGAGGAGCTACCGCCTACAGATGATGAGGGGCATCTGGTGTTGCAGCCGGAGGCTATTATCGACACCAGGGAGAGGCAACTGCATAGCAGGAAAATCAGAGAATTCTTGGTGAGATGGAAGGATTTGCCGGATGAGGATGCCACTTGGGAGGATGAGAGGATCTTACAGCATCCATCACTTCAGTTGCTTGAGGACAAGCAACGTTTTGCCGGGGGAGACTGTAATATTCCCAATTAGCTTTGCTAATTGGAATATTTCAATTTTGTTTAATTTTGCCGCTTTAGCTAGAAGTAATAAATAAAGTGAGAAATAAGAGGGGTTACCTCACTTTAGTCACCTCACTTTATAAATAAAGTGTTTTTCCTAGTTGATTGACGTTATAACTTAGAGAGGGGGCCTTGGGGGGTCCACATGAGTATGATGGGGAGGCATCAGGCTGACCCAAGGTTAACTGCGCAGGCCAAGGAGAGTGAAGGACGCAGTTAAGGTTTTGGAGGGAGTTTAGCACTATAAAAGGTGGGGTTCTCACCTCATTTTGGCATGCATGATTTGATATTGATATTGAGAGCTAGACTTCTGTCTGCTTCAGCATGCCGGTTGTTTAGTCGGTCTGCAGCACTGTTTAGTGCAACCGAGTGTCTCCGGTCGGAGATCTCACCCTTAGCCTCGGGGGACTTCGAGTGCCTGCCCTGGTAAGGTTATTTCTGGTTTCACCCTTAGCTTCGAGGGACTTCGAGTGCCTGCCCTAGTAAGGTTCTTTTCTGAGTAACACCCTTCAGTTTCAGTGGGAATTGGTAGCAGTTTCAGGTGGAGATTTGGAGAGGAAGAAGCCCTTCTTTTGGCTGCGCAGATCTAGTAGGCAGAACGCTGTTTCAGGAGGAGGGAGGACGCAGTTCAGATCTGAGAGGAAGGACGCTGTTCCTGGGGAAGGAAGGACGCAGATCAGGCTTAGAGAGAGGACGTTGTTCCAGGAGACAGAAGGACGTAGATCTGAAGGCACATTGGCAGATCCAGCCTTGGAGATTGCAGATCTGAGGAGATATTTGCAGATCTAGTTCTGTAGGGTGCAGATCTGGAGAGATAGCATTAGATCCAGCTTGGGAGGTTGCAGATCTGAGGAGATATTGGCAGATCCAGCCTAGATCTGAAGAGATAACATCAGATCCAGCCTTGGAGGTTGCAGATCTGAGGAGATATTGGCAGATCCAGCATAGATCTGAAGAGATAGCAGTAGATCTGATCTAGGAGGACGCAGATCTGTAGGGATAGGACGCAGATCTGGATTGGAGGCTTCAGATCCAGTAGATCTGAGCATATAAGACACAGATCCATCAGGGAGGACACAGATCTGATGAGTAGGAGCTTGTGTGCAGGTTTGGATAGCGTTTTTCAGTGCTTCCAGCCTTGAGGAGATGATCATCTCATTTGGAGGGTTTGTGGCCAGCATTTCATCTATCTTCTGCGCTGTCACTAGCAGGGTCAGCGTTTTTATTGGTGAGGGTTTGGAGGACTGATATCAGCCATCTTCTAGTCTTCAGCTCATAGTTCCATTGCTTTCCAGCAGCAGCCCTTCATAGCAGCTTCAGCCAGCTAGGACGCTGTCCTTATTTGCAGCCATCTTTTGTCCTGAGAGGGTCTCCACTTGCCTAGGGCAAGGATAGGTGCACTCATTCTGATTATCTTGTACTCCTCTCTATGTACTTTCAGATTAATAAAATGGCTTAGTTTTCTGGCATTCTATGTGTACTTGTTCCATGATCTGGTTCCAGCATTGTATTTTCTATAGCTATCTGGCATATTTCTGTGTATTACTGGTTATTTCCCTTTGGGGATATTACACGTAGCAAGGTTATGATCCAAGAGGTGGATTCCTCAAGGATCCTGCCCAACTTAATTTCTTGTGAACTTACAGCTCAATGTCGCCCCATCTCCCTCTTAGAGATTTGTGGGCACTCATGGCGTACTCATCCTCATCAATCTTCGCGGTCGCAGCCTTCGAATCGTGCTTCTTGTCCTTTTCCTTTTTCTTCAAAGGACATTGGGTAGCGTAGTGACCAAGTTCACCACACTTGAAGCAACTAATCTTCAAGACGTATTTCTTATGTCTCCGTTGCTCCTGCTGCCCTTTGGATGCGAGGGCTGCATTTTCTTCCTCCTCCTGCTTCAACTTCGATCCACTGCCACTGTTGCCATCAAGTTTACACTTGTCAAGGTCTCTCCTTAGCTCTTCTTGGTGAAGAGCAGCCCACATCTCTTCATAGCCCGGTAAGGTGACTCTGCCCAAGATGCTCTGGACAAACACTTGCCATTCTTCAGAGGCTGCGTTAAGAGCTAGTCTCACCATCGATGTAGGAGAAGGGGTGGCCCCTACTGCTGCTAGTTGATCATGGATTTCCTGAAGTTTTGTCAGGAACGGAACAATTTGCTCCCCTTTCTGCATCTGCATCATCCTCAATTTTTGCTCTAAGTACATCTTCTGTTGCTCGGAAGAGCCTTCATACCGTGTTTCCAAGGCTTCCCACATTTGCCCGGCTGTGTCCTTGCCAACTATATAGGACACTATGTGATCCTTGACTCCATCAAGGAGAAAACTTTTGGCCTTTGCCATATCAGTCGTGTACTTCTTCAGCGGATCTGGATCGGTAGGGACAATCACCGTGCTCGTCACAAAAAGCTTGAGATCGTACTCATTTAGGAGACAAGTGATTCTTGCCTTCCAGATCATGTAGTTGGAGGCTCCCTCCAACCGGTCCTGATCTCTAAGCCCGTGAGCTGCCATGGTTGTCAAGAATGTCGAATCCACTCCTCTTCTCCCCCTCTGCACAGCACTGGACAGGCTTACGCACTCCTTCTGGAGTTTGTAGATCTATTGCCCAGATCTGCTGCTTAGATCTTGGAAAAATGAAATTCCCCGACTAGGAACTTCCTGAGGAAGCAAATTCCCTCACTATGTTGTCGCTTCCTCTTTTGATGACTTTCTGCCCAGCAAACAAAATTTTGCTTGCAGAAAACTGCGTCCCACCAACTCTGCGCTGAGGCTCTACACTGCTCCCTACGCCTCGACAAAATTTCGTTCTGGAAGCCCTTCCTCCCTGTCGACTCACTCAGAGAGAGACTTTCCCGAAAATTTCAACCGTCTAGGCCTGGACTGCGCAATCCCTCTGGGGATACGATTTGTTGCTTTCTGCAGCTCTTCGGCCTCTGTCTCAGCACTAGATCTGCTCTTCCTATTTCACAATCAACGCTCTTCATCTATGCAACTAACCAGCGAAACAACTACAACATTCATGAAATGAACCCAAAATGTATACACTCTTAAATCTGATTCTGAAGATTGTATTGAACTGTCACTAACTGAAATCAATTGTCGAACCATGTGGTCACTCAGCGAAATCTTCGGAATGCTGAAACTTCATATTTTAGTCCTTGGTCGCATGGAGGATGTGATGTGTGTGTGACTGGGATGCCCCAGTTTCACTGAGGAAGAGCTATGTGTGCAACTAGGAGTTCTGCTCTCACTGATGAGCCTAGAAGCGTGCAACTGGGAGCCGATCTGATGGTGGGAACCCTAACCTCTTGGTCGCATGCACAGAGGGGGATTTGTGCGACTGGAAGGTTCCAGTCGCACTCATGAGCCGAAGAGGGTGTGACCGGGGTCAAAATCTTCTAGTTTTGTACCTGTGACTGGGGCCCAAAACCCTAAATCAAAGATGTGAGCCTCGGACCCTGCAATTGCACCTCAGAGCGAACCTATTCTTTCGCGGACGAGCCTCGGACCTGTGCGAGCCAAAAACCAAGAGACAAGAGTGTCTCATCATTGTGTCCAAATAAGGTAGAGGACACTTTTATTTATAGTCTTCCAATGGGTCCACTTGCTTTAGGGTAGACCTGATCTAATATGCACATGTGTATAGGTCCGACCTAATCCAATGCACATGAGTGGGTTCATAAATTCAAAAACCAACTTCTGCGTATCCAAATGAGGTGATCTTTAGGTCGATTTTGGTCCTCTCAAAAAGAGGAATTCAATGCAATCATCATCTTTGTCATCTGAGCTGTCCAAGGTGGAATTTGACTGCAGTTGCATAATTATAACATCTTGGTGAGAGCTAGAAGTCTCATTTGGTCTTGGAAGTCTCCTTTTAAAGTTTATAAGAGAAGTTCTAATGGGTTTTCCCCTTGGAGGGGTTTTTCCATGGCATAGAGCCTATATCTTGTGTTCATGGTTGTGATCTTCTTGTTTTGGCATTTATTTGATGATAAGAAAACAGATATAATAATCTAGGAAGAAGAATATAATCACAAATAACTATCATGAATGGAAAATGGAAATAACTTGCTGCCCTAATGGATTTTCCAACATGAAATCAGAGCTAAGGTCAGTAATACAGGTAGCTAGAAGATCTCATGAAATGGCTTGCATTGCTCTTTGAAGTCAAGATAAATGGACTGTGCATACTTGCTTTGAAGGATGAAATAATTGAAGGCACATCTAAGCTAGAAAGGGTATTTTTCTACATGTTACAGTAAGTCCAGACCTTTGTATTTAGGGCTGAAAGTCCTAAGATTGAAAAGACCGAGAAGCATATATCTGGAAACCATTTCATCTTCTCAAAAGTTCGAAAAAGGCACTGTAAAAGGCCTACACAAGACTGAGGAACCTGTGGATTGCTATAAAAGAATCTGAATCCTGTCTGAAGTCTGATCAATTGCAGGTAAGCTGAGCACTACAATAGAAGGGTCGAGATCCCTATCTTAGAGGACTGAAGACCCAATTAATCATCTAAGTAGAGACCATGTTAAATAAAGCACCAACACTATAACTTAAAAGAATTTTAGGACTGTGTTGAGAAGACATATTAGTCCGAACTAGGGTAGTTTTAGTAACCCTAACCAGACAGTCATGTCCACCTTTCTACAGACCTATATCATTCAAATTTGAGGCTAGAAGAAGCCCTACAGTTCATTGAAGTATGGCATCTTGAAGTAATCTCAAGTCCGCACTCTTTGGAAACCTTTGGCAATGACGTAGCTACATAGATTCAATTGTGGCTTCAAGTGTCTCAAGAAATAGGTACTAGACCTATCGTCCAAGATATTGATTTAAGAAAAAAAGGCGTGTACCTCAGATGCTTAAAAAGGAACGAGCTGTAAGATGTATGGACTGTTTGAGGACCGATTATGCCCAGTTAAGATTCTGTATATGATGTTATACCTTAAAGAAATCTATCCAAGTTTTCTGTGCACAATGGAGAGGGTCAAGACTCTTGGTAAAGACAATAGCTAAAATATCTCTATGTACTTCGGCACACTGATTCTGTCTATTGAAATACAATCACCCTCAAGTGTGGACAGAAGAATGGAAGCAGAGACAGAGGTGAAGCTTGGTGCAATGAACTACAATAGAAGTCTAGTTTGATAAATATCCTAACCAGAATTCTAAAGGAAGTTAGTCACTTTGAAGAGAGGATCTTGAAGGCAGTGCTCTTGATGATAGTGGAAATATATACACCTTGGATTGTGAAGAATCCCTGTAGCAGCTACCTACAGGATAACTCTAACCAGACTTAGTGGAAGAGCAGATAAAAAAGAAAAAAAAAAGTATCTTGGAAGAGTGATCTTGGCATTCTAAAATCATAAGAAGACAAACTTTGGTGAAAGCAGCAAGCATTGGCAACTTGAAGTATCATAGAAGGTCGAGATGACACAAGAAAGCTTTTTGGCAGACTTCCAGTGATCATGAAGAACTAAGGTATGTAGTTCTTCAGGTCCGTATAATTGTTTGATGGGTCTAACATGAAATATATTAAGGTTTTATTGCATGCCTTGGGTCTGTAGACTTCATCTTGCCTAGGGATTGTAAATCCTAGATGGTGCTTGGAGTAAGAAAACCCTTGTCATGTAAGAAACCCTAACCCTAATCTGTTTATTCCCTCATAGAAACCCTAGCTTTTGGTCTCTAGGGTTTGTAGGTAGTCTAGGGTGTATGGCAAACCCTAGTGAGGGTGGAATTGGATAGAAATTTGGGTTCAAACCCTAGGGTTGATGTTTCAAAGGGAAATACCAAGGAACTTCGGGATTGGATCTGAAGCCATTAGGAATTCTCCCTCTAAGATACCATGGTATCCCTAGACTGTCAAAACTATAATCATGCTCTTATACTTTTATATTTTTCTTGGTTGTACTTGTCGCTAAATATTGCAGGTACATAATTAAATAAGCAAAATGAGAAGGATGGCTAAGCAAAGCAGATCTTGTGTTTTGATGAGCATGATGGAAGGAGGGAATTATAAAGACCCCGAGGGAACTATAAATACCATGAGGGAACTGATGCTAAAGGAAAAATAGTAACTTGGTAATCAAGTTGGATCCTTGGGCACTCTGATGCATAAAGGTAGACTCATGTGGAGATGGACCATGAAGAAGTTGATACTTAGCTGAAAAGATCGTCATGGTGAGGTAAGACTGATGTTAATATCTATTATTGGTTATCTGTTTGGTCTGCTACCTTGAAAGATGTTGCAGAGGTACATGATGATAGTTGAGGCAAGTTCAATTGTATGGATGTTGAGGGAAAGCTCAACATCTAATAACTAACATCTATGAAGTACAAGATGTGCTCATCTCGGGATTGGAAGGTAGCAGTATAAGAAGATAACCTGAAGGTCTATCTCACTTTCGTGAGGAAGCTATGAGCAGCTTAAATTTTGGGAAGGTTCAATAGAAAGCCTTCATTGATAAAGTCAACATGAAAGTGATGTGGAAGATGGAATATTTCATGAGAAGATGGCTTTGTGATCCATGATACCATAAAGGAAGCATGCTTTGTACAATGAGATGCGGAGGAAAGAGGAAGCCATGCAAGCTATGAAAGACAAGTACTTGTGGTTGTGACTTCTCTAAGGAAGTTGGAATCTCCTCTAGGTTTGAGAGGGAGTAAAAGGAGTCCCCTTGAATAGGAGCAAGATCTATTCTTTGATTACAAAGAGAATAGGGATGATCTCCCTGATTGAGAGGGAGTATGGTTGGACACCAAATCTCCCTGTGTCATGTACTAGACCAGGACTAACAGTAGTAAGTCTAGTGCATGCATAATGGATAGGGAGAATGATAACTTGTTTGGTTCTCCTTGCATCAGGGACTATGATGGATTAGGACTGATGTCCTAAGTCAAGTACAAGGGCATGGATAAGGAGAATGTTGGATTGGATAAGCATCTTGGACAAACATTCTTAGAGTCACGTAATGTGATGGATTAGGATGAAGATCCTAAGTCACATGGACTTGGATAAGAATGGTCCGGTGGTAGGATTACTCTGGGTATCCTAGGTGGAGTATGTACCATGATGAGGAGGTATGGTGTCCTATGTAATGCCTCCCAGCATTGTGCTCTGATCTTGTGAGAGATGGAGTGTACGTGTCAAGGCCTTGGGTAATGTGACAATGTTGGCTATGATGAGTGATGCTTATCAATCTGGTTCTCTTCTTATAAGAACTTTTCAAATGGAGAATTGTCCTTGTACTGGTTGGACAAATACGAATACCTCCTTAGTTAAGAGGGAGTGTTGGAAATTGTAACTAGTTTCGGTCTTCATAATTGTCGTATGTATCATATCATGATGTAATTCTTATATATTGTCAAAAGAAAAGAAAAAGGAATTTTATGGTAAAAGAAAATTTACTTAATAAAGCAAGGGTTGCATGCTCAAAGTATCTAGTTCCTAGGTCAAAGCACCTATTGAATGCTCTAGGGTTTTAGTCTTGACTCAAAAGTCTTTGCCGTGATGTAATAGACCCATTTGGGCACTTATATCAAAAAAGAAAAATTATTTTTGGATATAGAAGTGTCTAGGTAAGCTCCTAAGAACAAGTCAGCCAGTCAGAGGAAGTCCACCTAGAGTGGGCTTGAAAAGCCACTTGGAAGGCTATAAAAAGAAGACCTCATCCTCCATTGTGACAAGCAAGAAACTCGCACATCTTGGAGTGTTTTGATCTGCAGTTTGGAAAGGTCTACGAAGGATATTAGGAGGCTGGAAGAGCCTTACAAAAGAAGATATTTTTCAAGTTTTTTTTTTTTTTGACTAATATGTTAAGTCTCTAAATTCTGCTACGGTTTCCTCAGGGGTCAAAGATTACAGAAGTGTAGAGGACGAAATTAAAGAAGTGACAAAACTGCAGAAGTGACGAAATTGCAGAAATAATGAAGACTTGATTAGCTGGTTGGTTGACTTGTTTCTTGGTGAGGACAATAAGTCTTGTTTGGTCTTGGAAGTCTCCTTTTGAAGTTTATAAGAAGAGAAGTTCTAATGGGTTTTCCCCTTGGAGGGATTTTTCCTTGATGTAGAGCCTATATGTTGTGTTCACGGTTGTGATCTTCTTGTTTTGGCATTTATTTGATGATAAGAAAACACACATAATAATCTAAGAAGAAGAATATAATTACAAATAATTGTCATGGATGGAAAATGGAATTAATTCGCTGCCCTAATGGATTTTCCAACAGCACTGAGAGTAGGGTCGTGGCCCACCCAGCGACACTTAGCCGCCACAGCAGCCGCCAACACAAAGCAGACTAGTGGACTAGGCGAATTAGTGTAATCAAGAGGCGGAACACAACAAGGAAAGGGCTAGACAGTTGGTGGCCAACAACCACCCAGTCAGCAGCCAACTGTGGCGTAGGTCGGGCGCAGGAGAGTATAACGTCACCATCAGAAAGTTGTGGCATAGCAATGGAGGCTACCAAAATCCAACAAAGGAAGCAGTTGTGCGACCAAGCACCGATCAACAGAGAAGAACAAGACACAGCCAGAAAGCGGATGCAGTGGCAACGACAATGAAGTAGGTCGCCACAATGGTTAATAGGTAGCAGGCTCGAGACTCGAGTGGCTGATCACAAATGTTTACTGCAATGCAAGAGTGATGGCCAAGACAATTGGTTATCAGCCACCGCCGTTTGCAGGTACCGAAGTTTGAACAAGGGCATCAACATGTAGCAAAAGTGTGGGTAGTTGTTGGTTGTAGGAATAAGGTCGAAGCTATTGACAGAGTAGTGTCGTCGGGGGTTGCCAAACAAGTTATTGCAGCCATAGTTGTGTGGTTTCAGCAGAGTCAAGCCATGTGTTGCAGAGAACCTAAACGAGTTGTTGTAGACAAGAAAGATGACAAAACATCCAATGAAGGGGCAACTATAATAATTATTGGGTGCTCAACGCAAACAGGTGGTTGCGAGAGACCAACTTATTGGGTTGACAACCATCGAGTTGATCTACAAGCGGCAACTCAGGGGGGCACGTTGGGTGGACAGTAGACCAGACATCATCTCGCATGAGACAACGGTAAGAACATTAGGTCATAGTAGATCAGACTAATGACAAGGTGGATGCAAGTCGTGTGGAGCAAGGAGATCCACAACTAGCGATCAATGCATAAGCAGCTACCAGTCAAGTCATTGCAAGCCAAGACGTCAACCACTGACTTGCACATAGTGTTACACAACAATTTGTCACTGTCCTTGTACTCCCCGTTCCTGATCCTGGAGACCCCTAACAGTGACCCCTATGTCTATATTCCATCATGAAAATGTGCCATTATATCCCTTGAAGCATATTGAGTAAACTCTCTGTTGACCATTCCTGAAGCAGCTCCTTAAAAACATAGTTATCTGGAGCGGCATGCCCTCTGCGTGTCTTGCTTGTGCTGAGGGCTCTTTTTTGGTCTGGAGCAGCGCCAATTGGTGCTGGAATGAGAATCATACCCGCGCCAATCCTCTTCTGGAAAATTTTTTAAAAATGGAAGTGAAGCTTCGAGATCTAGAAGCTTCGTGGCAGAGAGGATGTTGTTTGTTCCTGAGGATAGAGTCGAGCTTCTCCCTTTGGGCTTCTTGTTCCTACAAAATTGGAACCACCCAAAGGGATAACCCATTTCCCCACCTTAAGTGGATCCATGTTCCCTCTTCCCTTCCTATAAAATGGACATCCTCCCATACCTCTATTAGTTAGAACAGAGATAGAAGAACAGCAGAGAGAGTTGTTACTATAGGCGTTGAGTGAGAGTTGAGACCTTCGGCCCCTTTGTATCAAGTTGAAACAAGCGCTTTGGAGAAGTGCCTGGATCCGGACCCGTTGAAGGAGAGCTGTGACATCAAGGCGCAGGTTGTAACTCCCCCTCTCTATATTAATATAATACAATTGATTCTTGCTTTCCATTCTCGTCTTTAATGTATGATTGGATTTCTAGTTCTCCTTGATCAACTAGATAGATTGTTTATGCGACATATATGTTATGCTTTCACGTTTGTTGTTGTTTGATCTCTTGTGCAAGTAACCAAGCGCTAGCGACAGCGAGGATTTTACTAAGAAGCGCAAAGCATCAAAGGATTCAAGCGAGGAAAAACATCAGATCGAGGTAGGTGATCTATTCACGATCTGTGTCCATTTGCAATCTAGGAAAGTAGGCTTTAGATTGTTCCCTGATGTTACTAGACCCATCCTAGGGCTAGAAGGATTGTCTCTGTCCGCGGAGAGGATTTTCCTGCATAACAAATTGGCGACTCCGCTGGGGAGTGCTAGCCTTTAAGTCCCCCTGTTTTTTATTTTTTATATTTTGTTTTGTCATCAATTTTTGTCGAGTGTCCATCTCCTTGTCTCTGTAGCTTCTGTAAATGCTTAGAGACATTCATCTCTCTGTTGAAGTGATAAGCCTAGTGTCAGTTTAGAAAACCCTTTTATTTTCAAGTCTTCTCCTTGATCGGCGCTAGTATTGCTCTGACAATCGTGTCGATCGGCGCTAGTATTTCTCTGACAATCGCATCGATCAGCGCTGAATGCATTTGCACAGTAGCACTTTTCCTCTTCCAGTGCGGGTTGCAACTTAACAGCCGCACTGATTTCTGTGTATAACTTTTTACGGTTTCCTTCAATTGGTCAGCCAGTGGGTCTTATCCTTCCGAGTTTTTTTTATTGTTTGAATAGCTCTTGTTCTTCTTTGTTCAACGACATTTTTTATTCAAGTTTCACATCTTTGGTTTTCTCTTTTGCAAAGCTAGTGCGTCCTTGTCATCCTAGGGTTTCTAGGTGTTTTCGGGTCATCCGAGCGGTTGCTTGCTTTGTTGATTTCCAGACTTCTTATTGAATCAAGTCTTGTCGTATCTTTCAGGCTTTTGTTTGATTGAGTTTGTCTTTCGGTCGGTTCTCATGAGTAGAATTGCCAAGTGTTAACCTTGAGTGCATTTGAGTTTCTTTTCGCTATCAAGCATAGATCACAATTGCTTGCTTTCGACTGAAGTTTGTTTTCTTTTAGTTATTGAATAGTGTAGAAATGAAGAGTGTCTTGTTTTGAGGAAATTGGTTTGGGTCTCTCTTTGATTTTCGAATCTCTGCCTCTTGTATGTATTTTGAGAGATTTCATTAGTACTCAAAGCATTGTTTTTTATTTACATTCTATATTTTGCACTGTGCTTATAAGAAAAATACAAAAATATTTTTGTTTCGTTTTTGCTTTAAAAATGAAAAGTTTCGTTTCGATTCGCTTCTAGTGCATTTCATTAAAAGATAAGGAAGTGAAAAGGGCTTTCATTTCTCTTAGGTTATGCACTTTGGGGAAATAGTGAAATATCATTCATATGTTTGCTTGTCTTCTGCGTTGATCATGTGAATTTCCTTCTCCCATTGATGTAGCTCTTCATCGAAAGAAAAAAGAAAATGCATAGAATACAATTGCATACTTTTCCCAACATAAATTTTTGCATAAATTACGTCGCATGATCGATATCTGTGAATATTTTGCTTTGGATTGGGATAGTGTGAGTGGTTTAGTTTGGAAAAGTTCCGTTTGCTACATTGTTGATTGTTGCATCACTGTTTGAAACTCTTCCCTTTGAATAGATAGCGTTCATCAAATTGAAAAGGATCATTTTTCATATTAGTTGCATTATAGGTGTTCATTGTTCAGGTAACAACCATTTTAAGCCTTGAAACTGAAACTTTAATCAAGATCAACTTTAAAACGAACCCTAATTAACCTAAGAGAGCATTTGAAACCTAACGCAAAACATTTAGAGGTCTAGGCTAGAGACGTGTTCCGGCGTTGTTAAGCATAGGAGATGTCGCTAACAGTTTGCGTTACAGCCTAGGGGTGATATCTCGTCCCGCATATGGAAGTATATTGATGTATGAAAATATATTTTGGGACGCTCTCATCGAACAATTATGCATCAGACAACACTACTACGGACTTGGACTCCCACGTACCGTAGCGTATATTTTGGGAGACACCACTAGGTTGCAAACCCGCCATAGGTAACCGAGTTTGTCGCCTTGTAAACATGATACACCGAACACAGCATTCAGGGAAATTGGTTGCTGTACGTTAAGTCCTTAGTAAATTTATTTTCTAAGGTGTATATTGCAGTTCACGGATACTTGGTAAACTCTCTTTCCTAGTTTATCCCCTTTTTTATTCTTTTGTGTTTAATTTCTAAAATTCATCGGCCATGATAACATTTTACCCGTACTCATCTCCTTAGTTGATCATAGATTGAGATCAATGGCAGCGCTTCCTGAGTTCATCAACCCGGGGGTCCCCTCAAATGGGAATATTGGTCCGTTTCCTTCTTTCGGAAATGTTGGTGCCCCATATATGGCAATGTTGTTCCTCCCGAGATTAACCATTGGTCTGTCGGTTTGGTTATTTTCAACCCCTGTGGTTTCGAAGGTCCAAACGGCTTCTTCTCCTCCGCCTGAACCATGTCAACCTCAGGTTGATCTTAAGGTTGACCCCTCGCCTTCTTCGCCCATTTCTTCACCTCGTTCTTCCTCTTCGCCTGGTGAAAGTCTGGATTCTAGTACCCAAGTGGCTAAGAAGAAGAAGAAGAAAAATAAGCAAGGGGGCAAACCAACAACCATCGCTGCCCATGCAACTAATGTTGGAAAACCTCCCACTCCGTCCCGCAAAGTCAAATTCCTTGCAAGCTTTGTGAGGGTGACCACCTTCTTCGCGATTCCCCTGGTATTCCCAAGGTGTTGGAACTATGGTCCATTGGCCCGATTCATCCTTTGTCATCAACCTCTAGACATCATGCTGATGATGAACCCTCAACTAGAGATATTAACACTCATAAGAAACAGGGTAAGATCAAAATTCCCTGTAGGTTATTTGAAGGAAAGCCTCCCATTCACCTCTGTCCCTATCTAGATGAAGCCTCCAAAATGTTGGATACCCTTTCGGCTTCTGAATCCTGTCTTCCTGTAGGTTACCAGAAGTGTTCTTCAAGTCCTCTTCCAGTTGATCAAGTAATTAGTCGAGATTCATCTCCCGTCAATTCCGCTCTCTCCGAAAGTCAGTCTCATGAGTCCATTCCTGACCAATCCTTGGTTAAGGAAAAGGTCGACCTAATTCCGCCTACCGTTCATCAAGTCTTTTCCGTAGAGAGTGGATCTCATCCTGGTCAAGTTCTTTTTGTTTCCTCTGATTCCCCAAGATCAGAGGGAGATCCTCCTATTCCCATGATCCAGGAGGGTGATCCTCCGCCTCCCATCGTCGTAGTCCAAGAAAGTGATCCTCCTGCTCTTGTTCCTGAAATTCAGGAGGATGGTCTTTCCACTCCCGTAACGCAAGGGGATAATCCTCTTATTCCTATGGCATCCCCTCCTTGTCGTTTGGTCGCTTCCTTTGATTGGAGTCGATTCACAAGATACCGTCTTCCTTCTTACATGCCCTTTGAGATCACTGTATAGGCCTGCAATATGGTCATACCAAGCATGATTATAGATGAAGGATCGGTTAGTATTCTGTCTTCAACTACCTGGAAAGCTTTCGGTTCTCCGCAGCTTGTGCCTGTTACTCAGAATCTATTGCCTTTTAACAGAGGAACCAGTCAACCGTTAAGAATCCTTCCGAAGCTACCTATGACTTTAGGAGGAAAGATTGTCTATATAGACGTGATGGTTGTCCAAAGCCCCTTGGATTTTAACTTACTCCTGGGGCGCGACTATACTTATGTCATGGGAGCGCTTGTTTCTTCCCTCTTTCGTGTGATCTGTTTTCCACATGAAGGTCGGATCGTGACCATTGACCAGCTTTCATTCATTGGTCCTGATGTGGCATCTTGTCTACCATCGTCCTTTCCTGGTCCTTCCCTTCCGGTGGTGTCTTCCCTGCCACAGGTTAATTATGTGGCCACTTATTCATTGCCCGCATCCAGTGATAGTGTCGTCGTATACCGCGTACTGGGGGCATTAGATCTCGATTTCCAAAATGTTTCTCTCCCATCAGATGAGAACCTCTTGGAAGCCATGACTTTTTATATGTCTTGATCAGGTCTTCGAAGCATAGTTCATTTTCTTGTGTCAAGCTCCTTAAAAAATGAAACAAGCTCTTCAGAGCAAAGTTCTTTTCTTGTGTCAAGCTCTTTAAAAAATAAAACAAGGTGTCATGAGGATAGTTCTTTTACTATGTCAACCTCAGGAATTTTGCTTCTGTGATCCATAAATTGTGACTAAAATCTTTCGGTGAAAATCACATCAAAATAGATTAGGTGACGCGTTTCGAACCAGCCAGTGTGGTTCATCATCAGGACAAGATGAAACACGTTCCCCTTCAATTCGAGTCTTTCACTTGATCTCGTAAATGAACCTTCATTCCATCCACCTGTTAGTAACTAGCAGTCTACTCAGGCGAATGCACTGAAGCTTGGGGGCATGTACCTCGAATTGAGTCACCATGCTAGGGGCATGCACACTTTTTTCCAAGAATAGTTTATCTTTGTTTCAAGCTTGTGAAAAAATGAAACCAATTCCAAGCATAGTTTATCTTTGTTTCAAGCTTGTGAAAAAATGAAACCAATTCCAAGCATAGTTTATCTTTGTTTCAAACTTGTGTAAAAATGAAACCAATTCCAAGCATAGTTTTCCATGTTTTCAAGTTCGTGTAAAAATTGAAACCATTCTCATTTTACCTCTTGTGATTGCCATTTTATCAGCTTGTTTTGCCAAATCAACCTTGGTTTTCTCATTCCATCGTCACCATCTGCTCGGCCGATCATATGCCTTCACTTGATTGTTTTACCCATTCCTGAGGAACCACTGCAATGAGTGGTCTTGTTAGCCAGCCTCTTGACTTTTATCATGTTTTGAGTAGTTCCACCATAACCGGAACCAGTTGCTATCCTTTATACCATTCGTTCCTCTAGGAAGAGTCAACTTTCAGCTCTTTTCTGACTGTCTAAATGTGAAAAGATTGTCAAGTTCTTGTCGTTTTGAACTCGTTAAAGTGCACGAAACGTCATTTACCCAGTATACGTTTACCCCTTTTTCGGGATGGGATAAATTATTTACAAAAAAGGAATACCATAGTCAATCGCGACTAAGAGGTTCTCTCAGACTTTGTTTTCTACCTTTTCGGGTACGAGGACTATTTACGAAAAGGGCCATCTGGAGTTTTCTTTTCGGCTCTTTTCAAACTCTCTAAACATGAAAAGACACCAAGTTTCACCTTTGTCGGGCTCGTTAAAATTTATAGACATTGTATCCGTCATCATGACGACACCGAGTTCCTCCTTCCTAGGGCTCGTAAAATGTACTAGGATGGATTCCTCTGAAGGGAAAACTTATATGACAAACATATGCTATCCCCTGCAAGCTTGTATTAAAAAATAATTGGGGTAATTGCCAAAAATGGTGGGGGAAAATGTAAAGTATTAATCAGTTGTGTCGTCAGTAAGTCGCTCTTGAACATGACACATCCTCTGTTTCGTGTCGGGTTGGGGACATCCTACATTCGTCACTTTGCCTCCATGGGTTTGGGAAATATGTTTTTCCTCTCATGCCATTACCACTTTCGTCAACATGACCTCTGATTCCATTTGAGTCAAATACTGCCAAACTCTGAAGTTGTGTCGTCGATATGTTCAAGAGAAGTTCCTTCTTTGTCTTATTCATTGCCCGGTTCTCTGATCACTTTCATCATTATCTTATTGCCTTTATCTCGGTCAATGATGTGGGATGCATTATGGCCCTCTTTCGACGGATCGCTTCCTGTCGACTTCAACTCATTATCCGGGAAGTTGATCTAGAGATCCCTTTTTCAGTACCTTAGAACCTGCATGCTCTAATGGCAGGTTGTTCGCATCCGACGACGGGCTCACAGGATTGGCCTTTGATCGGATGATTTCACGGGTGTTCGACGTCAGCGCCTTATTCGCATCTCGTGGATTGTACTAATAGTACCTTGAGAGCCATTGTCATTATTGGTGGTTTCTCTCGCGTCTGTTAACAGTTTACATCATTGACTGGTAATTAGGCGATTTTCTTGCATGTTCGACTTCAACTCATTCATTCACATGCCTAAATTCGTAGTACTTAATCGGGTCGTCACGGAGCGCAAGACCCTTGGTTTTCTCTGATAAAGCCTGGGCTGCGAGGCGATATGTATTATTCATGATTTTACACGTGACTCTTTCATTTGGATGGCTCCGACCATACCTTGAGTCTATATTTGTGATCCCCTTTATTTGGATGGTTGCGACCATACCTCGGATCGTGTTTCATGATCTCTTTTATGGATGGTTGCGTCCATACCTCATGTCATGTGATTATCTCAAAGATTTCAGTTATGTATATATGTGCTTGTTTGCGCAAGTTTTCCGAAGACGGTGTCTTGGTCCTGGCACATACTCGTAAAGCATTTCACCCCTCACTCTCGTTCAGCCTTCATGCTTTAGGGGGCATCTGTTACACAACAATTTGTCATTGTCCCTGTACTCCCCGTTCCTGATCCTGGAGACCCCTAACAGTGACCCCTGTGTCTATTTTCCATCATGAAAATGTGCCACTATATCCCTTGCAGCATATTGAGTAAACTCTCTATTGATCATTCCTAAAGCAACTCCTTAAAAACATAGTTATCTGGAGCGGCGCGCCCTCTGCGTGTCATGCTCGCGCAGATGGCTCTTTTTTGGTCAGGGGCAGCGCTGGAATGAGAATCATACCCGTGTCGATCCTCTTCTGTAAAGTTTTTTAAAAATGGAAGTGAAACTTCGAGATCTAGAAGCTTCGTGGCGGAGAGCTGGTTGTTTGTTCCTTAGGACAGAGTCGAGCTTCTCCCTTTGGGCTTCTTGTTCCTACAAAAGTGGAACCACCCAAAGGGATAACCCATTTCCCCACCTTAAGTGGATCCGTGTTCCCTCTTCCCTTGCTATAAAATGGACATCCTCCCAGACCTCTACTAGTTAGAACAGAGATAGAAGAATAACAGAGAGATAGTTGTTGCTATAGGCGTTGAGCAAGAGTTGAGACCTTCGACCCCTTCGTATCAAGTTGAAACGAGCGCTTTAGAGACGTGCATGGTTTCGGGCCCGTTGAAGGAGAGTTCTGACATCAAAGCGTACGTTGTAACTCCCCCTCTCTATATTAATATAATACAATTGATTCTTGCTTTCCATTCTCGCCTTTAATGTATGATTCGATTTCTAGTTTTCCTTGATCAACTAGATAGATTGTTTATGCCAGATATATGTTATGCTTTCACGTTTGCTGTTGTTTGATCTCTTGTGCAGGTAACCAAGCGCTGGCGACAGCGAGGATCTGACTACAGAGCACAAAGGATCAAAGGATTCAAGCGAGGAACAGCATCAAATCAAGGTAGGTGATCTATTCACGATCTGTGTCCATTTGCAATCTAGGAAAGTAGGCTTTAGATTGTTCCCTGTTGTTACTAGACCCATCCTAGGGCTAGAGTGATTGTCTTTGTCCGCAGAGAGGATTTTCCTGCAAAACACATAAGAAACTAGTATCCGACAAGTCTAATCGATAGTATGTTGGGTGTGGAGCATAGTGTTGATAGCTAGTTGGGGTTGTGACTAATGACAAGGTGGATGCAAGTCGTGAGGAGCAAGGAGATCCACAACTGGCGATCAACGCATAAGTAGCTACCAATCGAGTCATCGAAAGCCAAGACGTCAACAACTGACGTGCACATAGGAAACTAGTAGCCGACAGGTCTAATCGATAGTATGTTGGGTGTGGAGCATAGTGTTGGAAGCTAGTTGGGGGTGTGTACAGAGGTTCAATTGTAGTGGTTGTGTGAGACAACAGTTGGAGGCGTGAGTGAGGGTCATGCCGATAGCCAGAACAACAGTTGACAGTTATGGGAAAAGTGCAATTGAGTTGCCTAACAAAGAGTGTCAACATCAGGGAGATGGTGAAGAGGAACAATGGTCATGGCGGAAATGTCAATAGCAAAGCGATGGAGCTCACCACAGCCAAAAACATGGCATGAGTAGGGAGTTGTTGCTAAGTCAGGGTCATGTTAGCGCAAGAAGCAACAACTACTACTACAGTTCAACGAGAGATGGGTTGAGGTTAAGTGTCGCGAGTAAACCAACAACAAGTTGGGTTGAGGTTTCCAAGGTGTAGGAAGAGTTGCACAGTAGTTGTGACAGTAGGAACAGTGACAAAGAGTCTCAGGCAGGAGGTTCTAGGAGTATGGACATAGATAGAAGCCGCATCCACCAAGAAACAACTAGCCTATGACCAACGGGTAGCAAGTAAAGTTGTCGGATAGCCACTAGGAAGAAGCTAGGCACGTAGGTGCAAGATTCAGGCTATGGATGTGTCTTTGCAGAGGGAGAAACAGAGTATGTTGTTTCCATAGAGATATACTACAGGGGATCGTGTTGTAGGCGTCATGCAAGGCATGATTAGGTGGCTGTGAGATACAGTAGCCAACAAGGAGTTGCGGGTAAAGTTATTGTGCGGAGTTGCTAGGCAATGGATCTGCCATGACAGGCACAAGCAGGTAGTGATTGGAAGAGCATGGTATGAAGGGAAGTACCAACAAGGTTTGCCAGTAGGACTCGAAGAGGTCAGCCCTTAAAGGGAGAGGGAGACCATACCAGTTAAGTGCATGGTAGTAGAATTCGAGAACATCTTAAAGAACCGAGACAGATCCACAAGGGAGATCCTAATGAATCTATAAACCAACGACAGTGTTAGAAGGACTTACCACAAGGGATATGGCAGCAAAACTAAGGGTTTGGAGAAAATCCATGGTGTTATGGGTGACGAAACTTAGGTGAAGTTTGCTCTCAATCTCGATGATTGAGAAGAAGGGGTTTGGTGTGGCATTCCAGGATGGACATGGACTGATCAGACCCAAGGGATCTAGCTCAGACGGTGGCCACATCATTGGAGTTCGAGAGAGCAACCTATATAGACTAAAGGGTCAACCTATTCGAGCAACGGCAAGAAGCAGAGTCGTGACAGAGAACAAGAAGCAGGTAGTAGCTCCAAAGGTTGAGCAACTCAAAGGGAGTCAACCTTCAGGTTCAGAAGGGGAGAAGCAACAAATTCCTCCCAATTTGTCAAGAAGGTCTCTTGGTACGAGATGATCTTATAGGATGATTAGGAGGAGGAGGCTTCTAGGAACAAGTTCACAGGGAGCAGGTTTTTGAGGATGGTGGCAATGAAGTCTTCCAATTCAGAGGGAGTAGCCATGGTAGTAGATGCAGGTATAGGATTCAAAGAATGTCCCACATGGCAAAAGTACATCCCTCACTATGAGGTAGTGTTGATGTTTGTCGTTTGGGCAGGTACTTCCACATAGGCCTATGTGTCTCGGCATGCAGAACTCACCCACAGTCTCCTTAGGCACTTGCTCTAGTGTGAGCAAGTTGTTAATGTAACTTAGCCTAAGTGTGACTTAGGGAAAAGCACATATTATTACGTTGGCTTATTGAGCTAAAGAAACTCAAGAAAAGTAAAGTAAATTACTTTAGTGAATAAGTTTTAATCTCAACCGTTGATCTCAAGTGAGGGGAAATCTAATCTCGTACATTAATCACTTTGGATATTAGGGTTCGAATTAGGGATTTAGCTCAATGTAAAGTTATAAAAGCAAGGTTAAGGAGAGGAAAAAGACATACTACAACAACACAAGATTGAGAGAGGCATCTAAGTGAGCAATGTGTTGGGTCTGAGGGAGCACAGAGAAATTGGAGATCCAAATTTGCACAGAAGATAGAGCACCCATCTAGGGTAGATTTGCTGGATCAGATCCAGGTTTATTCTGCCTTTTATATTTTCTTAGTTGGGAAATTATCCCAACATGAGAGCCCAAGTAGGTTTTAAATCATTATTAATTATGAACAGATTTGATTGGGTAGAACCTGTTTGTGTCATTTAATGAGATTGGTTGTTATATTTTTGTGTCCCCTGAATGTTAAGAACATAGCCATGCCTTTATTCAATAGATCTGTAATTTGCTAGGTCAATAAAGTGTCGGGTGTTAGGTACAAATAAAAATTAACATGGTCTTTTCAAAAGACCTTAATGAGAAGTCCAAATAGGCTTGGAGCAGATTTAGCCTTAAGGACTAGGGCAGGCTAACACATGTACCCTAGAGGCTTGGGTTAGGCACCTTACAATTTTCAAGAATAAATAAGGGAGGGAGTTTGTTAAATTTGCACAACTAGGTCCAAACTCCGGGTTGTGCTGCTCGGATGACGATCCCAATATTTTTATTGGATTCCTCTTTCGGAGAGGTGTAAGATTGATCTAAAGATCATCTCGATCAGATGAGGAGAACATGTACTTCGAATTTATTCCACTTATGTGCTAGGTCGGCCTGGAATATAATATAGACTTAAATATCTTAAAGAGCATGTAACACACCCCCAAAGATGTCTATATAATGGAGAGACTTGGAGTTCATTATACACACATTGTGTGGAGGATTTTCTTCTCTCTTGATGGCGATGGAGCTGTGTTCTTGGTGTTGCATATTTGTGGAGTGTTCTTTGTTTGGGTTGTACTTGGGTTATGTGTGACACACTTGGCTGAATGACCTATTGGAGACTTTGCTAGTAGAAGCATCCTACTGATCGTCGTAACACCACCATTCATCATCTTTGTTTTGGCTTGTCTTCATCGATCTATTAGTATGTTCTATCTGCTTCAGTATTTTGTGCCCTAATCTGAAATGGCATAGAACATGTTCAGAAAATTAACATGGTATCAAAGCTGAGGGGAAGACAATGCCCAATTTGTGTTGAAAAGCAATCTCCGATCTATTGATCCATCAAGTGTAACTCATCCGAATTGAAGCAGAGGTTAGACGTGGAAGAGGAGACTTTCTGTTTATCTCTTTCAAGGTCAAAGAGCTACAGGAGGTTGCCGATGTGTTTGAGGGCAGATTACACCGTACTTAAGCACTGGCTTATGGGCAGACTGTCTCTAAAAGAGAATGTCGTAGGCCTCTGAAGCCTCTCTGATGCTTTCCGCTAAAAATTAAGGAGGCCGAGGAGTAGAGCTGGATGAGAATGCTCTATGGTAAACCAGAAGTACTACAAGGTTGTTTTAAGTCTATTTTTTTGGTGACCGAGTGCAGGAGGATAAGGCCGAGGAAATTAAGGATTGTTAGGGTGAGGTTGCATCCACAACAGGGTTGAACTACCACAGAAAAACAACTGCAGGCCTTGAAGGGAATTCTAGGCAGTTTTTAAGGTTGTTTTATGTTTCTCTGCAGATCCGAGCTAGAAAGGAAGGGTACCGCGGATATAAGGGGTATTTGATGTTGTGTGATATAATATCACTGTTTGAGGTTGCAGAAGACCGAGCTTTGTTTTAAGGAGCTGTAGGTGTGAACAGAGGATTGGTTCAAGCCCTAACAGCCAAGGGATAGTACAGCCAGTCCAAAGGAGATAGCTCACATCTTGGAAAGGAGGACAACTCTGGTATAAGGGTTTGTAATTTCCTAAAGGAGCAGCGTAGAAGGGCAGCCTCCCATTGAAGGACAGTCGCAGAAATAAATGGGCCAAATTTGAGGTTTGTTAGGTTGTTTTGCGGGCTATTAGGGAGCCGCAGTAAACTGAGGTAGGCCATAGGCCTAACCTCTCCAAAATAGGTCAGCATGGAGTTGTTTAAAGGATGTCTGCCCAAGACAACAGTCAAGGAAGACAGCAATTCACCCAGACCAGGCCGCAACAAATTTGATGGTTGATTGAAGGCTCTATGTGTCCTAACCAACAGCAGTTTGACGGCTGTCTCAGAGGTAAGTTTGTTGTTTTAGTACATATTTGGTATTCTGATTAGACTAAGGGACTACTAGTAAAGTTCTGTTTAAGAGATGTTTTGAAGGGCCGTAAGCTAGTGTCCAAGGCTGTTTGGACTATTTTAGGATCAGAATTTAGGCAAAGGATATCACTATATTCAAAGGTTGATTTAAGTTATAAAAACAAGCCACGCCTGATAAAGCCACTCCCATCAATACCTCATATGGAGACTGTGTAAGAAGGTTGATGTCTGTCACATTTGAACAGTGAGTAGAACGTTGGGTTCTTGAAGCCCTGAAGATGATTAAGGGCATGCGTAGTGATGGAGTATATATATAAAGAGAAGCCGCAGTGAAATCTCAGATCTGTTTTGCGTGAACAAGATGTCATGAATTGACTGTGTTCCTAACCAGTACTCATTAGCTCAGAATGTCTCCAACCTACGTTGCACCAGAATACAGAAAGGAGATTGGATGTTTCTTGTGGCTATGGGCGCAGTTCCTAATTTTCACATCATGATAGTTATATCCAGATTCTGAATGGCCTAGTTTGTAAGTATAATGATGGAAGTTCTAGGCAGAGTTTTTTTTGTAATCTCTGCAACTGTGGTTGAATTTTTGTATAAGTGAGGATGGTCAAAGATCCTACTAGTGGTGAAAAGGAAAAACGTTGTAGGTTGCAGCCACAGATCCAAGTTGAAGTTGGTCGTAGATCACAAACACAATGATTCCCAGATCTGTGCATAAGCAAGACCACAGTGATATATAGAAGATGACACACTGTCATTTACCACATGTTTAGGAGTTGTGCACTTATGACTGAGCTAGATCTGCGTAACAGAAAGGTATCATATTAGGTATGGACCGACATGGAGAAGGGTAAATTCTGTGTTTGGAACATCTGCATGATTGGTTCCTAGATCTGTGCAATTTAGGAAACAAATTGCAGATTTGAGATCTGAAGATCTGGAGCCCTAGATCAGTCTACCATTAACTGTAGTTGGGCAGATCTGGAAGATAAGAAGCAGTGTAGAAGTCAAGATATGTTAGAAGGCAGTAAGTTGTAGATAAGACAATTTTAGAGGGCTGCTTGAGGAAGCTACATCAGATCCTCACAGAATAACAAGTAGTCGCTATAAAGTAAGTATGAGTACTTCTGACACAAGTTGAGGCTTGTAGATATATTCTCCCTGTTTGACAATGACATATGTTAGAATATGTATAACCATGAAGCTTGAAATCTTTTGTACTGTTAATGATGAAGAAAACAGTGATGACAATTCAAAAGGTATCTCTGTAACCAAAAATGTGAGGAGCTAAATTTGTGATTCTATGTCACTGTCATTATGACAGTGACATAGACAGACACCCATGTTTACGAGATTCATAGTAGCAGTAAGCTTGTGACCGTAATCAGTCTTACATTAGAGCGTAATGATAAACTTGGAAATGTGATCTGAGAAGTTTCTACAGCCTTCAGTCACGTTGTTGGAGTCTTGAACCATGATCAGCAAAGTCTGTGAAGTTTTGAACAAATATTGTATATGATACATGCCAAGATGCATCATAGCTATATGACAATATATGGCTATGAGTCTTGGATGGCTTTTACTGTGGGAGAATAAGACTCCTTTCCAAGTTGGTGTCTAGGATGCCCTCATAGATGTCTTCTCTCAAGAGAAGTTGGCTTTAAGAGGGAGAATACATCTGTATATGCTTTTGAGTTTATATCATTGTTGAAAGAAGACCCTCATGGCTCAAAGTCATATGGCTTCAGAGGGGGAAATTCTGAAAGAATACCAAGAAGCCATATAAATACCAGAGGTATCTAGCTGGCATATGAGCCTGGATCATTTGAAGAAACTGTAAAGCATCAAAGTCTGCAAGGATGCGAGGGTGATGTCTGGGATATGGTTCCTAGACCACAGATCAAAGCTCAATATAAGATCAAGCATGGATCTGATGAGAAAATGTGTTGCCTGAGACTTCTCTAAGAAGGCACTGATTATTATTGCACCTATATTCTATTATTACCCTTGCTGCTACGCAAGGAGATTATTCTATTATTACCCTTGTTGCTACGCAAGGACGAAATCTCCATCAGATGGATGTGAAGACCGCATTTCTGCATGGTGCGATAAAGGAAGAGGTGTATGTAGAGCAACCTCTGGGGTTCGAAGTCCAGGATCGAGACACCCATGTTTGCTAGTTGAAGAAAGCCCTTCGTGGGCTGAAGCAAGCACCCAAAGCTTGGTACGAGAGGATAGATAGCTACTCGATGAAGTCGAGCTTCACTCATAGTAATGTTGATCCAAACCTTTACTTCAAGATTGATAGAGAGAAGCCTCTCATTCTGGTGTTGTATGTGGACGACCTCTTCCTGACAAGATGCTGACCCTCTCATTCATCAGTGCAAGAGGGAGCTCGTTGCTGAGTTTGAGATGAAGGACCTAGGACAAATGCACTACTTCCTAGGCCTAGAGGTCTGGTAGAGACCTGGCGAGATTTTCCTTTCTCAAGGAAAATAAATTGTGAAGCTTCTGGTATGGTGGACTGTAAATCCGTGTCGACACCGATGGAGCTCAACTTTAGGAAGTTGAGAAGCAACGTTGTTGGGCCCATGTTAGCAAATTCTACTGAGTATCGTCAACTCGTAGGGGCTCTAATGTTCTTAGTGAACACTCGTCCGAACGTATGTTGTGCAGTGAACACTTTGAGTCAACACATGGTTGATCATGACATTCACTAGGTTAGTGCCAAGAAATTCTTGAGATATCTCTGGGGCACGATAAACCATGAGCTGAGACACACTGCCGGGAGCATGACACTCCTTGGATATACTGATGCTAATTGGGCTGGCAGTGTGGTGGATCGTAAGAGCACATCTGGATGCTACTTCACAAATAGATCTGCTTCAAGCAGGAAAAGGAAGTCGGTGGCCTTGAGCACCGCTGAGGTCGAATACATTGCAGCATGTATGGCTCGTTGTGAAGTCACTTGGTTGCGAAAGCTCTTCAGTGAGTTGTTCGAGCATGTGCTAGATGCCACCGTTATCCTTTTGATAACCAAAGGGGGATTCATTTGTCATAGAATCCCGGGTTCCACGATTGATCCAAGCATGTTGATGGTTGGTACCACTTTATCCGGGATATGGTACAACAAGGCACCGTAAGGCTCGATCATATAGGAACTGATGAGCAGGTCGCATTCATTCTCACAATGCCCTTGGGGAAGGTCATGTTCCTAACCTTCCGTGAGAAACTTGGAATCATGGAACGACCCTATTTGGAGGGTCCTATTGGACGATGAGCTTTGGGAGCTCCAAGGGGGTTTTGGGGATAGCTTTGGTGCTATAAACAACCACAGGGCTAGGCTTGCCGAACCTAGTTGGTGTGCTTCTACCCCACCATGATGATATTGAGATGGTTTACCTCTCTCTGATCTATGCCCCATATACATCCTACCCATGGAGTTTTGGACTCATGGGAAGTACCTCTCATTTGGCCAATGAGGTGGGAAATGTGAATAGAGACCATAGCAAGACCGATGGACGCATCGGAGATTGTCGTACTCCCTATGTCTAGGATGGCACGTGTCCAACCACTTGATCTGGGATCCCCGAGTTTAGCGAATTTAGGACCTCCAAGCGACTACCTAGAGTGAAACCTTTAGGTTGATATGTACTCCTCTTGAGTCTAATAGGGTTGTTATCAGCGGCTGGGTCAAGGGTAAACCAACCAGGTTGGTATGAGACTCTTTGTGAGTCTATGGGGATTTCGGACCTGCGAATTTTGAATCTGTCAGTAGGTATAGGATGATGTCTTTGTAAGTGACCCACTTGTTAAAGAGGCCGATAATGATTATGTGAATGACGCACGATATTTGGATTGCACTAGTGGGTGAGTTCTCCTAGTTGAGAGAATGTTAAATTGACCAACTAGGTCCAAACTCCGGGTTGTGCTGCTCAGATGACGATCCCAATATTTTATTGGATTCCTCTTTCGGAGAGGTGTAAGATTGATCTAAAGATCATCTCGATCAGATGAGCAGAACATGTACTTTGAATTTATTCCACTTATGTGCTAGGTCGGCCTGGAATATAATATAGACTTAAAAGTCTTAAAGAGCATGTCACACACCCCCAAAGATGTCTATATAATGGAGAGACTTGGAGTTCATTATGCACACATTGTGTGGAGGATTTTCTTCTCTCTTGATGGCGATGGAGCTGCGTTCTTGGTGCTGCATATTTGTGGAGTGTTCTTTGTTTGGGTTGTACTGGGGTTATGTGTGACACACTTGGCTGAATGACCTATTGGAGACTTTGCTGGTAGAAGCATCTTGTTGATCGTTGTAACGCTACCATTCATCATCTCTGTTTTGGCTTGTCTTCATCGATCTATTAGTATGTTCTATCTGCTTCAGTATTTTGTGCCCTAATCTGAAATGGCATAGAACATGTTCATAAAATTAACAGAGTTTAACTTAGGTCACCCTCAAGAGAACTTAAAGAAAAACCTTGTTCAAGAAGAATAAAGAAATAAAAATACCAACAAAATCATGGTGAATATTTAATGACCCTTATCCATCAACAATAAACAAGATTAGCCCCGAGGGTTAGCTCAATTGATCGAGTCTCCGTCATTAAAGTACCTTTGCTATTGAGAGGTCAAGGGTTCAATTCTCTCGACACTCTCGGGGTCAGGCTTTGTGGTTGAGCCAACATGAAGTGATCCCTTCGGGTCAATCTGCTTGGTACAAATATTTTGTGGATGTAGCGATCACCGATCTCTAGCATCCGTGAACCACAGAGAAAAAAAAAGATTAGAAGAATGTAACTCACATTAAATAGCACATATCATCAAAGTTCCCCAATAATAATCCATGAAACGAAGTTTATCCACATCAAAGTGTTGGAAATATCAGAGATACTAAGAAGGGGGGGGAATCAATATTGAGCACCTTTAGAACTTTTTACTTCATAAACAATAAAAAACTAGTATGTAAGAGATCATCAACATGAGTACATCAAATATACATGGAAACTTATCTATATAATTTCAATTTGTTTAAAAGCTATAACCCCCTGGTTTACCAGGGCCCATTGGAAGGAGGTCGCAACCTCCTAAAGGAAGCTACTGTAAAAATTTCTGAATCTTTACACTTTATGCAGAAATTATTACTGTTAATCTGGTTATGCTCCTCCTACTTAGACAAGTTATTAACTAAATAATTTCAAGTTAAAATCGAAGCAAAACACATAACAGATCTCCACCAATTCAGATCTAGAATAGGTTCATGCACACATAGACAAAGTGACACAATTATTTCTGGACAAATAGTCCCCAGAAAAAGCCAATGCGGGAAAATCGGTCTCTGGCTGTTGGAGGGTTTTATTATTAAGAATTTTTTGAATACAACAAGCCTGGGTTCCAGATCTGGAAAACCCGACAGAGATATACTAGATCTACAGCTCATTGGCTGATCTAGGGCCAAAATAATGATTGATCCACACCCTCAAACGGAATTTACATAACTTAGCTAAGATTAGGACTTAGAAACCCCAGCGCTGCTCCTGAAAGCCTCTGCGTTAGCCTCTAAAGCACCTCCAACCCTCAGCGCTGCTCCGGAAGGGACTGCGTTACCCCAGACTAAGTGACGCAGTCTCTACGCTGCCCGTTAGGGTCTCTGCGTAACCCTTGGAGGGTTTCCTACTGAAAATCACATTGTCCCTGGAGGAACTGCACTGTCCTTGCTGCTGCAGCTTTCCTTCTTCTTTGCGCTATCCTTGAGTTGATCTCTACCTCTTGTGTATTCTAGACCCCGGGATCAAATCATCCCCTTGGCCTAAATTCCCCTCTCTGCAGCGAAAACACCTCTGAGTATTCTTAGCAAACCCTGCCTTAGAATCTCAGCTTAGCTTCAGCGCTCTGCCTCTGTGTGTCTTTACAAATGACCCCAAGCCTTTCCTTTATAGTTTTCTCGTTGACAAATCAACGGCCATGATCAGATCTTGAATCAATGGCTAAGATTAAAAGAAAGCTTGATTCGTGTGACTTCAAGACAATTTCATCACATGTTTAATTAAATTCACTTTAATTATTTAAGTTCCCTAAGTTTTAACTTAGGAAATACATTAAAATAATTAATTAATTTAATATCTCCTAAACCAGATGAAATTTCCCAAATCAATTTCTAGGTCTTGTAGATCAAGTGTACTCTAGTCCCTCCACAAAATTTGGGAGCTAGACCACAACTGATGCTACCCCAAATACACAAAATCTCAACGGCTACAACGTTCGTGCCGCCCTAAAGATAAAAGATAGAACAAGAATTCTTTGGGCTCCTGTAACAAGGATAATGACCAATTACAACAACACTCAATCATTGTTGTCTCTACTAAATCATTTACAACTTTAGGTCTACCCCTTTAATTTTGACATGTTCAATTTGCATGCAGTTGTCACTCTAACTTTTAACTTGCAATCTTAAAAATATACAATCCAACAACAAGAGAAAGATTCTAACTCATACCTTAGATATCAACCCCTCTTCTTAGCTGTGCAAACTTGGCCTACTGTAGCTGTATGCAGCCTCCTTCCTGAGGCTATGCAACCTTCCTCCTTGCAACTTCGGACCCCACCTGAGGCCCTAACTACAGCCTACCAACTTGAAATGACCTCGACTTGCTTCAAACTATCCTCAGGTTTGGTTTATTCACACAAATCCTGTATCAAGACTTCATCCTACAACAAAGACTAAATTTGGACCAAAAACAAGAACGTATTCTCAGAGAGCTCGGTCTAGTCTCAAAACTAAGGTGAACTCAATATCAAAAAGGTGTCCCAATTTCAACCTCAAGCAGGCCTAACCTTGGCCTTAGACTGTGGTTAATATCGACCTTTTAATAGTCCTTGTCTTGCCTCAAACTCGTCCTTAGGAAGTAAAAGAAAAGCATGTGTAGCACTCTGAAACCTGCCTCAACAAGTTCTCGATCTCCTACTTAAGATCAGAAAACACTCGTTCTATTAGCCTTGATCACTTCTCTTCACATCATAAGATTTCTCCTCCTTTTGGCCTCAGACTACTCCAGAGATGTTATATACTCAAACGGACAGAATCTGCTTGCATGAAATGCCCACGACTATTCATATTTATACATTTTGGACGGAGGCCTATTTTAGAGTCAACATGATCTTGAAATATAAAGAATTTCCCTTTTAAATATCATGACTATTGTTGGAGCCAACTTAAAGATGATTGGATGTAAATTAATTATATTGACTTTAAACATGAAGACTGTCTTGTCAAAAATGAAGGTCACCTTCTCAATTTTAATGGACCACCATGATTAGGGTTGGGACCATATTGAAATTATTTGTGTCATGCATTTTATTTGGGGACAAACCCATTCAATTTGGGGCATGAACTAGAGACACACCCATCCATTTTGGGCATCAACCTTCAAACTTGAATATCTCTTCAACCAAGAGGAGCCATGAGATGTACCACCTATCAAACGAAATGGCAAGACGAGGGCTATCGATCTAGAGTGGAAGTGCGCCTCTATTTATAGAGGAGGTGCTAAACTCCCTTTACATTAAAATATTAAATTTCTAGGCTAATGCCTATAATCTACTAGCCTACAAAGGGGAAAAAGGCCCTCTTCTTCAATGTATTAATCTAACGTACATAATTGTAGGGGCATTCATGCCACGTGCACAAAAACTAAGCAGCACAATCCCTCAAAAAGTGTGTATAAGGGGGATTTGGTGCAACATCTAACCTCCAAAGGCCCTTCAACGTAAAATATTTCCTATGTGACCTCTAAAGTGGGCACATAATTCATACTTCCACAACATGATCCAAGAGAGGCTTTTACAGTCCAAATCCAACCTTCCCAAGGGATCTACAAAGATGCATTGTTCACAAAACATGTATATCCAACATGCAAACATACTCCAAATGTGGACAAATGGGTCTTTAAAATGCATGCCCTATCAACTTCCACGGTGGAAACTCCTTCCTTTTGTGGCCAGCTAACCCCACAAAATGAATAACAAACACCAAACAAGGGACAACCCTCCAATGACCCTCTAAGGACTGTTGTGTGGACACCCAAGGGCTTAAACATGAACATTTAACCTTGAAAACCACCAACAAGCTTCCTCAAAAGGATTGGCCCTATACAAACATATATTGCATGTCCTCTTAAATGCAACCTGCAGGTTGACCTTGTTCTCTCTATTCATATTTAGGTCAGCTCCAATCTAATATAAGTCAGTTCAAACAAAAATTTCTTACAAATCTTCAAATCATTCAAAAGGTAGACACATCATTCCATTAGGTCAACTAACTTATGTAGCGCAAGTCAATCCTCTTCATTTTGCTTTTTCAAGGTATGTGTGTGTGTTTATTGTGTATCAACAAATTAAACCATCCATTCGCTCTTGTTCTCATGATTGAAGTGCCCATGGACCAGACTGAAATTGGTAGGCTATCAACCCTGAGTGCAAATTCATGGTGGCTAGTTTTGGGCTGGAACATGAGTTTCACCCTATTCCTACACTTAACTTTTGACTTGATCAACAACTTAAGAATGAGCCTTATTCCCATATTGCTTGAAGAATTGTTTCAATTTTATTTTGAGCTCGAGCATTAGCTTGGGCATGGACTTTCATATGCAAAATTATTCCCACAGACAAGCAAAATTTTATTGGAGAATTCTACACAAGGATAGAACTCTTTTACCTCATGTTGTCACATATATAGCAACAAGTTTCCCTTGTTGGTAGCCCCTGCTTTATAAAATTTCTTTAAAGCAAGGTCATTGTTCATAGTCTTCACAAGTTTCCTACAAGAAGTTATCCAGTCTTATGCATTGGATAACAATGCTCATGTGAATGAATATCTTGTATAACCTTGCATGTTGATGTCACCATCCCATGAAGTAAACCCCAAACTATATCACATGTCAATTACACTTACTCCTTGATGGGTTTCTCGAGAAATACTCCTCTTCTCGGGTATTGGTACAACTAATAAGGGTTCATGATGATCCTCCCATACCTAAACTTGGTAAATTGCAAAAATTCATAAGCTAGTGTGAAGTTTGAAGATGATACTTAATGTGATCTACCTAATGGCTTTTACATTGGACATGACTCACTTTCTATGTTGCATTGACTTGTGTACATGCTCTGGAAGGTCACACTTGGATATTTGGGCCTCCTCCTTGGATGATATACTTGCATGGATGTGATGAACCTTGGGTCATGTTACCGCAAAATCTAGCACCCGAGGGCTAGGTTGTGCTAGATCCCTGTCAACAATGGGATCCACCACCATTGTCACCGTAGCATTGAATTCCCCTATTGTTTCGTGGGTATGTTATCCCTATAAGGGAGGATTCCCAATTAGGTTTTGAAGATTCCAAGGATTCCCAAGCTAAATACCCTCCAAGGATCCTGCCATATAGACACCTCAAAGTAATCTTCAATTACGTATGGCTTTGAGTGAGATGAAGTAGTGAGGTCAAAGAGTGAGATGAAGTAGTGAGGTCAAAGAACCAATGGCTCAAGATAGGCCTTGGAAATGCTAAAAGAGGTTCGCAAACACAAGCTAATTTAAATTGAATGATTTATAAAAAATATAAAGCGATGGAGAATGTGTTGAAAATGTGTTGAAAATGTAACTAGCTTCGATCTTCCCAATTGTTGTACTCATTTCAATATGTATCCTGATTCCTATGTATCAACCAAAATAAAAAGTTTTTATTATTAAAGCATGGGTTTCATGGTTCTTATTGATGGTGTTCTAGGTAAAAGCATGTTTTTCATGCTTCTTGGGTTTGTTAGGTCTTAGGATTTATTGTCATGAGTCAAAGGAATCAACATCATGTTTATAAGACCCTTTCGGACAAAATGTAAGTGGAAAAAGAATTTATTTTGAGTCTAGAAAGTCCTGGAAACTCCAAAAGTACAAGTCGGCCCTCGAAGCTTCAAGTCGACCTAAAGGAGGGAATTCAACCCCTTGGAAAGGTTATATAAAGGAGTAGTTCGACCTCATTTTGGCATCCATTCACTCACAAGTTCGATCTCAAGAAGGAAGTTCGATCTGTAGCTAGGAAGCAAAAGAAGAGAGCAAAGTTCTAGAAGAAGAAAGTAAGGATGAAAATCTTGTTTTGGGGCTCAATGTCTCTCACGCGTGCGACGGATTAGGGTTTCTGCAACTTCCAAGAAGGGTCGGAAATTGCAGGACTGCGTTCCAGTAAGACAAAGTGCAATATCTTGTTCTTAGGAGGAAGAATGCTCTATCTTGACCTCATTGACCTTTGCAAGAGTTGTCTTTCTCTAGGAAGCTCTCAACAGGAAGCTAAAATAGGGTTTCCACAGCAGTAACAAGGGTCAAAGTTGCAGGACAAAAATTGTAGGTTGAGTTGCAGTATCGAAGTTGGCAAGTCGAAATTGTTGGTTGAAGATCTTGTTGGAGGGCTGACTTGGTACTTGGAGAAGGACTTGGTCTAGGGTTTGTGTCTTTGTTGTCTCATTTGAAGCAGATTCTATAAGAAGAGGAGTTTTTCGGGTTTTCCCCTTAGAGGGGTTTTTCCCTGGCTGAGAGCCTAATTTTTGTGTCCTCTACTATTACTGTTTCGTTCTTGATATTCGTTTGATGAAAAGGTATAACTAAAGAATAGAAGAAGATTAACTAAGTTCACAGGAAAATTGATATAATAAGTTGTAAATTTTTGTAGATGTTCTATGCTTGATGCAACTTTACTTTTATAACAACAATCACATAAACAGTTAAGTAAAAATGTTGATAGAACATACCAGTGGATCTATAGAAGACAAACCAGAGGAGAATAAATGATGCGATTATGGCGATCGGCAAGATGTGTGTAACAAATCTTCTTGTTAAAACAACCAAAATGTCTACTTGATCCTCAAATCAATCATCCAGTCAACTCAAAGTCAACCCCAGAAAAGTCAACGCAATCCAGAAAAAGTCAACGCAGGGTAGTAACAATAAAGTCAACGAAGCTCCAACTTCGGTCAACCTTTTGACCTCGATTTTTGTGCCAATGAGTACGGCCTTCAAAAATCGAACTCTCCACAAAATTTCAGCTCAAACGGACCATGCATTGACCAAAGTCAACGTTGGTCAAACTTCCCCAAAAACCCTAACTGCAAAAAATTTGTTGCGGTAAATTTCGTCCTTTTGCTGTAGTAGATTTCGTCCTTCTTCTCACGTGGGAGATGAAACTGCTTCTCTGATGCTCATAGATAATCAAAGGAGAAGATGTGTGATGTTGAGTGAGTGAAATGCTCTCCAATGTTGACTGTATTTATATCCATCATTGAGGTGTGTGACACATCTGTTGGGGGTGTAAAACCTTAAGGCCGACCTACACATAAATTTATTATAAATAATAAATTCAAAAGAAATGTTCTGCTCATCAGATTAAAATCAATTTTATATCGATTTTACACCTCTCCGAAAGAGGAATCCAATACAAATATTGGAATCTTCATCTGAGCATCACAAGATGGAGTTTGGACCTAGTTGTCCAAATTTAACACTCCCTCTCAACTAGGGAGAATTACATCCACCAGTGCAATCAAACATTGTGCGTCATCCCGCCGTAACTTGCTTTGCTGGCCTCTTTATTTCAGAACAAAAGTGGGTCAATCACAAAGACATCATCCTCGATCGACAATTCAAACTCCAGTCCAAACTCTACTCCACTACAAAGAGTCTCCAACCAACCCGAAGTTGGTTCATCCACCCAAGGTCGCGGAGGTCCGAAACCTCGCTAGACTTGATCCCAGATCAAGTGGTTGGACCGTGCCATCCTAGATAGAGAGTACGGAAATCTCTGATGCGTCCATCAGTCTTTGCTACTGGTCTCTAGCTTTTCCATCTCATTGGCCAAATGAGAGGTACTTCCCATGAGCCCTGAACTCAATGGGTAGGATGCATACGGGGCACAGATAATGAGAGGTGAACCAACTCAATAATCACAACGGTGGGGTCCAAGCACACCAACAAGGTTTGGCAAGCCTAACCTTGTTGTTGCTCATAGCTCCGAGAAGCTGTCCCCAAAGCCCCCCAGAGCTCCTCGAGCTCATCGTCCAACAGGACCCACATCATAGGGTCGTTCCACGATGCCAAGTCTCTCACGGAAGGTTAGGAACTTGACCTTCCCCAAGGGCTTAGTGAGAATATCCACGACCTGCTCATCAATTCCTATATGATCAAGCCTTACGGCGCCTTGCTATACCATATCCCGGATGAAATGGTACCTGATATCAATATGCTTGGATCGATCGTGGAACACAGGATTCTCGGTCAAGCGAATCCCACTCTGGTTATCACAGAGTATCACGGTGGTATCTAGCACATGTCCAAATAGCTCACCAAAGAGCTTTCGCAACCAAACTGCTTCACAACAGGCCATACTTGTTGCAATGTATTCGGCCTCTGCGGTGCTCAAGGCCACCGACTTCTGCTTCCTGCTCATCCATGAAATCGAAGCAGAACCAAGATTGAAGCAGCATCCCGATGTGCTCTTACGATCCACCACACTGCCAGCCCAATTGGCATCAGTATATCCACAGAGTGTCACGCTCCCGGCAGTGTATCTCAGCCCATGATTTATCGTGCCCCGAAGGTATCTCAGAAGATTCCTGGCACCAACCCAGTGAAAGTGATGAGGTTCAACCATCTGTTGACTCAAAGTACTCACTGCAAAACATATATCTAGACGAGTGTTCACTAAGAACATCAGGGACCCTACGAGTTGACGATACTCAATAGGATTTGCCAATACGGGCCCAACAGCACTGCCACTCAACTTCTTGAAGTTGAGTTCCATTGGTGTTGACACGGACTTGCAATCCACCATACCAAATCTTTCCAGAAGTTTCACAATGTATTTTCCTTGAGAAAGGAAAATCTCTCTAGGTTTCTGCCAGACCTCCAGGCCTAGGAAGTAGTGCATCAGTCCTAGGTCCTTCATCTCGAACTCAACAACGAGCTCCCTCTTGCATTGATGATGAGAGGGTCAGCACCTGTCAGGAAGAGGTCGTCCACATACAGCACCAAAATGAGAGGCTTCCCCTGGACAACCTTGAAGTAAAGGTTTGGATCAGCATTACTTCGAGTGAAGCCCAACTTCATCAAGTAGCTATCTATCCTCTCGTACCAAGCTCTGGGTGCTTGCTTCAACCCATAGAGGGCTTTCTTCAACCTGCAGACATGGGTTTCCCGATCCTGGACTTCAAACCCCAGAGGTTGTTCTACATACACCTCTTCCTTTATTGCACCATGCCGAAAAGCAGTCTTGACATCCATCCGATGAAGACTCCATCCTTGCGTGCAGCTTGGGCTATGATTGATCGAATGGTGGTATATCGTGCCAAAGGTGCAAATATGTCATCATAGTCTATTCCTTCCTTTTGAGAGAAGCCACGGGCAACAAATCTTGCCTTGAACTTTTCAGCACTTCCATCAGATCCATGCTTGATCTTGTAGAGCCATTTCGCGGTGACAACTGATTTGTCCTTCGGTCTTGGAACCACATCTCAGACATCATTCTTCATTATGGACTCATATTCTTCGTGCATAGCATCCTTCCAGACTTGATGCTTTACGACTTCCTCAAAAGATCCAGGTTCAGATTGTACAATAGTACTCATGGCAGCTAGATACCCTTGGTATCTACATGGCTTCTTGCTTTCTCGGAATGTCCCCCTCGGGGCAGCATGTCCCTTGGCATCTTCGAGAGTGTCCCTGAGCCATGATGGTCTCTTTCTCAGTGAAGGAGATGGATCAATTGGGTCCATTGGTCCTTCAACATCAGGCATTGTCTCATCCTGTGGTTCTTCTTGATTTCCAGGCCTTGCTTCATGATTTTCCTCAGATCTCGAAAGATCTACTACTTTCTTCAAGGAAGCATCTTCGTCAAAAGTGACATCATGGCATATCTCTACTTCCCTTTGACCAGGTACATAGACTCTATAGGCCTTAGAGGTTTCGCTGTAGCCCACAAACATTCCTTTCTTCCCAGAAGCATCCAACTTACTTCTCTTTTCTTTTGGCACATGAAAATAAACAGGACATCCAAAAATTATAAAATGTGAGACGTCAGGTTTCTTACCAGTGAAAACCTCTTCGGGAGTTTTGGAGTCCAGGGCGGAATGAGGGCATCGGTTTTGAATGTATACAACAGTATTCGCAGCTTCTCCCCACAGAAACTTCGGTAGACCCTGGTCACATAGCATGGCACGGGCAGCTTCCACAATGGTCCTGTTCTTTCGTTCAGCAACGCCATTCTGCTCAGGAGTGTAGGCAGTAGTAGTCTCCCTCTTAATGCCAGCTTCTCTGCAAAAGTCCTTAAACTCATTTGACTCATATTCAGTGCCATTGTTGGTCCTCAAAATCTTGATCTTCTTCCTTGTCATATTTTCCACCAAGGCTTTGAAAGTACGGAACCACATGAAAGCCTCATCCTTCTTTTTCAAGAAGTATATCTAGGTTTTGCGGGAGAATTCATCAGTGAATGTCATATAGTAAGAACATCCTCCCAGGGATGTCACGGGTAGCATACCAGATAGATCAGAATGGACCAGTTGCAAAATATCAGATGTCTTTGTGACACTTGAGGGGAAAGGTCCCCTTGTATGCTTTCCTTTGGCACAACCCTTACATACACCTTCATGATTATTTCCAAAATCGGGCATCCCTGTCACCACCTTCCTTGCTTCGGGAAGGGCCTTGTAATGAAGGTGTCCAAACCTCCGGTGCCATAGTTCAGTTTGTCGGATAGTATCACATGTCATAGCTCCCAATGGACTTCCTTCAACCTGGTAGAGTGTTCCAACTCTAAAACCAATCACGATAGCTTCCTTGAGATTCTTCTTCCACATCCGCACCTTTCCATCAGTGAATGCCACATTGAAAACTTGGTCTTCCATGGCTGATATAGACACAAGGTTCTTCTTCAATTTTGGTACATAGAGTACATCCTGCAAATGTAGGACTTGTCCTTGAGACAAGTGGAGGGTCACAGTCCCTGTCCCTTTCACGGGATATGTGGCATTATCTCCAAGGATAATTTCCAGATTAGTATCCTTCTCAACCATGTCAGAGAGTGCTTCCTTGAACCCAATGATGTGTCTTGAGGCACCACTATCTATCAGCCAGACATCCATAGTGTCGGGCGGGGATGCAGCAGAGAGGGCAGATACAAGAATGTATTCATTTCTTTTATCAACAACATTTGACTCCTCATACCTGGAGTTTCTAGACCTTTTGAAAGGTTGATTGTTTCCGCCAGAGGGAGCCTTCCTCTTTCCTTTGGACTTGTCGTTTCTTTGATTTCCATTCCTCTAGTTGTTGTTGTTGTCATCACTATCGAGAGAATCCTTCTTGAAAGGACATTCTCTAGCATAGTGACCAGGCCTATGACAAGTGAAACATTTGCCCTTTTTTCCTTGGGCCCTTGCTCTTCCTTTGTTCTTAGGACCACCAGAGTTCTTCTTTCTAGAATGAGCAACGTAGGCAGCATTTCTGTCATTTTCGTATTCCTTCATTCTTGTCTCTTCTTGCATGCATCTTGACAGTAGCTCGTCAAAGTTAGGAATTGTATTATTATTGAGAATGGTAGTGTTGAATACTTGCCATTCATATGGGAGCCCTCCAAGTGCAGTGAGTACCATCTCACGATCAGCTATTGTCTTCCCAATAGCCAGCAAATTGTTCCTGATCTCGGTCAGTTTCAGAAAGTATGTTTAGACAGATTCATCCCTGCCTTTCTGCAGATTCTTCAATTGATTCTTGAAGAATAGCTCCTGGTTTGCATTGTTTACTTCGATCATTTGTATCAGCTTATCATACATCTCTTTGGATGTGTTTAGCTCAGATATGTAGGTAACCAGACTTTTATGTATGGATTCCCTGATCATTAGCTTTGCTTTGATCTCCCCCTTCTTATACTTGGTTTTAGCAGTAGCAGTAGCAATGGATGGAGGTTCTTGTATCTTACCCAGTACATAGTCCATGAGATCATGGTCTTCTAATTTGAGATCTAATGTAAGTCATCCCTTCTAGTTAGCTTGTCATCCTCCTTGAAGCCATAACTTGTGGAACTCATTTCTCTCTTCTGGTGATTGCTATAAGTTAGGGCTTGTCTTCACCTCAGCTCTGATACCATGTAAATTTTTGTAGATGTTCTATGCTTGATGCAACTTTACTTTTATAACAACAATCACATAAACAGTTAAGTAAAAATGCTGATAGAACATACCAGTGGATCTATAGAAGACAAACCAGAAACAGGAGAATGTGTTGGTGCGTTACGGCGGTCAGCAGGATGCTTCAACCAGCGAAGTCTTCTTGGTCGGCCAACCCAAAATGTGTCACAACAGTCCTCAAATCAATTATCCAGTCAACTCAAAGTCAACCCCAGAAAAGTCAACGCAGTCCAGAAAAAGTCAACGCAGGGCAGCAACAATAAAGTCAACGCAGCTCCAACTTCGGTCAACCTTTTGACCTCGATTTTTGTGCCAATGAGTACGGCCTTCAAAAATCGAACTCTCCACAAAATTTCAGCTCAAACGGACCATGCGTTGACCAAAGTCAACGTTGGTCAAACTTCCCCAGAAACCCTAACTACAAAAAATTTGCTGCGGTAAATTTCGTCCTTTTGCTGCAGTAGATTTCATCCTTCTTCTCACGTGGGCGATGAAACTGCTTCTCAGATGCTCGTAGATAATCAGAGGAGAAGATGTGTGATGTTGAGTGAGTGAAATGCTCTCCAATGTTCACTGTATTTATATCCATCATTGAGGTGTGTGACACATCTGTTGGGGGTGTAAAACCTTAAGGCCGACCTACACATAAATTTATTATAAATAATAAATTCAAAAGAAATGTTCTGCTCATCAGATTAAAATCAATTTTATATCGATTTTACACCTCTCCGAAAGAGCAATCCAATACAAATATTGGAATCTTCATCTGAGCATCACAAGATGGAGTTTGGACCTAGTTGTCCAAATTTAACATAAGTTGCCACTTTGAATTTTCCCACAAAATGGAGGATCAGTGTCTTGGCTCATCAATGAATTTCTAGGCATATGGAGTCAGACGAGGAGTGAGTCAATGGCTGAAGACCTTGAATGGAGCGGAAAATATAGAAGGATAACTTCTCATTTTTACCCTAACAACTTTCTAAACTCCAAAACTTAAGGTCAAGAAATGTAATCAAGTTTCCTTGATGGATTCTTGAAGACAAATTTTGCATATGAAGGAATTGTTGGTGCAAAATCTTGCAAGCCTAGTGCAAAGCCTCATAGGTAGATCCAGACCTTATGGTAACAAGTAATCAACTGCCACTCTCATCTCAATAGCCTTTCTCTAGCTATTTAGTTAAAAATAAACCACAAGGGAGGCTTCCTTGCGTATAGATCACCTAAAGGATATTCAACAAGATGGGTTCAAGGTGATAAATAGGTCTAATGATTAGGATAGCGTACTAGCAGAGCCTAGAGGGTTAATATTTTCTCCACCAAAGTTCAGGCACTCTATTTGTACACTGCTTAAGTAAACTGGAGAGTTGTTATGAGTTAGAGTTTGATGGATTTCCAAGGATATGGCATGCAACATCATATAACAACTAGAAGAAATAGCCTTGCAATGTTAAATCAACAAAGGAGCGAGACTATTGATTAAATATGCAAGATTTAGGGTTTGTAATTGAGTTTTTATGGATGAAACATGCATGAAGCAACAATACAAATGATGACATCAACCCTAGAATCAGGGTTTTATAATGAAAATAAATGCTATATTTTGCTTTTTGTCAATTATTAAATGCAATCCCTACTATAATGGAAATAGCACATCAACTAGAATTATATTTTAGCAATATTTCAAAGAAACCCTAATCCTAGCCCTAGATATCTAGAATTTGGAGAGGATAAATTTTTTATAGAAGAGAGATTGATCACCACCTCATAGACCAGTGCCTTGATCTGAATGGGCAATGGAGTTACATAGGGAAAATTTAATGGAGATGGCCTTGATGAAGAGGGTGAGAGGGTTAAAGTCTCTTACAAACCCTAGCGGCTTCATTAAAGGAGATTTTAAATTCAAAAGATGCACAATTTAGAGTTCTCTTGAAGGATTCAAGGAAAACGATTTTTCATGGCATAAGAAATCAAGATTTCAAGATAAATATAGCAAGTTTAACCATGGCACTCTATCTGTAGATTGCTTAAGTAAACTGGAGGGTTGTTATGAGTTAGAGTTTGATAGATTTCCAAGGATATGGCATGCAACATCATATAACAACTAGAAGAAATAGCCTTGCAATGTTAAATCAACAAAGGAGCGAGACTATTGATTAAATATGCAAGATTCAAGGTTTGTAATTGAGTTTTTATGGATGAAACATGCATGAAACAACAATACAAATGATGACATCAACCCTAGAATCAGGGTTTTATAATGAAAATAAATGTTATATTTTGCTTTTTGTCAATTATTAAATGCAATCCCTACTATAATGGAAATAGCACATCAACTAGAATTACATTTTAGCAATATTTCAAAGAAACCCTAATCCTAGCCCTAAATATCTAGAATTTTAGAGAGGATAAAAATTTTATAGAAGAGAGATTGATCGCCACCTCATAGACCAGTGCCTTGATCTGAATGGGCAATGGAGTTACATAGGGAAAATTTAATGGAGATGGCCTTGATTAAGAGGGTGAGAGGGTTAAAGTCTCTTACAAACCCTAGCGGCTTCATTAGAAGGAGATTTTAAATTCAAAAGATACACAATTTAGAGTTCTCAGGATTCAAGGAAAACGATTTTTCACGGCATAAGAAATCAAGATTTCAAGATAAATATAGCAATTTTAACCATGGCACACACAAAAATCCTAATTTACATAAAATATTATGCAAAAAATAGAAGATAAGCAATAAATTTACAAAATTTCCACAAAAATCTCTTTAATCAATCCCAAGAAACCTTCCTCAAGAAAAAATATTTGTCCAAGACCAATTCACACCATAGAATCACATCGTGGCCAAGTAGAATAGAAGACAAGAGCAAGTGCGCACTTATAAAGAAAAGAAGTGTGATGATGGATAATGATAAAATGGAAAGTAACTCCCCTAAATTTATAGGAGGGTAACCAAGTGACTTTTCCATGATTTTACAAGCAAAACTCTAAACAAGTTTACTTGAGCGTTCAACTAGGTCAAAGGTCACAAGCCAACCTTGAAATAGCTTTAACACATAGCAAAATGCCAAAAGCAACACACACGTGTGGGAGGAAAATGGTCTCCACCATGACGTCATTTTCCAAAATTGGCAATAAATGCATCAAGGAACTGAAGTAATGGTCCAAGAGTGCTTCTCACTCCAAGTAATCCCCAAAGTGCATATGTACATCTCCAAAAGGCGCCTCCTTTGCTATGATGTTATCCAAAAGAAAACCTACATCACCCTTTTCATGCATGTGGGAGTGACGTGGCACTTATTAGGGCAAGTATTTCCATTAAGGGGAAATGTGCTAGCCCTACCAAATCAACTCTGTGACAACCATCCTCATCTAGGCTCTAGAACAAGGTATCATCCATCAAACAAGGTCAAGGCCAGCCTGGGGGCGTCCTAGGTTTATCTGGACACATCATCAAATAGTCCAATGCCCAAGCTTTCAAGCTCAGTGTTCCAGCATTTGGAGGCTCATTAAGAGGTGAAGTAGCATGTGGAATTTCTCAAGGCCCGACGCTCATCCTTGAGGGGCAATAATGAGTTCACAAAGTTAGGTTTGCTCTTCGAACGTGGCAAAGAACCCTGAGGAAGGTGCTGAAGAAGAATCAAGTTATCCCTCAAGGGATCTCTACTACAATGTTAATCCACCTAAACAAGACCTCTCAAGATCAAGTGGGTCATCTTCATCAGGGACATGAAACCATTAAAGCATCATAGTCAACCATATCTAATGTTAGGGGCACACAAATACCTCACACAAAACTCACCTTGAAATGTCTAACTAGATCAAGATTTGTAAACAAGTTACCTCACTTACGTCAGGGATGATTAGGTCAAGAACCATATTAAATGTTTCCAACACCCAAGGGGAGTGACATGTCCTAGGTTAGCCCATCAATCCACAGGTGAGTGTAATATGGTGGTCATGGAGTGGGAGAAACTTCAAGGAGGGTGCAACAGCCATGAGACTAGCTAATGAGGGTCCAACATCTTGAGTGTAGTGATGTAAGGAGAGAGAAGTCGTGGTGGCATGAGTTACCCCTTTCCTTGGCCAGCTTTTTCCACCCCTTTGGGATACCTTTTGCTTTAATGGTTTGTCTTTATTTGGTTCATAGCTTAGGAGTCCAAGCTTGCTTTATGCTTTTCCAATACCCCTTTAAGATTTAGCAATTTGTTGCACTAGGATTGGGGCATTCAAGAGTTCCTTTATTTGAGATCAATCATTGACCACTTTGAGGAACTGGGTGTTGGCTATTGGCTAACGAAGGGGATGGACCTCATGCTAGGCTTTTTCCCATGCACTAAATATTGTCCTAGCCATCTTTTGCATTTTACATTTTCTTTCATTGGGGCTTTATGTGCATTTAATATTCTTTCAAATGCACCAACCTTCGGTGCCAAGTTTCCAAGCCCTGACTCAAATATGTGGATATAGAGTACCAATCCCAATGATCAATGACTACCAACCTGAAGAATGGAGATGGTTAATCTGGAGAAATGGAAAGTGGTGAGTATGGATTGTCTTCAACATGCTATGTCCATCAATGCCTCCCTAGTAGTGCCCTTCCTACACCATAAGGCCTCAAAGGAGGGCCCACTGGACTAAATTCAAAGACTAACATCCTAAGTGAAGTGTGGGAACAAGGATACAATCGAGATCAGTCAATCATCCAACTCACCCCATTATCCATATCAACATACCCACAACATTAAATGAAAGCACACGATTGCAAGAATGGTTAGAGTACCTACAGAGAGATGACCCACCTTCCTTCAAGAAGAATGTTAGATGGGAAAGAGATTTGACAGGAGCAACGAGTGGAGAACTCTAGCATAATTCTATGTGTTGACCATCATGGGGTCGCTGACTGGCTAGATGTCAAATGAGGGGAAAAATTTTCTCTTATGGGTTACCCACTTTTAGTGGGTAACAAGAATAAGAGTTCATAAAAAGATATAGCATTTATTAAGAAACTCAAATAAAACCCAACCCCAATCTAGCAATTGTAGCAAAATGGAAGATAATACTCACGAAAAAATAACACCATTCATCCAAGCATCACATTTTCAATCCAAAGAAAGTCCATCCATCCATCCAAAACATATCTTACTGAAGACAATTCGCTTCACTTGAAATATCCAAAGTCAAAATTTACAAGGAAAAATAGCAGAAATTTTAAATTGCTATGGGATTCCTCCCCCAAAACTCCAATTAGAAAATGAAATGAAGTGCACCTCTATTTATACAGAAGGTGCTCAACTTCCCTCGTAATTTTTAAGCTAAAATCCCCTAAATTAGCCTAAGGAGGGACAGAAGGCCCCCCCTACAAATTAATTAATCTAAATTAACATTAAATGGGGATTCTAATGCCACATGCAAAAAATTGTGACTCAACCCCTCAAAAGATGACCCTTTTCCAAAAATGAAGGGCAAATAAGGGGTGTTTCCAGCCTCCAAAGGCCCTTCAATGCACCAAACATCCTCCAACTATTCTTCAAAACTACCATGCAGCCCTCCAAATTTGGGCACACAAGCCCCTAAAGGGAGATGACTTCTTCAAGGATGACTTCAATGCTAGGCAAGTGGACCTCCAAGCTGCCTTTTCAAACTTCAAAGCTACCCAAAGAAGGGTGGGGTTTCTTCATATAATATTGACTATCATAAGTCAGCTCAACCTCATTTTACTCCACTTAAAGCTCATTTTTAGAGGTCGGCTCTGTCTAATTTTACTCCAATGTTTCCACCATATCTATATATACATACATACATACATACATATACCTCAAATTGAACCTCATTCTAGGATGCCTCTGCTTCTTGGCTGAATTTTCTGAGGTAGCTCTGTCCTGATTTCAAGGCCGCAGGCTGCCAAAGAGAGACCAAAGTGCTGGTCAATGGCCTGCGTAGGAGTCCAAACATCTCTGCTCTGATTTCAGGCCTGAGGTACTCCACAAGTGTGCACCATAGTCTAAACTCTTTACACCTACTCTAATGGAAAACTCCACCAGTGCCCTAATTCTCCTCTCATCTCCTGACAAGGCCGAGCTTCTGCAGGGGTTGATGATGTCCGTTACTAAAGACACCTCAGATTTGTGAAGACTCCAGAATCCTCCAGAAAATAATGACAGAACCATTTGCAGCAGACATTTCAATGTACAAATTTCAGATGAAAGGAAGGGCAGTTTCCAGCTGGCTCTCCATAAAAATGCTGTTTAGACTTCTTTGGGCGGGATTGTTCTCTTCAAAACACAAAATCTGTTACCCACGTCACCTTCTCCACAAAATGCTGGTTTAAGGTAATTTTTAGGTCAAGCCACAATTGCAGATGTTGCTGTAATGCTACAGATCTATTATGTTTCTGAGCTTCCAACCTTTAATTTATTAGTATCAACTCTCCAACATTGTCATGTCAAGGCCATGGACCTCCTCACTGAGATCAGTCTTCTCTTCCCTATAATCTGTACCCTCAATAGCTGTCAGGTAGAGAGAAGCCTAATATGGTAAAACCACCTGGATTTAGGTGCTGCCTGAGCTCCAGTATCCTCATTTTCATCTGGCTAAGAATGGGTCATTTGTTTGGAAATATGATGGTTCGTCCTTTGGAGGTAGAATCCAACACCAATCAACAAGTGCTGAACATGCTGATCAGCCAATTTAACTGATATTGACTCTCCTCATTCATTTCACACCTTTTGACTCACTGGGCAATGCATCCTGCAATTTCACTGCTTTAATGATAGTCCAATGACATATCTAAAACTTACCTTTGGGCTGTTTATATCTGTGGAAATCCAACACAACCTCAGTATCTCCTTCATGCAAGCGAGCTTCACCTACCCCTGGGCACTCATAATATGTAGCCGGATCATCCTCAACCATAGGACAACCAATAAATTCACCCCTAAAGTTGACCGGGACTGTCAAAGTTTGACACCCATAGGGTTACCCTAGACATTGGTGGGTAACAAGTTCTTTGGAGGATGTTGATGAGTTTTCTCCCTCATTTGATTGAGGACATTCCATACTGTTTAGAGGACATTGGACCTTATGATGAATTGGCACCCCTGTTGAGACATGACATCACCTATTGAAGATGAGACATAGCACATTGATGATGAAACGTTACACCTTGATGATGGATACTGCACCTTTCCATCATGATTGGACACTTTTGATGAAATGTCACACCTCCTGGGGCATGATATGACCTTCAACAATGAAACAGTGCAACCCTTGGAAGCAACGTTTTACTTTTCAATCCCTTACACACTACTTGGAGTGAGCCATCCACCTTTTGCAGAGAATCCACATGTGTGAATTTATGCCACACATGTGGCCTCTAGCATACATTTATGAGGGACGACTTGATGTTGGAGCATGTTTATTTCATTTATGAGGCATCATCAAGGGTCTTGAGACCTATCCACTTTTGTATTATGGATATTTTATGTGTTTTTGCCTTATCTTTAATATCTATAAGAGATAAAGGTATTATTTTATGTTTCTAACGCTTCTATTGGATGAGGAGGGTGCTTGATCTCTCATATAAATAAGAGAAACACTACTCACTTGTAAATCATTACTACAAGTGGATAATCACTTCTACTTCTCTACTTTTACTTATTTCTTCTTCGTGGTGGATGGATAACTAAAGCACCTACTTGAGGAGATTCTTTGTGGATGACTTAATGACTTCTATGGATTTTAATGGCTAGGGTTTACAGAAGCAAATTATTTTTTGAGTAAGTGGTCTCTCTAAATCTTGATGAATAATTGTTGAGTGTAATTGTACTTCTCTACTGGTGGTGGTGCATTCTCTTCATATTGGTCTTGGATAAATCCCTTCTTCTAAACTCTAGGAAGGTTTCTAGTGGAGAGTCTTCCCTTGAATTGTCCTAAAGCTTGTAAAGTACTGGGTGCACTTTCTGGAGTTTGTAGTGGACAACCCTAGATATCACCCTAGATCTACTTACATCCCCCAAGGGAGGTCTTAGTTGACCTCATATGCCAAAGAAAACCAAGAGGCACCCTCTTCTCCCTTTAGTCAATCATAAAACCTAAAATTCAATTCTTATTTTTAGGGTTAGATTAGGGATTTACAATAGGTTTACATAAGTTTTTAGCCATTAATAAGCTAGACGTCTTGGTAATTGTGCATCTATTTGACATAAAACTAGTCTTGTAACCATTCAATTGTCTTGCTGATTTCATTTATAGCCCTATTAGGGCTAGACATCTTAATTCTTTCGGTTGTTATATGAATTTTAATTTTTAGATTTAGCTAGCTTTATAAACCCTTGTGATATTCATTATTTTAGCCCCACTTTTTGCTTGATGATCCTTGTTTCAAGGGATGAATTTATTGTTGTTGTTATAACTAGTTCTAAATCCATAATTCATCACCTTTTATACAAGTTTTGCAACGGCCAATAAATTTTTCTTCTTTTCTAATGTTTGGGCATACTCTTGCACCTAGTTTGACTTATTAAGCCTTCTAAATCTCCCTAGATCCTCGTCCATTAATATGGAAATTGCATTTAGTAGTTGTTACCCACCACCTATGGGTAGTGTATATATAAGAGAAAGTTTTTCTCCTAGATGGTCTTCAGCCAGCAGCCCCTTGCAACCACCAGATAGCTCAATGTGCCATTTTCTCCGCCACCTGAGCCAGCCATGTGGTCCCTCTACCACTTGTCATGAATATATGTTTGAAGGTGGGCCTCCCGACCCTAAAGGTATGGCTTTTCATTGGTATAGTTGAGTAATTTTCCTTACTTGTCATGGGCACTTTTGGGCATGGATTGGTGGGGAGATTCGGCGGAAGGAGTGGGTTACGCTTGTATTCTTGTCTCCACTGCCTGATTTCGTGGTTACCCTTGTATCCTAGTCACGTGGGATCTCTTTAATTGGCTTTTGGGTTGGCACTACATGGGAAATCCCGATTTTGGCTGTGTGGTCCCGCTTCCCGATACCACCTACACTACTCCCACTCCGCTCATTTTAGCCCCATTCATCTATGTTCCCATCTGGGTCCACATGTATCCACTGGGTCCACATAGGGTTAGCCTCCCCCTCCCATTGTCCACACCTTGGGTCAGGCCTAGAACGATGCCCTGGAGGTTGGTGCAGCTAAAAAGAAAGGAAAAAATATAATTTGGCCACACTCAACAAGAAATGTACCACAAAATGCAAAAGATGGTCGGAACATACAAATTTAGCATTTGGGAAAAAGCCAAACATGAGCTCTACCCCTTATCCATGGCCATCACCCTGGCTCCTATGGGCCCTAGATGAGCCCCCTCTATCATTAAGGAACCCATGATTATCCCAACCCCTGGTGGGCGGTGAACCACCCCACCTTAAGGGGGTATCCACTGCTACATATTACACATTGTGCTCACATCCCCTGAAGCCCCAAGCAGTTATGAAGAAAAATCAATAAAAGGCAAAAGGCATATGAAAGGTGGAAAAAAAAAGGTCAGGGTAACTCATGTACCACGATTTGCTCCCTCCTACACTCATAGACCCAGGTGTGGGCTTCCCTTATTATAGCTACCCTTGTACCATAACATGTGGTCTGGATGATTTCCCCTGATACCCCTCTGCTCCATCACTATATCATTTGCCACCTACTATTTGAGGGATGTACCATGGACATGTCACTCCCCTTTAGAAGTTGAAACCACCTAAAAGGGTTCTTGGTTAACCCCCTATTGAGCTTGGAGACACTTGTACACGCCAAAGCCCACTATGGAAGGGCATGCCACCATGAAGTGCCCCATTAGTTCCATGACTTGTAAGTTATTTTACTTGATTATTTCAATGACTTGTTGTACTGGAGGGCAAGGGGACACATTGGATCTTATGTAGGATTGCAGGTGGGTCTCCATTAGGGCTTGATCTCGCTATATGAGGTCCTAGCCACATTGGCACTTGTAGGGCGAGCAATGAGAGCCATGGGCCTCCACCATAACAGAGATTACTTCATGGATCCCCAACAATGCTCATTGATTGCTCATGTTCCACCATTTTGGAAGAGGATGATGCACTTTGTCCACCATGCCCAGCCGGCTCCACAGTTGCACCAAACACTTGGCAAATGTTCTATGGTCCAGAGGATGTCTCCTGCTGCAGAGGGAGGGCTTACGTCATCATCCTAGCCCTTATAGATGATCTACATGCATATTCGATCCATTTGGAGACCCATGAGGTTGCCCTTGTGCCCCCACACCCACTTGGGAGGACCATAGGTTTTGGCTTGGAAGACAAGGGGCCATCCTCTTGTCCACTATGTTGGGAGTCCATTTCTACATCATGGTACCCCTTGGATTTCATTAGGCCTCCTCAAAGGCCCAACGATTCACTTTGTTGATCATTCGACCCTCTTGAGAGGATTATTCATGTATTATTGAGCTATTTGGTGGGCTTGTCACCAAAAGTATTGTTATTATGCACATTATTTTATTTTAGGGGCTTAATTAGGCCAAATTAGCTAAATCGAACTCATTAGACATTGTATAAATAGATGAGAGTTGATTCATTCTCTAATCATCACATGGATTGGGTTATCTCCTCTTGTAAGAATTTTTCTATCCTTCATGGAGGACGAGTTTGGATGAATGGATGAATTTTGATGTTTGAATCTCTTTCATTTGTCTTGGAGCTTCTCTATTGGCATATCTTGGTGATTGGATATACTCTTTTCTTACACGTAAGTGCTCTTTTAATGCTATTCTTGCTAGTTACTTTTGTCACATGGATGTTGCTAGAATTTTCGCTATACTAGGATGAAATTTACTGCTTTTCTTATGCAAAATTGTGCAAATTCAATCTTTTATAGTGTTGCATCATGTCATGGGCCATGTATGAATGAGTGAATTTTCCTAGAGATAATTTGTGTCAAATTTATCTTGATAAGTCATCAAATATTGCAAAATCGAAGTGTAAAGACATTGAAGTTGCTTCTTGCATACCCTAATTCCATGCAAAGTTCTTTAAAGGCCTCCTTGACTAGGTGAAATCTATTTCAAGCTATAAATTCTTCCTTGCTCCATCTCTCCCAAAGGATTAGGCACTGATCCTTCCATAGGTGATCACATTAAAAGCTTACTTCTCTCACTTTCTTCCTTTTTTCTAGGCCTAGCCTCCATAGGTCACCTAGGGCATCAATTTTCTCACGATTCACCCATCAAAAAAAGTTTGATCTCTTGCCCACTACTGCATTGGTGTGTCTCCTAAGTGCCCTCCAAATTTCATGAAATTCTGACGGTGGGATCTTGAGATATTTCAACCCCTAGCTCTGAGATCGATTCTTGCACGTGGTTTCCTTTGGCTAGTGACCTCATTGGGATCATTACATCAAAATCAAAGAAAATTTCTCCCTCGATCCCCTTCTCTTCCTCAATTGGGTCAAGCATACCCCTGATTGATCAATTCCATCCCCTTGACCTAATTTTGGATCCACTTGGTCTCGTGTGGTCCCATTTCTTATCAAATCGTATCTTTCATAGATCACTTAGAAGCCAAGCTTCCACAAGGATTCTGAGGTCTAGGAATCTCCTTTACAAGTCATACCTTCAAACACTAGCCCTTGAAATCCTTCTAGCCCTTCCTAGAGAGCCTTTCACCTTGCTTTCAAAGCAAGCAAGCCATATGTGTGAGCCTCTCTTGTGAATAGGCTTTTAGGATCACCTTTCATCCTATCATTGATCCATTCATTATCGTGATCCTTATTGTACAGGGTCTCCTCCCACCGGTGAAAGTCCGTAAAGAGCATGGCGCCTTAGCTGAGGTGACAGTGGGATATTGCTCCATTGTTGCCCTTGACCTAGTAGTTTCCCTATACGACACCTCCTAGGACCCCTGCTAGTTTGAGCAGTAACAATAACCACTCTGACCTTACCTTATTATTATATTCTATTGGTGGTAAAATTAAGTAACTATATGGGTGTTCCTAGACTTGATTGTGTCTTTCCTTAATTGTGTCTTTCCTTGGGAACCTTAGAGGCTGCTAGGGAAGCATTCCTTGTGTAGGATCCATCCTTCACTAAAGTGAGGGAAGTTGTTGTCTAGGTGACAATGGTGACACCTCCATGTTTCACTAGTCTTAGCACCTTGTGAAAATATTTGCAGGTGCAAGATTGTGTTAGTTTTCTCTAAGCCCAGCAAAATGATTAACGTGCCAATGAATTTTTATGCCCGAAATTTTATTTTTACTAAAAACAACAAAAAACTAAAATCTAAAATCAATGCACAATTAACACCGCTAAGCTTCTAAAAAATTATGCAAAGTAGAAACAAGAAATCCAAGCACATAAAATTTTAGACAATTTTACCTTAGAAAACCCTAGTATGGGGAAAAACCAACAAAGAGGGATTTTATTAGGCTTCAGAGAAAATACTCAGGAAATAATAACATCAGCAGATCCAAAGAATATACAGCCAAGAACAGCACAAAAATTGACCCTTTCTCCTCTGCAATGGTAAGGCCTAGAGTATAGCCTCTCTCTAATAGAACACGACCCTTTTCTTCAACATTTCTTGGCCCAGGATTCGACCTCTCCTCCAGTAGGAAACTCGACCCCAATACTCAACCTCTCTCTCTTGCAAACGCGGCCCAAAGACTCGGCCTCTCTCTCTCTTGCAAACTCGGCTTGCGCTCAGCCCCTCTCTCGTTGCTCAATACGGCTAGGCTATAGACCCTCTTTCTCTGTACAAGATGGCCCCTTCTTTTAGCTACTTGACCTTCCTTTTTCTCATTCAAATCGGGTCCTCTTCTCTCTCACTCGATGTGATCTCTAATGTGTCCACCCACTCATTCTAACAATTTATAATTTCTCTCATAACCCTATTTCCTCCTTGAGATCTTCAAAAAAAATATCAAAGGACAAAATTTGATCTTATCACTTTCTTTGATTTTGTCAAATGGAAATATTAATTTCCAAAGTTATAAACTTTAGAAATTTGAGTTACAAAGCCAATAATAACTAATTAAATTAATTATCATGTTTTTTTCTAAGTTTGGACTTAGTAAGAATTAAAAATGCCAAAAAAAAAAGTAAATCTTAAAGATATCTTTTGCATGCCTAGACACATGGCCTATGCAAAGACACCTATTCAAGCTACAATTTTAACACTCCTTCTTGGCGAGGAAGGTGATCCGTACCACCCCCAACTTGACCCTGAAGAATACAAACTTGCCTTTCATTAAGGCCTTCATGAGGATGTCTACAACCTACTCATCGGTAGGTACATATTGCAGCTTCACTATGCCTTTCTGCACACAGTCTCGGATGAAGTGGTACCTAATCTTTGTGTTTCGACTTGTCATGAAACAATGGATTTTCCGAGAGCTTGATGCAGCTCTTACTATCACAATGTATCGTGTTCAGCACCAACTCTTGATCAAACAGCCCCAAGAGTAGCTATCGAAGCCAAATGACCTCACATGATACCAAACTTGTTGCCATGTACTTAGCCTCAACAGAACTCACTACAGCTAACTTTTGTTTCCTACTAAAGCAAGTAATAGCTCTAGACCCCAAGTTGAAACAACAACCCGAAGTACTTTTCTTGTCCACTGCACTTCCTACCCAGTCAACATCCGAATAACCCACTAGCTTCATTCCATCTCCCTTGACATAACTCAATTCATACTCCATTGTACTACGTAGATACCTAAGCATGAGTTTTGATATCTGTTACACTAAAATTTGTCACCATGACTGTCAATTCGGATATCTCGCCATCCGATGGTGTGTCTCAAGTGAATCCCCTATAAAGCTTGAAGTAAAATAATACCAGGAACAAAAGGAATTTTGGTTCACTGCTTAAAAACCATTTTTGAGCACCTGCTCGGTTTTCCTAAACAAAACCTGCGCAATTTTCCTGAACAAAACCCGCGCATGCGCAGTTTTTCTGAACAAAACCCGCGCACCTACGCAGTTTTCCTGAACAAAAAGTGTGCAGGTCCGTTCACGCACGTAAAAATAAAAAAGGTAAGTTCTAGAAGCTTTACTTGAGGAATCTTATCCAAATTAGAAACCACGAACCACTACATACCTGCGCCTCATCCCTTGGTATATGGAACTAAATTCCTTTTCTTAAGGATCATATCCCTTGAGAAGTTGAACTAAAAACTTCCTCATCCTTCCTATAAATTCAACATAGGAATGAAAGACTTGGAGAGACTTGGATTGGTAAACTCATGCTGTTGGTTTTGGGTCTGAAGATCTTGTCATCAAGGGAAGGGAAGGAGACCATTGGAAGAGGCTTGTGACATCAAGGCACCAGGTTGTAAGCTTCTTTTCCCTTTTTATTTTAATACAAAGTAATTGTTCTTTCCTAATTGTGTCTATTTTGATGTTATTTGTGGGATTCCTTGATCATTCACATAGTTTATAACTGATTATTGATTCATATATATGTTGTATGCTAGACTAAGGATTTCATTTACTTTTTCTTTTATATGCGAGATGCTTTGATCCCTTTGAATGTTTTTATCTATGCAGATCTCTTTTGGCGCGTCAAGGAGAAGTTGTGGAAAGCATTTGGAGAGACTATAAAGCATTGAGGAAAAGCTTGTTGTGGAAAGCGTTGAAAAGACTCCTACAAGCACTTCGTTAATAGGTAACTGATCTTTCGCATACTACATGTTTTATGTTTCAATTATGGGCTAAGAAAAGCGCCATTGTTTTGTCTGTTTGTTTCTAGTTACTCGTTCGAGTACTAGGGAGATCACTCTTGTCCGCAAAAGGGATTAATCCTGGTAACAAATTGGCGACTCCGCAAGGGAACGAGTTCTCCTTTGCGTCCTTTTGTAACCTTTGATGCCTTTAGACCCTTTTAAGAATTGAAATTTTTGGTTTGAAACCTTTGTTGTTTTTATTTTTTCTTAATTTTCTTGCTCTGCGCAGTTTCTATTCAGAAACAGAGCGCAGATCTGCACATTTTTTATTTAGAAATAGTGCGCATGCGCATTGAACTATGTTGTCTACCTGCGCAACCCTATGAAATTTTTGAAAAATTTAAGGTTTCTCTAATTTAAGTCCAGATTTTTGGTTTTTATGATCCTATTAGCTCGTTTACAGTCTCATTAAGTCTCTGTTAAGTTAATTGGGTGTTTGGAATTCTCTTTTTTGATAAATTCTTAATTTGATTTCCTTTGGTCATTAGTTCGAGGTTTGTCTCAGTTTCTTAAAAAAATTTGCTAAATTGTGTCCGAGTGTTAATCGCTTTTAAGGGTTTTTACTTTTGACCTTTGGAATTCTCACCCAATTTTCTTTACTACACTTGATTGGTTCTTTATATTACATTGGTGAAGGAAAATAGTCTTGTTGTTCTTTTGCTGATTTGGAATCATCTTGTGCTTGAGAATTCTCTTGCATAGATTACATTTGCATAGTTATAATTCTCATTTTCAGAATATCAACGAAAATTCTGCATAGATTACAGCTGCATATTTTACATTCTGGAAAAGTCAACCGTAGATTTAGATCAAATGACTTATCTTTACAATTTTGGGTTTTGAGTTTTGTTGGTTTGCTGATATATCAAACCAACAAAGAGTTATTTCATCGATTGAAAGATCGTGCCTCTCATTGAAAGATAGCCCTGATTTGAATTGATTATCATTAGTTTTTCTTGCTGAAATTAGTGCATTAGAGAATTTGTTATATTTTCTCTTATTTATCAATTTTTGCATTGTTAGAAGTGAATGGAACCTCTCTCCTTACTTTAGTTAGGATTCATCGAAGTGAAAGATTACATTATCATATTCGATTGCATTCAGTTTTGGGTCAGGTCATAACACTTGGGCCCAAATAATAATATGTACACGTCGTGGGGCCCTCCAAAGGCCTAATAATATACTGAAGTGCCACAATGAGGAATAAACTGCTCAAAATATGATGGACAAGGGGGTGGCCCCTTGTTCTCCAAGTAGTAGACTTGTGGTGCTCCCAGGGGATGTGGGGGCACATAAATGACCCCATGGGTCTCCATATGAGTCGAAGATGCCTGTAGATCCTTTGCAAGGGCTCGAGTGATGGAATGAACGCTGCCATGACATCGTACAAGTCCTGGGACACCTGCCAAGAGTGTGGGGCTCCTATGGGGCATGTTGGGCATAGTGTACCAAGCACATCATCATCATCCCAAAAGCGGATCGCTAGTAGTCTCTTAACATCAATGGGGATCCATGGAGTGTTGTCTACTGTTGTGGAGGCCCATGGCTCTCTATGCGCACCCTATATGTGCCAATGTAGCCCTCTGGGGGTTAGGACCTTGTATAGGGAGACCAAACCCAAATGGAAACCACCTGAAATCCTGTATAAGATCCAATGCGTCCCCTAGGCTTCCAGTACAACCAGTCATTAATAATCGTGTAAAAGAACTTACAAATCATGGATAACAAAGTGGGAACTTTACAATGGCATGCCCTTCCGTAGTGGGCTTTGACATGTGCTAGCGTCTCCATACTCCAAAGGGGTTTAGCCATGTACCTTATTAAGTGGTTTCAACCCTTAAAGGGGATAGTAGGTCCAAGGTACATCCTTTGAATGGGGGTGGAAAGTGATAAATAGGTGAAATGGAGTAGGGAATGAGAGGGGCAATCCTGGGCCACATATCGGGGCCAAATTAGGGGAAGCCCACACCAGGGTACATAATGTGTAAGAGGAAGAAATCGTGGTACATGAGGTGCCCGGCCCTTGATTTTCCACCCTTCTTTATATGTCTTTTACCTATGAATTTTCTTTAGTTAACTACTCGGGGCTTAAGGATAAGAGCATGATGTATCAAATATAGCAGTGATTACCCCTTTAAGGTAGGGCGGTTCGTTGCCCTCCAGGGGTTGGGACAATGAGGGGTTCTTATATGACAAAGGAAGCTCATCTAGGGCCTATGGAACCAGGGTGATGGCCATGGGTAAGGAGCAGAGCTCATGTATTTTCCTTTGCCCACGTGCTAATCATTTTTGTCCCGGCCATCTTTTGCATTTTGTGGTACAATTTCTTGTTAAGTGTGGCCAACTATGCTTTTTCTTTTTCTTTTCGCTACTTCAACCTTCGGATCATCATTCCAGGCCTGACCCAAGGTGGGGGCAAGGGGATAGGGAGGATGACCCTATGTGGACCCATGGGAGCTATGTGGACCCAGGTGAGAAATGATGGATGGGGATATAATGAATGGAAGGGAAGTAATACATGCGGATAAAGGAGCGGGACCACGCACCCAAGTCGAGGTTTCCCAAGTAGTACCACCCTAGAACCAAATGGTCAATAAAGGAGACCCCACAAGACTAAGATGCAAGGGTAATACCCAAAAGAGATCAAGGGGACAGGAGCACAAAATAAGCCCACTCTTTGCGCCAAATCCCCCCATCAATCCATGCCCAAAAGTATCCATGATAAGTAAACCCAATACTCAATTACCAAATGACAAGACATACCTTTGGATTCGGGAGGCCCGCTTTCAAACATACGATCAATACAGATGGGTGAGGGACCACATGGCTGGCTCAGGTGGCGAAGAAATGGCACAACAAGCTAGTAGGAGGCTGCAAGGGGCCGTTGGCTACCAGTTGAGGTCCATCATGGAGAAAATTTTCTCCTAGGGATATCACCCACAAAGTGGTGGGTAACAGACCCAAGACCAAATCTTCCAAGAGATGAGCCAGCCAAACCCTTAAACAACTTCCCTGCAAAACAAGACTGAGGAAAACCTAGGTTCTCCTCCAAAACTCACACGTATGGACAACAGGGAGAGAGATTTCTTTCCTTAAAAAAAAAAATTGATCTTCAAACTTCAAAGAACTTCATTGGCTTCTAAGAGAACTTCGTTCTTCTTTCTTCCTTGCCCAAACTTCGCTAGAGAATAGAGATACTTCACTTGATCGATGTCCCACAAATGAGGTGAGGCTCTTCTTTATATAGCCTTTCACAAGAGTGAATTAGACCTCCTTGGGCCGACATGAAGAGGGTTGCCCGACTCATCCCTTAGAGGCTTCTAGACAACACATTTCACAATAATAATTTTTCTTCTTTGTTACAAGAGCCCTCTAGGGGCTAGTACATCATGACTTTAACCTTTTGACTTGTCAACAAGACCCCTCGAGCACTCAATGGGTGCTTTGACCTAGGACCACAACATTATGGGAAAGAAACCCATTTAATAATAATAACTTTCTTTTACAAATAATTTTTATTTTCTTTTTATTTTGACAAGTACATCAATAATTACATCAAGCCATGACTCAAGTACAAATTATGAAGACCGACACTAGTTACATTTCAACACTCCCTCTTAACTAGGGAGGTATTCATAATTGACCACTTGTACAAGGACAATACTTACATTGAATTATTCTCATAAGAAGAGTCAGATTGGTAAGCCATCTTAAGCATCAACATTATGATCAATATAAAACCATCATTGTCAACTTAGCAAGGCCTTGACTAACATGCTCTATCTCTCAATAGATCAAAGCACAATGTTGGGAGGTTTTACGTGGGACACCACACTACCTCTCAAGGCACATACCCCATCCGGATGTTCACAAGGTATGTCCTTCTAGGACAATTCTTGTCTTGGATTAGCACATCCTCAAGGAATTTCCTCTTCGAGTACTCTCACCTATTGGATGTCCTACCTCATCCTCAAAGAGTATCGGTCACCAGACTCCTTCCTATCTTGGATTTCAAATCCTCAAGGAGCATCTGTCTTAGATGCTTACTCAATCCTCGGGACGCCATTCTCTCCTCATGGCCTTCACTGAGACTTATGATTGTTAGTCCTGATCTAGTGCATGACACATGAAGTAGAGAACTATATCTGTCACTCCCTCTCAACCAGGGAAGAGCTCCCTCTCAACTAGGGAGAAGTGTCAATCGTCAGCTACTAAGATAGTAGCTCTCAGGGCTCCATCGTTATCATTACACGTGCGAGCTTCCTGGAGCTTTCTTACAAGGCCCTCTATATATGACTTCATTATGGAGCCTTTCTTCTTCGTAACTTCTTCGTAGGGCATAAGCCATCTTCTTCATCACTTCCCTTCAACAAACCATAGTATTGAACCAACAGTCATGTCATCCATTTTCTTCCTCAGAAAGTGATCTTTTAGTCCACATCTGGTTATCGTTCATACAACTACCTCTTTCATGCCATACTTCTTTCAGGATCTTCCATCCAATCATACTGGTTGTAGGTGAAATTCTACAACCCTCTTTTGGTAGCCCTGTTTCAACTCAACCAAATGAGATCAAATATCAAAATGAACATCAAATTAAAGTTAACTTTTTATGATGGCCCTTTTTTATTTCATCACGAACTAATCATCATAGAGCTCAAACATGGCTCCTTTGGAAAGAGATCAGGCCATGACCATCAAACCATCTGCAACCTGTTAAATCTGCTCCTTGGGCCAAGTACCAAGGTAGCAACCCAATCATATCCTTTATATATTAGGATCATACAGAACCTAACAGTGTACCTTCAATCTTTGTCAGAGTCTCTAGCGGAACACATCTCAACCAATCATCTAGCCCTGCTCCTCATTTTAATCGTGTCGCAACTGAACCAGCAAGCTTCTTAAGAGGCCTGCTCTAAGAACATATAGAATGGATCATGGTCATTCTTCCAAGTTGAACAAGTCACCCCATGACATTAATAAATGAGGATCCAAAAATGGTCCTTGTTATTGACTTGCAGCAAAAATCTTTACATCGGCTATCTGACTGCTATATGAGGTTTTTGAGTTTTATCTTACACTGCTACTAATTCTTTTCAACCATCCACAATCCCACGATTATGAATCTGTCCTTACACATCAAAGTGCCCAGAGTCCAAGGGTCCTTACAATTCCGTCCTTCCATCATGCTTACCAAGACAGAAGATCAACTTGTCCTTCTTTCTTTACTTCCAGTACCTGCATCATTCATTGACAAGTACACCAAAGCGAGGTATACAATAAAAAAAAACATGATGTCAATCTCTGAATCTAGGGTTACCATGAGATTTAGAGGTTGAATTCCTAGGGTTTTCAAGTGACAACCCTAGACCAAGGGTTTCATATATAACTTATCAACCTTATCCATGTCTACTAGACATGGGCCCTAGATTGTGCACAAACCCTAAAGACGGAGGGTTGGGGTTTCTTTGAGGGAACATAATTAGGATTTCCATATGACTAGGGTTTTAATAGTGTCATCAATTTGAACAACAAACCCTATACAATCAGTCAACCCTACAACAATTCATGTTGGACCCTTAACAAAAATACGCCATACATACCTCATGGTTACATATCTGTAGTGGCCTGCAATTTTGGATGCCATGGTTTCTTTATTGTTTTTCCTTCAAGATGTGCATCAACTTGAGATACCCTTCATTGTTTTTACTTTATCTTTTCCTGCTTCATCATACTACTGCTCTTCTGCTTGTTTATCAGTGATGCACAAATCTCAGAGAGCTGTCCACAACGATATACCACTTACCCAAGAATTTCTATAAATTTCCAGGATGTCAGTCAATGAAACTTCCTTTGTTGTCAGCAATGATATCCCCTTCCCATGATGGAACAGGTTCCTTTTCTCCACAATATGGTGACCCTACATACAGCCTCTTGGACTGCTATTTTCTTCAATGTCACTAGACTGCAATTCCTTTGTATCCACCTTAAAATGCACAGGGCCCACAGAATTGCTTGCAGCAGGTGTGACAATATTTCTTATACCCAAAAGTTAACTTACCATGACTGACAACAAACACAGAATTATTTTGCACTGATCACTGTAACAATGATGTGACCTTACTACTGCCTGTAGCTTGCCTCTTTCTCAATGTGACCAATTAAATTTGTAGCTTCCTTAATTATGTCTATACCCTAGGACTAGGGTTTTTAATACAGACCCATAGTTAACAACTATTCCAAAACGAATGCTGCTATAAACGTACCTTTCCAATATGAGTCGGATTCACTGACATTTGTAGACTTTGGACTGTATATATATATGCTGATCATGTCACTGTAGAAGGCACAAATTATGGATCTCACAGAGACTTATACTATCTCCACAGGTCAGTGAATACTCTCATGAATGATGGTGACTGATGTTTAGATGAATACACCTTTTCAAAGGGCCTAGATTGACTTTCATATAATTCGACCTAGTTTTATTTTTGACTTTCGAATGCCCAGTACTGAAAAACTAATAGCCAATTCTACAGGAGATCTCGGCTCCTTGTCTCAAGAGTAATTGTAACTTTTATATCATACGCAAGATGAATCTTCAAGTAATTAATGTGGTCAGGAATTCTTGCACCTTGAATGATATTTATTGTGACAATGTTTGGCACTTTTGACGTAGGTCTTTATGCTTACAATAACCTTTGATCAAAAGTTTGTATGCATAGGAGTAAGGCGAGAATCTTGAAGCTCAGAATTTTGACTCCAAGATGACACTTATGTGTAGGAGAAGTACTTCAGAATTTCGGGCTAATAATATAAGGTTCTCCTCCTTTCATACACGGAGTGATGCCACAAACATCTCAGACCATACAGAGGTCATTTCTCTTTTCTTTAGAGTAATTTTTCCATCAAATTTGTTGATCAATAATTGCCAAAGAGTACATACCAGAGATGTGAATTTTTGCTCGAGAAATAAGGTGATTTCAGACCTTGTGGTCTTCGTCAGATCTTTGCCCAAATGCCAAAGATTGCGACCTCCCTTAGGCTTGTAGACAGCCCTTTCACTTTTCCAAAAATGTTCTCCTTGTGCCCTTGCCGTAATAGATTAGATCTGCGACCTATTTGCAGAGTTGAGGGCTAGAAGAAGTGCTCAAAAAGCATGTGTTCTTCTGGCCAAAGAGTGTGGATTTGAGAGTGTTGTAGGATGAGTCCTTTAAATCTCCCTGAATAGAACTATTATGCCTTCAAACAATCTCGCTCTGACACTGTGTAATGGGACTTTGTTTCTGCAATAAGGGCTTGACGAATTTCTCAGAAAATGAAACTTGATGCCTCCACAAATTCGGCCTCAGGTCAATGACTTGCTTGAGATGGATTGAAGCCTAACTTAATCTTCTTTTTTCCCTCTGATCAAAGCCCTAGATTTGATTCCATGTTGAGAAATCTAGGGCAGACTGTTAGGGTGATTATAAAATTCATTTCTCTGTAATTCTTAACATTTTCTTGTGAGTTATGTTAGAGCATTAGCATTATTATTCAGTTATGTTCATCACCAAGACAAATGCCAATAAGAAGATCACAATGCAAACACAAGAACATCAGATGTAGGCTGCTAACGAGGGCCAAAACCTCTCCCAGAGTGGAAAACCCACAAAAAAATCTCTTCTTATTGAATTTCAACGAAGACTTCCAAGACCTTGACCTTAACCAAATCCAAACCTTCCAAGAGATGAGCCAGCCAAACCCTTAAACAACTTCTCTGCAAAACAAGACTGAGGAAACCCTAGGTTCTCCTCCAAAACTCACACGTGTGGACAGCAGCGACAGCGATTTCTTTCCTTAAACAATTCCACTGATCTTCAAAGAATTTCGCTGGCTTCCAAGAGAACTTCGCTCTTCTTTCTTCCTTACCCAGACTTCGCTAGATAACATAGATACTTTACGTGATCAATGTCCCACAAATGAGGTGAGGCTCTTCTTTATATAGCCTTTCACGAGAGAGAATTAAGCCTTGTGCTGACATGAAGAGGACTGGCTGACTCATCCTTTAGAGGCTTCTAGACAAGACATTTTACAATAATAATTTTTCTTCTTTGTTACAAGAGCCCTCTAGGGGCTAGTACATCATGACTTTGACCTTTGGACTTGTCAACAAGACCCCTAGAGCACTCAATGGGTGCTTTGACCTAGGATCACAATATGATGGGCAAGAAATCCATTTAATAATAATAATTTTCTTTTCTTTTTCTTTTGACAAGTACATCAATAATTACATCAAGTCATGACTCAAGTACAAATTATGAAGACCGACACTCGTTACATTTCAACACATCTCTCCATCAATGTGATGAAAATCACAATGTGGAACCTCACAAAATATGAAGTGTAACAAGGAGTACGGAAATAGATTGTTCTTTCTTGCCTTTGAGTTTGTAAAAGTGACTTGTTCACATCAGGAGATGATTGCTGACCTCATTTGATTTCCACAACTTTATCACTGAGAATTTGGAAATGATTCATCATCTTGTCACATTCCTCAGCCATCTTATCAAGCATCTTAGAAATAGAATCATCTCTATGTGTCATCACTTCAAGGAATCCAATCCACGAGATGGAATCCCTGGGTGAGAAGTATAATCTTCAAATTAATTTTTACTCACTAAAAAGTTGGGAAGACTTGCAACGAAATTGGTAATATCAAGTAATTGGTCTTCACTCCCCATCAAGAGTGCACCCAAAACTGTCCTTCAAAGAATAAGCACCAATGTGTTCTGAATGGAAAGTTTAGAGAAGGTGCCTCTGTTATCTACACAATCCCTCTCACTTTAGACTCAAATCCTTTTTGACTCAACATGGTATCCCTTTCATATTCTTCAAATATATAAATAAGCTCAACAAAATACCAAACGGTTCTATGATATTGTCAGTTAATTATTGTACATTTGGATGGTGCCCTGGGTATGGAGTAAAATGCTCAAGACCCAAAATTCAGGAAAAGGAAATGGAGAGGAAAAGAGTATTTTAACAAGGCAATAAGTTCAGAATCCTGTTGAATGGAAATATTTCAGATTTTAACTATAACACTTTAGTGACCCTCATGTTGGGTGGGAATTAAATACGTGTCAGGGATGAGAGAAAGATCAGACAAGTGGTAAACACAACCATCGGCCAGAGGTTGAGTGATATTATAGTTTTATGACAGCAATCTTGTCGCAGATGATAACCTAGTGTGGTACTTATATCGGATCAGCCATTGAATAATTCAAGCGAGCGATGGAGGAACGGTCCAGTGTTTGTTGCGATAGCTTCATCATGACCGATGACACCTTGGTTATGGTGGCTCACTACCACCAGAGGAGCCATCATGTTGAGCACAGGCTACCTGAGGTTAAATGCATGAACACTGGGCTTTTCGCAACACCAAGGAGCTGTTGTTTTGAGTTTTCTGGTAATCTGGGGAAGCAAGGCATGTTTCTAAGCAGCACTGAGCACTGCCTAGGCAACTTCTCTCTGCTTGCTGGTTTCCTGTTATGGCCATTTGACCCTACGACTGGTAATTACTCTGTTGTCATGAAGTTTTCATTTGCAATTGTTGTTCAAAGTTACCATTAATTACTATTCGGGATGGTTTACCGTTTTTCTGGGAAGAAGAGCAGCTTTGGATACTTTGGGCAGTTCAAGCCTTGGGCTACCTCAAAGCTCCCCTTCCTAGCTTTCACGACTCTCTGTGAAGGTGGTAATAGGCAGGTGTGTTGTCGGCTAGTAAGGGTCGAGGGTGGTGGTTCCACCACTTGCATGGAACAAGGTGATTGGCTTGGTTGTGATTATAATATATATCCAATGGCTCATGGACGTCAAGGGCAGAGCAGCTCTGCTGCTAGCCAAGGTGGTGGGAGAGACCGTGATCAGCGCCAACCTCTCGTGTGCAAGCAGTGGAGGAGGAGGCTGCTAGTAAATTCTTTGCCACCACCCCACCCGCAATACAAGCAGAATTGGCTGCAGTAGAGGAGGCAGCACAGCTGCAAAGGAGGAAGTTGGAACATGTCAGATGTGGAACTGTTGGTGGAGCTAGGAGATTGGGTCCCACATACAAGTTGCACCCGTACCCAACAAACTCGGTACCTCCAGGCAGTGGATGTTTACTGCCAGATGAAATCAATAATGGGTAAAGTCTTGCAAGAGAAAGGTGAAGCACAATTAAGGACTCAGGCCCAGCTGGAGGGCATTCAGAGGCAGCTCAGTATTCTGGATCAGAAGCTCAATATCCTTGTCGAACATCATGCCAATATCGTCTTCACAGCAATCAAGACCACTTCTGGTGACCAAGAGCCCATCCACCCACCAACTGACTTTACTTATGTGGAATCTGCTAGCTTTTGTTTATGAGTACTCTATTTTAGTTATATCCGCTATGTCTGTGACTGTGAATTTCCTAGTCATACATGGCATAGAAGTAGAAAGGCACTAGGGCTCATAACCCAATTTTGTGATGTAGATCTATTTTGGTCAATCAGACATGGTTCAAACCTATCAAAGAAGCAACTGTTGTGCTACTGGTCTGCTTCCCCGAATGGCAGGCCAGTAGCAACAACCAGCTAAATCATGAATGTAATTTTTGAATTTTGGAAGAAATATAAAGCAGCCTAAAATACAAAAAAAAAACACTCTAGTGAAAGAAATCAACTAAAAGTATCTTCACACAATCATAAACATTGCAAGAGATAAGTAAGTTGAATATTCAATAAACCAGTTATTTCATTTTTCAAGGTTGCTTGAATGTAAGCTTGGTCTGAGTAATCAATTCTAATCAGTCTGAGTTACAAGGAATCTTCGGGAATTGACAAATCATTGCATCAACTCCTATTCACTTTGAAACTCTGTGGAGATACAGATGATCTACAACAGAAGCAGAGGATGAATTGTCTGTAGGAATCTTGTTGATTGCAGCATTACAAATAAATTCTGAGTGAGAGAGAAAAAGAAAGAAGATGAAGAGCAAAAAAGACATGGCAAGGACACTTCAACTGCTGCAATAATTAATAGGAGTGAAGCCAAAAGGATCCAAAACTTTGTTCTTCTTTGAGCAGCCTGTTCTTATGGAAGTATTCTAAAAATCTTTGTGTTATCTTCGTAAGAATAGCATGTCTTTTGCCTTAGGAATAAGTCAACCTTATTTCCAAGAAAAACAGCATGTTTTTCGAAAAACAGAAACGAAGTCCCCAAAAGTTGTGTCCGCTCATCCTCATGACCAGTCAGAGGTATTTCTAACATCATAAGCCGTTGTATCAATCATCACATTTGTTATTATCAATTAGATTTTACCCTTGTGGATTTCTCTATTTTATCCTCATATTGGATATTTTATTTTTTTACAGCTATCATTATCACCGTTATTGCTATCTAACAGGTTTGTTCGTAACACCTAACTGTGAATGCACACTCTATCTCACTCTCCTCTATAAATGCTTCTGCGCCCATATGATGCATAAAGTGTTGTAAAAGATGCTTTGGAATATAAAATATTGTTGAAGGACCTCCAGTGATAAAGCAACACTTGAACATAATTGTAAATATCAGTTTCCTTTCATTTACAAAAGCCTAGCAGAAGTATGGACTCTTTTTTAAACGACATCTGTAGATTGTGTGCCAGGGAAAGAATGTGTTTGTTGCTAAGTAAACGAATTAAGCAAACAACAGTTTTGGTCAGTTTCAAATTTAAAAGTACTGCAAAAGCCAAGAAACTGTTTCAGGAGACTTAAAAGGCAAATGCTTCCAATTTCCAATAGATATAATAATTAAATGGTTTGTATGACAAAGGTTTCAAGAAAATGATAACCATAAGAATTATAATTTTTTTATTTATGCCCAGAAATTTATCATATTGGAAAAGCACCTTCTTGGTCCTGTTCATATCTAAATGGTTTATATAACCAATGCATCAAGAAAACAATAACCAGAGGAGTTCAAATTATTTTGTTTGTGTCCATCAATGCAGCAATTTGGAATCAACTCATTTGGAGTTTTTGTACCTAAATAGTGTCATATTACACAGAACTGAGGAAGCTGAACACTTGAGAAACAATACAACGTACCTTGTGACGAGGAAAAGGCGATGCACATCAGCTTCCAATTGAGTTTGTCTTCGATCTGCTTTCTTAAACAGAGATTTTGTAGGAAAGGCTGTCCAGATCTGCAATAAAACAAAGCATTTGTGACCCTATTATGAAGCTAAAAGTAGGATCCAAACTATTATTTGCCAGGCATCCTATGCTTTCATTGCATATGTGCTTTAAGATAAAAGTTCAACCACTTAAATGAAAGGAAATCCCTTTAGAAATGGAATGAAACTATGCTAAAGTCCACTCATGACCAAAGGTCAATTGGACTCTAGTATAGACAGTTAAAATTCAAAAAGCAAAATAAGAAGTACCTAGTGCATCTCCTAAAAAAGTAACAAATCTAGGCTAACAACAATGAAGGAAGATAAATAAAGAAAAAAATAAAGGGGTTTAACCAATGAAGGAAACCCTATACAATGTATAAAAGAATAGTTAGGATTTTCAACGATTTTTTGAAAAAATCGTGAGTCGAAGGGAAAAAATCGTGGCAGCCTCCAACAACAAGTTTATAATGCGATTTTTGGTTTTTTGTTTTTCATTTTTAGTTGGACAGACTTACTTATGAGAGCCAAGGAGGGAAGGAGGAGAGCCAAGGAGGGAGATACGTGATTTACAAGCCCAAGATTGGACAAAAGTGAAGAATTTCTTGCAAGCCAAGCGAACAAAAATCGAATTTGGACCAAGTGTCTCCGACAAAACGTTTTTCCAGGTATGGGCATCAAATTTGACCCATTTTTTTTTGTTTTTTTCTTATTCTTCCATGGGTTTCTATTACCCATGTATTTTTCATCATTTGTGATTGCATTTGGTTGTGTTTTTTTTTTTGTTTTTGTTTTATTGAGAGGAGAGGGTTTATTTTGGTCAAAAATGCAAAAAATTGTTTGTTAAATTTTGTTTTTTATATTTCTTCTTGTGCTCTTAGTTTCTTCCCATTATTTTTGCTTGTGTTTCAACATGCATTTTTTCCCATTATTTTTGCATTGAGTTGATGGTTTTTTTTTGTGAAAAAAATGAAAAATCAAAAAATGTTGTATGTAAAATTGTAATTTTTTTTATTTTATTTTTTAACTTGCAATTTTTCTTGTGCCCTAGGTTCAAATTTCAACATTCAAAGTTAAGTTTCCAACATGCCAGAAATTAGATCCTTTAAGAATTTGGTGAACACGATCACGGGTTTGCAGTGATTAAACTTGACTTGCAAATTATGTGGTCAATACATGGCAAGGGAGGAGATATACGGGTTGAAATACCACATTTGGCACAAATTCTTGGGCATGAAGTGACCTTGCGAAGCTTACCAATGCGAGAAATAATCAAAAGAGCCATGAACTCATTGGGAGAAATAGAAACCACTAAAGCAAATCAGCTCTGAAAAGTCAAATATCGGGTTTGGAGTTGACCGTGAGAGTGGTAGTGGCTCTTCGGCCTCTGACCTCTTCTACGGGCGACCCATCATTTGCCTCCTCATTTTGTTACTAGAACCACTCTAGGGGCACAACCATCTATCTCTCCCTTATTAAAAGAAGGAAGGAAGAAGGCCGATAGTTGTTGAGGCAAAGTTTGTTTCTTTGGAGTGATATTCCTTTCAATGTTGCAGGGAACAATCCATTTTTTAATAAGACTACAATTGAGTGCTATCGTTGTTGTTGGCCCGGATACAAAGCCTATATCATGACCTTAAAGAGCATTACGCAAAATGAGAAAGGCTTGTTGCACCAAGAGATTGGAAGAGTTAAGGGCATCATGGGAAGTCACGGGATGCCTTTGTGATGTCGGATGGTTAGATCGATCAAGGGTAGGACCCTTATTAATTTCTTGGTCGGTTGTCCCAAAAGGGGACAATGTTTATGAAATACGGTGATGCATCTGCACATGTCAAAGATGCAAGATTATTATGTGATTTATTGATGTGTTCATTATGGAGGTTGGAGGCCAAATGTTGTCCAAATCATAACGGACAACGCGCAAACTATGTTTAAGACGCGGCAAGATACTTATGGAGAGGTATCAAGGCATATTTTGGACACCTTGTCTTTTGCACATTGCCTTGATTTGATGTTGGAGGACATCGGAAAGCTTGATTTTGTCCAAAGATATTGTAGAATCATCAAAGAGAATCACAAAATTTATATATAACCATGGATACGTACTTCATTTGATGAGGACATTCACCAACAAGAAGGAGTTGGTGCGGCTTTGCTATTACACGATTTGCCACTACTTTCATCTCTCTTCAATCCCTCTTGAATTCTAAGTGGGATTTGAAGAAATCGCTCTTCAGATGAGTGAGCGTGCTTTGACCTCCGGCCCCGCGGAAGTGGAGGGACGGAGCATACGGGTTGGTGTCATATGGGGAAGATTTACGGGGCTGGAGTGGAAGAGGTGTGCGACATTAGTGAACCTTTGGTAAAGGTTCTTAGATTGGTGGATGGGAGAGAAGCACTGCAATGGGCTACTTGTATGAGGCCATGGATAGGGCCAAAGAAGTTGTTCGCGGCTATTATGATGATAAGGGTGATGCGGGGTTTGAGAGACAACTTCTTTTATGGAAGTGATTGATGATCGATGGAACAACACACTCCATCGTCCCATTCATGTTGCGGGGCTCTTCACAGACCCCGCATTTGCTAATTCCATGTGGTTTTCTATTTGATCTTGGTCATGGATGGCTTTTTCACTTGTGTTCGGAAGATGGTGCCAAAATCCATGAACGTGCGAATATCAGGGTAGGTATACGAGAATGGCGGTGGCACCTTGAGCTTCGACATGGTGTCCGGGATGGGGCTGGCTAAAATGCCGGGTAAGATTTTCATTATTTTAAAAATTTTCTTATGTTTGTAACTTTATAAGTTTATCTTATTTGTTGTAACTTGTAACTTGTAGATGCATGGTGGAGGAGCTACGGTGGCAGTTATAAAACTCCAAAAAATTGCCATTAGAATACTCGGCCAAACATGTAGCGCTTCGGGATGCGAGTGCAACTAGAGTGTATTTGAAAAAATACACACCAAAAAAGCACAACAAGTAAAAAACTTAACATATTCCAAGTTTTCCCAACTAATTTTTTGAATTCATTAAATTTTTTTAAATATTTAATTTATTAATTTATGACCCTTGTACGAGTTTGGAGGGTCGTGACTCCAATGACATGGATTTACGTCTACAATCTTAGATTGTGGGTGAGACAACTTGAGAGGACCCACGATATGGAGGCCATCTCTTTAGATGCGATTGACACCAGCTATTTTGAATGGAGGTTGGGGCGAGAGGCACCGTGCGCCGGTCGGCCCACGATTGGATAGGCGAGGAGGTAGTGGAGGGGAGGACGAGGAGGAGGACGAAGGAGGAGCGGCGGCGGCGGCGGCGGGAGGAGCGGGGAGGAGGGAGGTGACACCTACCACTACTACCGGTAGAGGACGTGGTACGCACTCCTTTGGCTCCTAGTGGTTCGGTTCCGTTCTAGTTCTGGTGCTTCATTTTTTTCTTCTAGAGCACGACAGAGCCCATTGCAGTCCGCCGAGAAACTTCTTCATCTAGAGAAAGGCAAAACTTGTTGTATTTTCTCGCAAGAGGGGCGAGAGGAAATCAATAGTATAGGACCATAGGTTATATGGTGCATTGACATTCCTTTGTATATGAAGTGACATTATGACTCATGATATGAGATACATTATTATATTTTTTGTTGATATTTTGAGGGTACAAGGTTGACTGTTAAGGACTCGGGACTTAGTATTCGAGGACATGATTCGAGTTTATGTGTGATGTAGCACTAGACATGATATTACACATCTTATATGTTAGTTTTTTTCATTATGCTATGATGCATTTATTTTTTTATCTTTTATTAGATGCTTTAGATATTAAAAAAATTGAAAAAAAAAATGAATATTTTTGTATGTGCCGATTTTCCCGATTTTTACGATATTTTCCGATTTTTTCCCCTCGGCGATTTTATCCCGATCGCGATTTTTTCTCATCTTTGCTTAGGAAGACTAGGAACACGGATAAGAAAAGACTAGTCTTAGTGTCGGTTAGAGGAAGACGGTGAAATGTCATCAATCACGGTAAAGTCCCCAATGTTGAAACTCGAGCCTTATGATACGTCATAGGGAGAGAGAACACGAAATTTTGAGAGGAGGTGGTTGAACTAACAGGGTTGGGGTTGCAAGGAACTCCTTTCCAAAATCTGTGTCCTTCTATCCAAGGCTAAATGTTGTTTGAGAAGGTAAGAAAGTGTTTGCATTTTCTTACACTAGGTCATGGACTCATTAATGAAAACAAGAATGCAAAACGTGTGAAATTTTCAACTATTGTATGCTTGGAAATTATTCTTCTAGCTTGTAAATTATTTATCAATTTATCGGTTTATTTGCCCACAAACAACGAATAATTCACAAGCTGCAATTTTCACCAAATTAAATTGCGGAAGGTAAGCGGGAAGCTAAGAAAATTTTGGCACACACACAAAACTTTGACGCACTTGTTTTTTTTTTTTAAGGAAAAACCCAACTTAGGAGCGGTGCGGCGAGTTTGAGGTTTGTTATCATGTTGATGAAATCATCTATGATACGAGTACGATACGGATGTTGAAAGCTGGCAATCTGCACGGAAAATACAATAAAAGGTATACGAGGAAATTACCTCACTTGAGCAATCTAGACACTTGAATGCCTACGTAGTCGTCCAACAGCTTCTTGTGACCTGCGTCACTACGATCTTTGCTTGTCTGATCTTTCGAATCGTGTAATCTAGCCGTCCTACTGCTGTGACTAGAAAAACACTTCTTCGGCCCTCTGAAACTCTTCTGAGCTTCTAGAGCGAAAACGCCTTTTCCTCCAACAAAATTAGCTTGCCCTTTTGAGGCTTACGCAACCTCCTGGAGAAAATCTTGGCCTCTGCAAAGTACTCACCGGATCTGGAAAATCTTCCTTCGGCTTCATTTATACTGCCCCTCTATCTCTTGCTTCCTTCTCTAGCTCTAACTCTTCGGGGAATTGTTGTTGCTCTCTAGAAATCTAACTCTCAAGGAGAGTAGATCTCTATGTGTGTTCTCCATCTACCCATCAACTTCTTCTTATAATCTTGTTGGACCTCCAACGACCGGGAATAAACTTAATCAAGAGGGCTAAGATCATTTCTAGTTGATCCATGTGAGTTTCTAGATAATTCACACATTACGAATGTCTAGTTAATTAGCCACCTTTCCTAAGTTTAGACTTGGAAATATTTAAAAATAGGCTACTAATCTAATTGAGGCACTTCTGGGTGGAATTTCTAGAAACGATTTATGGAGTTATGGAGAACTCATTTGTGTTTAACCTCTCCACAAAGTTTGAGACTAGAACACCTCACGATGCTAAAAACTAACACTCTCTCTTAGCGAGGAAGGTGTTCTAGTCTTGCTACAACACCCTGTCTCTGTATCACCCTGCGAATACGTTGTGACCAATATTTTTCTGTTACTTTGCCACGCCCCACCAACCAGCACGCAACTGCGGAAGCTACATTCGTGTTGCTAGTGACCTTTTGCTATATTGTTGCCAACTCTTGCATTTGCACTACCGAAATCCCCTCTCCTTTGTTGTTGTTGCAAGCGCACGACTATTGCAAGCGAGAAGCATCCTAAATATTTTGAATCAATTGTGTTTGTTGCATCGCTCTCTGAGTCTAACTACTACTAGCTATTGCATTGTCTGCGGAAGAATTTGCATTATTGTTGACTTTGCACGTGCCACTACCGCATTGATGCCAGCAGCTTTGCCTTTGTGCTCCTCGGCTTTTTATTTGCTACTGATGCCGCAAGCTGTCACTAGGGAATTTGTTGCATCAACGACATTGATCCATCCTACTGCGAATCTTGTGGGCCCTTGTAGCAGAGTAATGATCATGACCGGGACACCTCGATGGACCCTTCCCAAACTCTACAACTCTGTGACTATAGCTCCATATTAACCCACCTCTCTCCTGGAGGTATGTTGCGAACATAACGAAATCTTCCTCCAGCACGGAGGACGGCTTGTCTATCTCTTGTGGATGTTATCGTGAGTCCTGCTTCTCCTACCTATCCTTCTTCACGAGAGACACTTTATTGTAGTGGCCAAGCTCACCACTGAAGCACTTGACCTTAGATAGGTCCTTCTTCTTCTTCTTCTTCTCCCCCCGTCCACACGGGCGGGACCCTTAGATACTAGGGCCACATTCTCTTCTTCACCCTTCGTGCCCTTGTTGTTGCTCCCGCTAATGGTACGCTTCAATAGAGCACGCCTCAACTCCTCTTGTTGTAGCAATGTGTCTTTGTGCAAGAATGCTTTGGACAAACACCGCCACTCCTACGAGACATTATTCGGTGCCAAAAGGTACAAGCTATGTTGGTTGAGTGCCTCCCCAACTGAACAATTGATCTCGGACCTCTGAATCCTGGTGAGGGAAAGAGGAGTCTATGCCTTCTCCTTCATCATCTTAATGCTCCTCGGCTTCTCTGCGGGAACGTGCTGTTGCTCATAAGTGTTATGATATAGCTAGACGAGAGCATCCCACATTTCCTTAGTCGTTCCTTTTACGCCGCGGAACTACGGTCAGGACTCCATCTAGGATCAATCTCTTCGCCTTCGCCATCTCCTTCTTGTACTCATACAGGTTGATCGGCATCACAGGGGTGGTTCTAACACATTGTCCACGTATGAGCTTTCGGAGCCATGTTCATCCAACGAGAAGGTCATCCTTGCCTTCCAAATGACAAAGTTGGAGGCTCCCTCCAACCTATCATGATCTCTAAGCCGGTTGTGGCCATCTACGAATCTGCTCGCAAATATCCCTCTTTCCCTGCTCGGCGGTTGGATCTGCTATTACGCACTCCCTTCGGAGTGAGGAAACCTACCCATAGCTCTTGCCAATGCACGCGGGAAAATCGGATTTCTTAAACTCGAAATCCCTTGAGAGAAAATTTCCCTTTGTGTGTGTGCCTTTCTCTTCACCGTGACAGGATTTTGCTACGGCCCTGGCTGGCAAAACCATACAACGCCTAAACAAGGAATACGCCGAGCGAAAAGGTGCGAGGTTGTTGCTCCTCACCCCGCCCTGCACAGAATAGCCCAGATACGACGACCCGAATTTACCCACGCAACCATCCGCGAAAAATTGATGCGCGGCAATTCAAGCGCATAAGCAGGCTGCGCGGCCTCCATAAATTCGTCCCTCTTGCTCCCTGCGAACAACAAATTTTTTGTACACTTCTAGCTTCTGTCTAATCAAAATTGCTCCCGATACCATGTGAAATTTCAACTATTGCAACAAACTCTCATTATTCTTCTATTTGTAAAATAATTATCGGTTTATTTGCCCACACAAACAACGAATAATTCCTGTTGCAATTTTCACCAAATTAAATTTTGCGGAAGATAAATTGAAAACTAAGTAAAATTACGGCACACACACACAAAAAAATTTGACACACTTATTTTTTGGATGAAAATGTAAACCCAACGGGAAAATAGGTCTCGACGATTGGGGGTTTATTATTATGCGGCGGTGAAATAATCTAAGTACAATCACGGATGTCGGCCGACAATCCTATGAGAGAAAATCTTGGCAAAAATTATCTTATGGAGAGTACCCTCGATCTGAGCAGTACGACACTTGACTACCTTTGAAGAGCTAGTCGTCGACTTGGTTAGCGCATGAGCACATCACTCTGTATTTGCTGTCACCACGTGTTGCATGAATCAATTGCTAATCTAGCCGTCATGTCTCAGCATTTGGAAAAATGCTTCTCAACCCTCTGGAAACTCTTCAAGAGCTTCTAGAAACAACGACTTTTCCTCTAGCAAATCATTGTCCTTTTGAGGCTACGTTGCATTTCCTCTGCGGAGAAATCTCGGCCTCTTTGCAGTACTCACCAGTTTGGAAAATCTCCCTCGCGACTTCTTGTCCCTACCCCTTTGTCTCTGCTTCCTTCTCTAGCTCAAACTCTTCCTTAGCTGACTTGTTGCTCTTTGGAAAATCGAGCTCTCGAAATCTATCTCTATGTGTGTTCTCCATCTACCCATCGACTTCTTCTTATGTTGGACCTCCAATAATAAAAGACTAAAAAACTTAATCAAGGGCTAAGATATTTCAGTCAATCTATATGTGAGTTTCTAGATAATTCACACCTTTCTCAATTAATATTGATTAATTAGCCACCCTAAGTTTGCTGTAGAAATGATTTTAAAATAGGCTAATAATCTAATTGAGGCACCTTTAGGTGGAATTTCACAAAGGCTTATTTTGAGTTATAAAGAACTCCTGTGTTTAGCCTCTCCACAAAGTTTCGAAACTAGAACACCTCCAGTGCTAAAAAACTAACAAACAACCCGGCTCGAGGCCATTCCTCGGCATACATTGTTAAGCAAGGTCTTGGCATGGGCATTCATCGATAGCTTTGAGGATGATGGCACGACTCTTCTTACTTGAAGCCTATTTCACTACTACTTTGAGAATGCATTTCATAGTTGACCTTTGTGGGTTTGTATTCTTGACCATCTAGCTTTAGGTTTCCTATTGTGCTCTTGGAAGATGCCTTTGCATTATGCTTGTCACTAGTTTAGTATGTTGCACTTTAGTCCTATTACTCCTCTGTACGTAGGTACATATATTTTCCCGGTGCGGCATTCACCACCATTGCAAGCCCAACGTCACAAGTTAAAGCAATGTAAATGTTTGAGGCCATTTTGCATTAAGTATCCTAGAACTATGTCTTGTTGATTTGAGTTTGTAACTTGTGATTTGGTTGGACCATGTCTGTCCCATGAAAATTTCTCTAAGGTGATATCATCCCTAACTAGATTGGAGGACTTTGGTAGACTTATCATGTCGACCCATGGTTTAGAGAAGCACCGCATTTGTTGGGTGATCCGGGTGTATGAGCGATCCCGTACATGTCAAGGTGCACCTATGTCATCCCACATGGTTAGAGTTTATAAAGTCAATAGGTGACCTTGGCCTTGGTGCGATTTCCTCATGACAACTCTTAGAGCATAGCAGTCTCTTGTGATAGTTTTCACGTTCCACCGAGGTAGTTCACGGTTCCCAATGCAAAGTGGTCCCGATGGTAAAAAAGTCAACGGGTTCCCCGCAGTAGCAGAGCTTAGAAAGATGAAAACATGCCACGTGGAAATTTTTCGATCTAAGCATTGGGTGAAGAGTTATGGCCGGTGAAAAGCAATCAAACAAGGGTGTGCAACTTCCACAAGGTGGTTACAACTCTAATGCAAAGTGGTCCCGGTGGTAAAAAGTCAACAAGTTCCCAGTTGTAGAGGCACGGAGGAAAGATGAAAACATGCCACGTGGAAACTTTTCGATCACGAGCATTGGGTGAAGAGTTATGGCCGGTGAAAACGGTGAAACGGTGGTGTGCAACTTCCATTGGGCATATGAGTTAGAGCGTTCCACCTTTTTTAGCATGCACTACATCCAAACGCATCTACTCGTAAAAGAGGAACAAAACCCATGTTTCGGCAAAAAAATTATCTTAAGCGGTTTTGAAAATCTCAATTTTGACCATGTTGATGTGGTAGTGATTTGGACTTTTTTTCGGTTGATGAGAATGTGACGTGGCATGTGGTGGCATGAGGGTCAAAATAGTATGGAACACTAGGCCTAGAAGGCTAGCGCTTGAAAACGAATTGGAGGTCGAATGACACTACTAAATTCATGGAAAAGTAGTACGAATCAACGATTCTAGGTTTCTTTTAAATGCTTTGCATACACTCAAAAGAAAAGAGAATGAAACAATCGATGAATTCCATGCTAGATTTGATGGGATAATTTATGATATGCCTCAAGATTGTAGGCCCCACAGAAAAGGCACTTATAAGTTATAAGTATAACATATTACCTACGGACATTTGAAGGGAACTTTGCTTTCTCACTTAATCTATTTAAACCTAAAACTATCAATAAGGCTAAAGAAAAAAGCAAAAGGCATAGATGATAGTTGGAACTTAGCGAAAAAAACCAAACCTATCGCTTCGGAATCTAGGACCGAAATACGGACTAGAGCATCTAAAGGTAAAGACGGCTTTACTTCTAGTTTAGATAAATCTGTGTCCACTCCCTAGCTCACCAAATGGAAAAATACAATTGACCATGAAAGACATTATACAAAATCAACAAAATGTGCAAAATGAAATGGTTTGTTAATTTTTACACTACTATTATGTAATGATTACTTTTAGTCCAATTCATTCTTCAATTAACGAAAATCTTACTGTAATTAATTCTTCCATTCATCGATAGTAATTGAAGATGGTGTTGAAAATCCTAGGGCACAACAATTAAGTGATTTCTCTTCTTATGATAAGCGCTTGTGAATGATTTTTAACTTCTTTAGATTAGGATCTTCTCTTTGCTTAAATTATTAAAGTGTTCTTCTTCATCAAACGACTACCAATGCATAAACAATAACGAGACAAGAGACACAAAATACGAACGATCATCAGGCGCAAAACCTCTCCACTTGAGAGGAAGGCAAGCAATTCGTCTTATTATAGGGACTTCAATTGACGAACACCAAGACCGTGACCTAGACCCTTGGGCCTTGACATAACAGCTCCTCCAAGACCAAGTCCTGAGCTTCTTTGATCCAACTTCTTCGTTCTTTAGTCGATGATGATCAAACACGGTTTCTCCTTCTTCCTCGACTATACTTCAAACTTCGACTTTCTGAATCAAACCTGTGATCTTTTGGCCTCCTTAAAAGCCCTAGTTGCGACATGTGTGAGAGATATATGGAGAAGTGACCCCGCTAGCTCTCCCTTCACTTGGTGGGAAACCGACTTCCTCTTTTAACTCAACTTGAAGAACTAACTTGTTTCCTCGGTTGGCTTCTAGTACGATGGTGAGGCTTCGACCTTTTCTGCTGACAAGTGGCACTCTTGTTCCTCGCACGTGTGAAGGTACTTGCCCTAAACAAACCCAAAAATACTTCGACTTACTTTTGCTTTTCTTCGTTGAAGAGAGGCTTCCTTTATCCCTTCTTCGCACTTCTTTATGATTTAGAATGCTTGTGATGCCTCCTTAGTGAGTCGAGCTACTATATATAGCAGTTTGTCCATCAAAATAGGTCGACTTGATCTTGAGCCTAGTGACATGTCTTTTCTAGAATCATCTTTTAGGCCAACTTCAAGGAGTGATTGTAAACTGAGGTGTTGGAGGAGTTTTATGACACAAATAAATTTTCTTTTACAATGTGTAACATGCCTGAATGGGTCTTTCATCTTTGACATTGACTCAATAGACTTTATGACTTTGACCAAACCTAAGGGCTGCAATGGGAGCCTTTACTATAAAAATAAAAATTCCTTGCCCATGAAATCCATGAGACAAGCATTACAATAGTAATTTTATTTTCTTCTTTGTAATTACATAAAATCACAATTACATGTGTCATTATGAATATTGAACCTAGTTACACTTTTCAACACTCCTCTTAACTAGGGGAGGTAATCATAATGGTACTTGGTCATTCTCAATCTAAAGAATTCTCATAAGAAGAGTCGGATTGATAACCCATCTGTTTAACATCATGTCAACCAACATTGTCACATAGCAAGGCCTTGACTAACGGCTCTATCTCTCCACAAGATTAGAGCACAATGCGAGCAGCACAAAGCCAGTGTACAGACACCCTCATCACCCCCATCTCTCTGAACATACTCACGGGGTTAGCAGAGTGTGTTCCACCGGGACTATTCTTATCTTGGATTCCCAATCCTCAAAGAATACTCCGGTCCTCTATGGCTACTCTTATATTGGATACCTAACTCATCCTTAAAGAGCATCGGATATCAGAGATGTTCCACCCCAATCCTCCATTTTGTCTTCCCGTGTGAAGACAAGAAAGATGTGTCTATCTCTCCCTCTCAACTTAGGGAGGACATACCCATTCCACTTCAGGAAAGAGATGCTGCCCAAGCTCCCTCTTAAATAGGGACTTGACGAGCTCCCTCTTGACCGGGGACTTGTTTCAGGCGACTCTCCCCCAGGGGTGGAGATCATAGGACAATCGAGTTTGCTTGTAGAACTCCTTCCTTTAATGTCATGATTTTCTTCTTTGTCGAGTCTACATTTTATGGGACTTCTTCGTAGGGGGCACATACCATCCATCACTTTCATCCATGAGTCATGTCATCATTTATTTCATCATAAAGTGATCAGGTATATCTTCCCCTTCCTTCATGCCATGTTGCTGCCTTCTTCATGCCATGTTTCCTCAAGGATCTTTCGTCCAACTACATGGTCACCGATGCAGTGGAAGACATCCATAGCTCTTCACTTGGCGATAGCTGCATATTATCTAGATATCATATGAAATGAACATTAAATCAAAATTACCTTTGTTATGGTCTTTCATCATGACATCTTCTTGTTTACATCGACATCATACACACATGTTGACACATCTCCAAAAGATATACATTGTCAAGGGTCTCCTTCTTTTTCGGACTTCATCGGGGTCTTCATATCTTTCATGGAGATATCCTAGTTAAATCTCCTAGTCCTCGGATGTTGATTGCCTTCTCCATAATTGCATATTTCACGATCTCTTCCCTTCTTTCTTCACACATTTTCCTTCCAAGGAACTTTTAATCGAGTTCCTCAGTGCACATCCCAACCACCTCATATTTCATATGAGGACATATTATGTTGATTTCATCTAGTTAATGTGTGTGACCCATACACTCTGCATCTTCTCGATGGAGAATCCTCTTTTCTTGATCATCCTCGAAAGCATCCACGGTGCCAACAACCATATGACATGACTCAGAATTATCAAATAAAAGCATACATACCTCATTCTTTGTTTAGGTCATCTAGACTTCCTTCAGCAGCTTCCTTGATTGAAAAGACCGGTCCCTTGACTCACTTTACTATTTTAACATCACACCATCCTCCATGAATTCTTACAAGTTGGAATTCTTGATGAAACACTTGGTTCCTTTTGATTGGTGAACCTTCCGATGAGGATTCCAATAGAGGATCTTGAGCATCCTCATCTGACGGATGTTTCCTTTTAGTGATGTATGATGAGCTTTGCATCAAATGACTTTTCCTTTTCCCAAAAGTACCATTTATGCTTTCAATGAGAATAGCAAGAGCTATATCCTTCAATGGTGTTGCCATAAGCATTTTATTCATTATCCTTCATGCTTCTCCATGATGATGTCACGAGCTCTTGCTTTCAATGCTTCTATGAAGCCATGATGTGTAATGCTCCTTAAGTTATGATTGCCATATCTTACAACAGAGAAAACTTGAAAAGAACTACGTGAGGAAGACTATCTCAATCATAGTAGAGATCTTTTACTTACTCTTTCTTGGATTTCTTCTTTTCAACTTCCTCCACTTATTCAATGATATAGGCTTCTTCTCTTCCTCTTTTGCTATTGTCCTTATTGAGCTTAGGACAATCTCTCTTTTATATGCCTATTCTGACATTCATAGCATTGAATTTTAGCCATGTTCTTCTTCTTTTCTGAGAACCAAACTTTCCAAATTTTCCCTTTCTTTTTGTCAACCTTGTAGCATATGCTTGATTTTGGTCACTTGATCCTACATGAGATTTTGCCTTTAGCCTAGTTTCTTGATTTTGCATAGAGACCATAGATCTTGGAATGGAGTAGCTTCTTTCTTCCCATAAATACTTGAAGTAAAGTTACCACATTCCTCTAGTAGTACATTTAGTACTACGGTGTTCATCTCCTTGTCGACATTATTTCTTGAGATCTTGAAGTTGATCAACGATCTCATATCCTCATAAAGTATGAGGCTATTCCTTCTTCCTTAGATATCTTTAGCTTGTAGAGTTCTTGCCTTAGGAGTATAACTTCTCTGCGGTGCTTACGGAAAACAACTCTACCAATTTGTCATATATTTCTTTTTTGAGGTATCGAGTTTAGATACATATGGAATGAGGGGACCCTTGATGGATTCTATAAGAATCCTTTGAGCCTCTCTTCCCCTTTATAAACTTTGTAAAGGTGTGAGCATCTTCTTTCGATGGTTTGTGATAGAGCCTTTGACATGATCCATCGCCTCATTTTTTTCAATGAGATTTAGATTTGTCCTCTTCTTTCCATGCAAGATAGTTTCAAGCCCCAAGCAATTTGTTGATTTCCTTGCAAAAAAGACATTTTGACATATTTAGACATAAATATACTTACTTGTTAAGATGCTTCTTTCAATTATTTCCTCCTTGAATTTTATGATGGTATAGATAAAATAGAAAACTTATTTTTGACGAAGATAGTTCTATTCGAAGAATGATACTTGGCTAAAGGAGATCACTTTAGATCCTTTTGATGGTGATGTCCTTGTTGATGATGATCAATGATGACTTCTTGTTGTGTCCTTCAATGGTAAGGACCTTGCCTCAACAAGAGAAATGGACTTCGAACTTTTTTGATGATGATGACGGCGTCCTTGATTTTGCTTCTCTTGGGTGAATGAACTTCCAAGCTACCTTGATTTTAGATCTCTTCAAACTTGATGGGGTCTTTGTGGTCTTTTGAGGATCCCAAGACTTCTTCTTGATCTAGGGTTTGATAGATCTTGTCTTTTGCTTTGATATCCTTTGATATTTGATCCTTGAGTGCTTGTGTGTCTCTTGATGAGGGTGCCCTTTCCTTGATTTGTCACCTTGGCTACGATACCATGTTGAGAAATCTAGGGCATAAAAATTGAGTGATTTCTCTTCTTATGATATTTGCTTGTGAATGATTTTAACTTCTTTAGAATAGGATCTTCTCTTTACTTAGATTATTATAGTGTTCTTCTTCATCAAACGACTACCAATGCATAAATAATAACGAGACAAGAGCCATAAAATATAGGCAATCGACGAGCCAAAACCTCTCCCACTTGAGAGGAAAACCCAAACAAATTATTTTTCTTAAGAAGAGGACTTCATTAGCCAAACACAAGAACGTGACCTAGACCCTTGACATAACAACTCCTCCAAGGGCAATCCTGACTTCTTTGATCCAACTTCTTTGTTCTTAAGTCAATGATGATCAAACTTCTGGATTCTCCTTCTTCCTCAACTATACTTCGGACTTCGACTTTTGAATCGGACATGCAATCTTTTCGGCCTCCTTAGAAGCCCTAGTTGCGGCATGTGTATGAGAGATATATGGTGAAGTGACCCCTTAATCTCCTTCGCTTGGACTACGTAACCCTCCTTTAACTCGGCTTGAAGAACTAACTTGTTTTCCTCTTGATTCGGCTTCTAGTACGATCGATGAAGACTTCGGCCTTTTACGGTGGCACTCTTGTTCCTTGCACATGTGAAGGTGCACTTTCATAGGACAAAAACACTTCAACTTGCTTTTCCTTTTTCTTCGACAGAAAGAGGAAACTTCCTTCTTGTCCCTTCTTCACACTTCTTTATGATTTCAAATACTTGACGAATTGCCTCCTTAGCGGGTGTTTGCCCTATAAATAACGGTCTATCCATCGAAAATGGTGACTTCAAGGAGTGATTGTGGCGTTGTTGGGTCTGTGTTTTGGCTGAATTGGCAAAACCAAAAGACAAGGCAGCATCAAACCACTTTGGGATCTCGGGGATCTAGCCCTCCTGGATCCCGAGAGGGAATCTCTCTATAAATGTAAAGAATGATATATCTTTAAGGTCGAGTTTATGGTATTAGGCTAGGTATGAAGCACGGGGGTTTGGTTTTGTTTGTTTGGTTGGAGATCATTAACGAAGGTTAAGTGAAGTGAAGAAGGAAATAAGTAGAAGGATGTTTCGACATGGGAAGATAGGTCAAGAGAAGTGTCAATCCATTGAGCTATGGAGTCATAAAAGGGTTTACTCACATAACAACTATCCAAGGGTTTCCATAGGGCAAGTCATCTATACCAAAGGATCTCTTTAGATAGATGGTGAGGTGGAACATTAAGAAGTGAGGTGAAAGAAAGAAACCAAAGTGCGGCCTAAGATCGGGGAAGGGCTTTTAACCTATCACAGCACTGACATACGTTCAAGGAAACTCTCAATAAAGACACAAAGGGTAGCTTAAGATCAAGTAAGGACTTTTAACCTAATAACACCTTTTTTAACATACTCTCAAGGGAAACAATCCGGCGGTCCTCATAGCGCACTGAGACGAAAGAAAACATTTAAGATTAAACACGAGCAAGGCCTAAGATCAAAGAAAAACTTTTAACCTTCTACGCTTTTGACACTAACTCACGGGGAAACTTTCCAAGACAAGGCATTTGGAGAAGAAACTAGAGGACAAGGCTAACCATAGACTTCCTAGTTCACTCTTTTACTTAGCATGAAATGAAAATATCATTTAAGAACAATGTTGAGTTCACTCGACAAGACATGGGCTTACCAACACTCCTTATTTGGTTATACTCTATAAAATTATCATGGAAATACTGTCCGAGGAGGAAAACATAAAAATAAAGATTAACGATTGAGACTTAGGGTACTTCAATCGATATATCCTAATCTATGCTTGTTGTTCTTTATCGGAGAATAATGGACGATATGAAAAACACCGAAAGGAAGGCAATTACGATAAGGGGAAAACATCACCAATAATATAGACAGGATCTGTGACTCTGCTTGTTGATTGATGTACAAAACAAGTCACATACTTTCGATCCAGTGGCTTTTTGCAATCCAAACTTTTCTTCCCATTCCTATGTTACAAACTACTCGGCTGTCCCCTCGATAACGGTTCAAACGATCAATGAAACCAACCAAGCAACATTTTCAATGTAATTTACGGGGGTTCTTATAGGTGAATGAGTGATAGCGATGGTAGATAGGACTTAAAAGCTTCATTAAAACGGAGGAATGTCTTCGAAGCCCATTACGTTTAATATCTTTACATTGCTTTCGGTACCCTTTAGTCGATTTAGAAGTCTTTTCGGATTGACAATAACTTCGGGTATGTTTCTTTGAAGTACTCTCTGGTTGTTGGTACTACGTTTTGTCTTACGAGATAAGTAAGGTGGATAGTTTGGGCGCGGGTCTTCCATGCCTTCATAACCTTTGTCCTTTGATTTTAGGAATTTCTGTCAAAGTATACTTGCAGATGCTTGGTGATGAAGACGAGTCGCGTGGTCGTTCCTTCCTTTGGAGAAAAGATAACCTACGGTTGTCATGTCTTCTAATGCCTCGAACAACGATATGACTTTGATAGTGTTTTTCATGCTTCATTAGCCTCCTTGATCATCTTCGGGTCTTTATATGTGTCCTTTATCCTTCTAAGCATTGGATATAAGCATTAAGTCTTGATATTATGCATTAATCCTTTAATTTCTTTCGATACACTTTAAACTTAAACTCACTCTACGATCTTTGGCTCTGTGATAGTCTTTACGCGGCTATATGTCACCACCCTTTGAATCATAACAAAACATGATAAACACGTTATAGAAACGCACACGCCGGGAGTGGGGATGAGCGCGGAGGCTCGTGAGGGTGGAGGAGAAGCGATCGAGGAAAAATATGGATGCGCGGAAAAATGGGAGAGAACCACGTGGCCGACTAACCGAGGTCCGATGGGGGTTTGAGTGCGATGAGGGACGTGGACGGTGGAGTAGACGATCTACGGTGGGGATCTCTCGGGGGAGCGTTTGGGAGAATAGATGAATGGCGAAAAAATGGGGTTGCGATACAATACGAAATTTGTTCAATCTCGGAGATCGACGGGCTGGGATTAAAAGCGATGGCAACGTTGCGGAGAGCGGTGGTATAGCGGAAAATCGGGGAGATGGTTTTTCGCAAAATGAAATGGGGGAAAGGCGGTTTTGGCGGATGGAGATGCGATTCCATACATTGGCCGACACGTGGATCTTCAAAACCACCCATTTCGCAAAAATTTCAAACGTTAACTCTTAGGCACAAAAATTTTGCGAAACGGAGTTTAAGCGTCGAATCTCTTAGTATTGATCGGACGGTGCGAGATGGCAACGTGGGAGGTAAGATACACGGGGCATGGATGGTGGGACCAACAATGACGTCGACACCTTTGTCGCGTGGTGGACGGGTTCAATGGGCTATCGGGTTAAGTCCTAATCGTTGGATTAGGGGGAATGAACGGTTGGATTTCCATCGGAGGGCGATGGCTAAGGGTTGTGGGCGGAGCATGACGCAATCTCGATCGTTGGTTCTTGTGGATTCAACGTGAGATCAAATCGGCGGAGTTGAGCTATTGGAGGACCAACACTCACGGAAGAGGACTTATGTTTTTGCGATGCGACGAGGGGGTGTGGTCCCATGAAAAAGGTGAGGAGACGGGGTTTAAAAAGAACGGGCTTATCGCATCGGGGAGTTAGCGGAAAGCTCATCGCATCGGAGTTTGAAGTAAAGGTAACAAAGAAACGGTAAACCCCGATTGCGATTGCGCGATGGGGGACGCTCCCTGATGGCGGGATGAGGTCATGTGAGGAAAGGAGGCGAGAATATAAGCCCTTGGGGCTTAAGACCAATAGAGTGTAGAAGACTGATTTTAGGCCAAAATAAGGGTGCAAGTAGAAATAGGGGTTTCGGTAGAGGGAAGAAAAGGATTTTAAAGCGAAATAAAGGGAAGTTATAAGGTTTAAGGAGGATTTTGACACTTTTAGGGATCCGATGAGGGGAAGGAAGGTTACAAGGGAAAAAGGAGTGATAGGGCAATGATGAAAATGTAAACGGAAGGGGTAAACTAGGGGAAATGGAGCTATGAAAAGCAATTTTCCTTTATAAGCAACCAGGGCTTTAAAGACTCTTTGATGGAAATGACGGTGAAGACAATTTTGGAGGATAGAAAACACATGGAGGCTTCAAGAATGATGGGTGCCGAAAATGTTTCTCTTGAAGGCTGAGAAACACTGTTATTTTTGTTTGCTTTGATAAATTATTATAGGTGGCTGGGAAGGTCTTGGAGGGCTTATGACACAAATATTTTTTCTTTTGCAATGCGTAACATGCCCAAATGGGTCTTTCATCTTTAACATTGACTCAATAGACTTTGTGACTTTATGACTAAACCTAAGGGCTCATAATGGGGGCCTTTACTATAAAAATAAAAATCCTTTCTCATGAAACCCATGAGACAAGCATTACAATAATAATTTTATTTTCTTCTTTACATCATTACATAAAATCACAATTACACATGTCATTATGAGAACAGAACCTAGTTACACTTTTCAATGCGATGACAAATAGGAGACAATCAACACATCAACAAGAGACACCGGTTTGGTCAAAAGACTAGGAAAAAACTCCCTGAGGGGGGAAAACCCTTTGTAATTCTTCTTCATTAGATCATCATAAAATGTTCAACAAAGAGTACAATGAGCAATATCTATCAACAAGTCAGCAAGGCTTTGACCCTATCAACCAAGTCAACCAACCATAAATCCTATATACCAACAATGAAAAGTCAGAAACCCCGGTCCAGCCCCATGTCAATCCCTACCAATTTTGTCCAAGTCAACGGCGATCTGATCTTCCTTGACAAACCCACAATAGTCGCGGTCAACCCTCCAATTAACTTGTTCAAAGCAACAATAAATGCGGCCTTAGTTACGGTCAAGTTTAGCCCAAAGCAGGTCAAAGATATCCCTATCAAAATCGGTCGAAGGAGAGAAAGTTGTTGTCAGTCCTGACTTTCCTGCCGGTCGAGTCTGTGATCCAACACTTGGTCAAAGCGCAGTTTTCTCGGTGCCAATTTGATCAACTGGCCTTTGAAAAACGAATTTTTCACCTCAAAGCAAGTAAAAACATGAAGAGCAAAACTCGGTCAAAGCATGGTCAAAATACGCAATATCCGCCGATCAAAGTGCGCAATAGGTCTTCGGTCAAAGTGCCCATACTTCCTCTTTTTTGTGCCACAAAAAATGTGGCTTGCCAAAACCAGAAATGCCCTCAAAAGATAGAACCAAAATTTAGCCCGGAAAATCAAAGTCAACATTTGGTCAAAGCTGCAGTCTTGCTTTAGATTTCTACATGCTTAGGAGCGAGGAGCGGGAGCGGGAGCGCCATTTTCAAAAGCTCCCCGGTCGGATCATTTTGGGGAGTGTTTATATATATATATATATATATATATATATATATATATATATATATACATATTGATGCATATATGTCAACAAAAGCATGTAGAATGATCAATTAGACATAAAAAACATAAGCTTATAGATTGAATCATATAACATCAATCATCTAGAAGTTATAATCTTCATCAACCACGCCCACAAGTTGGAAACATACCACAGCATATTGACTCTTGAGTCATCGCCGAATCATCAATCGAAGGTTTCAAGCTTTCCAAATTCAATATATAACATTTATCATCATTGATATATAACATTTATCATCATTGATTTCAAAATTTCAATATCTAACATTTATCATCATTGATATATATCATAATTCATTTATCATCATTGATTCATTGATTTCAAAATTCAATATACATTTATCATCATTGATTCATTGATTTCAAATTTCAATATATAACATTTATCATCATTGATATATATCATTTTATCATCATTGATTCATTGATTTCAAAATTCAATATATACAAGTTATCATCATTGATATATAACATTTATCATCATTGATTCATTGATCACCATATAACTTTCATAAGGCATCATATTCATAATTCATAATGACTTGTAAACTTATAAATGCCAACTTCAAATTTCACCTTTCAAATTCAAACTTCAAACTTAAATTGTCATTAAATATGAAAGAGTCAAGTTTCAATTTGATTCAGCTTTGTCAACGGTTTTAAAGATAAAAACTACTAGAAAATGAAAAAGACTAGTAAACAACAAATCTATTTTATCTTGTTAATTTGGCCCCTTGCCACACCCACGAGAAATGTCTAATTTGTGGAGCCACGAGAAAATGATGGTCTTCTGAAGCCTCTTGGTGCTACATCCCCGACCATCACTAGAAGGTGGAGGTTGAATGCAAAGGAACAATAGTTGGATATCGAGAACTAGCAGCACGCTGGCACCGTGCACTCACAGGATGGTGGGATTATTTTTATTATTGGCAGTCTTCTTGATGCTTCATCATCATCCCTAAAAAGTTCGCCCAATTCTTCCACTTGTATATCTTAGTACGTCCTCCAAATTATCATCCTGCGTAGTGTTGTCCCGGACTGCGACGCAGTGATCCTCCTTGTAACGATCCACGGTAATGGCTCAACAACCTCAAGTTGTAATGCACACCAACCAGCTTTGGCCTAGTTTCTTCTGACTGTTTCTTCTCATTATGCCCAGTATGGGGGTGCTCCAACACCTCTGCGAAGAAGTATTCACAACTGTCATGAAGAATTTTTTGCCAACTTTGGCAAAAGTCCCATCTTCCATATGCTTCCCACCATGTGAGCATCCGTCTGTCTCATCTTCCATTGCAAGGGAAAAATTAAGTTAACGGTCTTATTGAAGTATTTGCCTAATTCAAGGCGCAATCTAGCACGCTCTCTTTATTGGGTACCAACTTGTCTAATACTTCCCACTTATGCCCCTCTTGTACCTCTAGATACGTAGCCCGAGGTTTGATCCTGCCCCCACCTCCAGTGCGGATTGGCCCAACCAAGATGGAGAGTAGTATTTTAGCATAAGGATATATGCCAAGGCATGTAGTGGAACATTGAGTTTATTCCACCGTGCACACACATAAATGTGATCATAGCACTTAGGGTTAGGATGATATCCCCTTAACAACATCTTTTATTTGGCCCAACATGCTGTCCATCTTTGCTCATAAACCTCCCCAATCAACTTTGCTTTATCTTGTATCCGCTTGAATGTGTGATAAATGAGCCGGTGGTCAATTTCCTCACCGTGCCCAAAACAAAGGGTCGAGCGGTCTCCTCCACATGTTCAAAACCTTGCCTGTCGACTATTGTGTTCTTTGTCCTTTAATGCACGCCGGTGTGAACGTTGTTGTTTAATGACTATCTTACCTTCAAAAGGCGCACAGTGGGGGTAATGGCTTCAACAATCTGATGCTATATCTTACTTGACTCAATTTGGAGTGAGTACGGAAAAGCCGCATGGGTATTGCTATGATTTGTAAAATTTTATCATTTTTTTACCTCTCTTGTACAAATCACCAAGCCATTTTAGTTAAGGGTTGTTTGTTTTTAATGATATCATGCATCAAAAGGTTCATTGTGTGAACCGAACACCCGAACCAAAATATGTTGGGTATTTATCCTCAAATAATTGCTCTCACCTTCTGATTAGCGACATTATGATCGATTACTTGTATGACATTATGCCTGGCCCAATCTTTTCAATTATTGCAAGTAATGGTTCTGCAATGTTAATCTTAGGTCTTGAATTTATCTGAATAATCATATCTTGACGGGGAAGATTGCTACTAAACGAGCACGGCCAAAACACTTATCGTGGCTTTCCTTTTACATTGGTCCATCCATCAGAGACAATGGACACACCCCCATGCTCATTCCACGAATTTGTCATTCTAGCCAAAGAATGGTTTATTTTAGCTTTTTTTAACAGTCAAGACCCACGGTTTGGCCTTGTCATACCCGAGAGCTCTATATCCTTCAGGGCATCATTAATGGCAGAAACCATTTCATGCCAATAAGGTGAGCGAAAGGCTCGCTGAATAGCACCCCACATGCATATAGAAACCAGAAAATTTTGAATCCCACATCATTCCTACCTGTCGTCGAAAATGGGATGTGGTTCTACGCCTTAATCCGGGTGTGCCTTGCCTCCATAACCACTACCATGGTGGAAATTCTTGATGGACTTCTTTGTCCATGATGTGATGCACACGATGGTGTATAAGAATCAATGAAACCCCTAAACCTTTTAGATCTCTGTGAAATGACCTCCTCTTCCTTTCTATATTTCTCTCTCTGTTCTTTGGGACACTAACACAAATTTTGATTCTGGATTTTGTCTCCATCCCTTTGGCATTTTCCCACAAAGGTACCTTTCTCTTGAATTGTATGAACCATGGTATTCTTTTGTGCAATGGGGGCAAAGAAATTTAGTGGTTCCACCACCTTTCTCCCTTCTTGCCTCTGAACATATTTCCACAAAGGTGTACGAGTTTGGTCTTGTCTAGTTGGGGTATGTGCTCTCATATTCTCTCCCCTTCACATCTCGGCTAATCCTCCTCCTCTTCGGGGATTTTCATCAAATCTACCATAACCCACTTCTTCATCCTCCTCTTCTCTAATGTGCCTCTTTCTTCTACTCTCCAACACCATTATTTCCAAAGAAAGGAACCGGCATGATACAAATCATAGCCATATAGCCATGATGTTTCAAGTTTCAAGTTTCTTTTAAAAAAAAAATGGAGAAATGCCAAATGGGAATAGGAAATGCGACATAGGAAAAAAACAATTCAATTTTTAAGTTTTCAACACAATAAAATGCAACATTAGAACCCAAAAAAAAAAAAAAAGTTTTCATTTTTTGAACAACTTAAAAATTCATCCTAAATACAAAACTAGATTATAAGACCTACCTCTTTCTTGCAATCCTCCTTTCTTGCTCTCTTGCGACTTGCTCCTTGCTCTCTCCTTGGCACTTCCGCGACTCCGTTCTCCAACTGCTCCCAGCTCTCCTTCTCTCCAACTCTTGCTCAAGCTCCTCTTGCTCTAACTCACTCAACTAAAACAATAAAACAAAATGAGGGGAGGGGTGGACTTTTATTTACCCAACCTCCTCCTCCCTCTCCCAAAAAAAACGAATTTTTTGAAGATTTTTTTCACGCCACGAGGGGAGCGTTTTTGTCGGGGAGCGTTCGGGACGGAGCACTCCCAGCCGCTTGGCATTTCATGCTCATTTTAATCGAACGCTGGGGGAGCATTCGCTCTGGCGCTCACTGGCAGCCTCAAAGGCGGGGAGCGTTTTACGGGCTGGAAGCGCTCTGGCTCCCCTCGGGGAAGCGTTTTTGGTAGCGCGTTTCCGAACGCTCCCAAAAATGCTCACGAACGAAGCGCATTTCGGGAGCGGGAACGGGGGAGCTTCCCCGCAACCTTGAGTTAAAATCATAAAGGAAAGTATGGGGTCATACATGGTCATGGCGGTTGAGGGTGCCTCATCCAAAAGGAAAAAAAAAAAAAAAAAAAAAGAGTTTTGGAGAACAAATTTTGATGGTGCCTCCTTGAAAGTTTAGGCTTATAGGAATGGAGCCGGAATTGTTTTCACATGCTTCCGACAAGACATCCTTTATTTCTCATATAAGTTGGAGTTTGAAGCAACTAATACGTAGTGGAGTATGAAGTGTTACTTATGGATTGTCATTGCTAGGGATATGGAAATATCATGCTTAAAGGTCATAGGTAGTTCATATAATGATTTTAATAAATAAAAAGATACCACATGGTTATGCGTCCCACTCGAGAAGTATAGACAAGCGGTCATGGGATCTATTGATGCATTCAATGCATTTGGCATAGAAACGGTGCCAAGGTCAATGAATATTGTTGTTGATCATTAGCAGTGTCTGCATCAATTATGCAACCTTGCCCCGGAAATTAGAGATTAATGGTCAAATTGAAATACTTTATAGACCCTCTATTCTAAACAATGTTGAGAAGCGCAGAGTGTTTAACGATGACAATCCGTGCCTAGATTTCTCAAGAGCACGAAGAGTTCAGGGAAATGAGCGACATGAGAGATGAAGACTCCATGGAACCTATGTCCACCAATAAAATTCCCTCGGGTTTAATTCTTCCGACCTCTTTCACACGAGATGACTTTGAAGGAATGAAATGATTAGCCCGGATGAATACGAAGAGATAAATGTGGGAACTAAGGCTAATCCAAGATGATAAAAAGGTAGGAAGTCACATCACTCCCAAAGAGGAAAAAGGAGATCAAACAATTAGTGATGAACTTGAGAAGCCCTTCACTTGGTCATATGATATTTTCACGCTTACAATGACGATGTCATACAACATACGATCTCGACACAGGAAGGTGCCAAGCCATTCGGACAAAAGCTTGGATGTGCGAGTTAGCCCCTCTTATAAACAAAAATTAAAAGATGTTGAAAGCAAAAAGATCATCTCTCTGGTAGACACATCGATTGGGTTTCCAATCCGGTGGTTACCAAAATGAAAATTGATAATACCCGTATGTGCATAGATTTTGGAAATCCATGACTTCCATAAAGGACAATTATCAGCTACCCAATATGGAAATATTGTGCAAAGGATCTAGAGTTCGAGATGTCAGCTATAATGGGTTCTTGATTCAACTGGAAGTTCTAGGCAAAACATCGAGGACAATTATCCGCTGCAATATAAATGTTGTTGCAAGATGCAAGGTTCGAGATCATGTCCTTCTCTCGACGGGTTCTTAGGATTCAACCGAGGTTCTAGTTAAAGAGGAACATAGATCGAAAACAACGTTCACGACTCCTTGGAACACTTTTAGACCATAAGAATGTCGTTTGGGTTATAAAATGCAAGTGCTACTTTCGATGTTGGACTATGCGTTTCCTAACATCATTAGAGTGTGAAATTTTCTAACTTGAAATTCTATTTTGCGATGGCGGTTATTTCTCAACTTATATTTTATTGAATTGTTACAAAACTCTTGGTATTAACGAAATAATTCTCTGCAATTATCACATAATTTCACTGAAAAGAATAGTGAAATGCAAGCACAAGAATCAATCACATCTTTCTGATTATTTTGGAAAATTGTCCACAGAAAAACCCAATGTGGGAAAACCGGTGCGACGGATGAGGGTTTATTTGTTATTCTTCGGCAACAATCTCTTTACAAGGAATGATATATGCGAATCATGGAGAAACATTCATGAAAAACACTGAGATAATTTTCTATCCGATTACGGAGAAATTTTGAAACCCTGGAGACCCTCCCAATCTCCCTTCACATCACCTGCGTCCTCTTCTGCGTGAGGGTTGCGTCCTCAGCTGCGTTGTCTCTCGGTAACTGTCATTCCTCTCCAGTCTCTGCTTCATTCTTGAAGCCCTCCTCTTCCTTCACCTGTGACTCTCCCTCACAATCAAACTCTATCACAGTATCGGCTTCCTCGGGTTCTTGAGTATTTTCCCGATTTGGCATCTCCGTGACCACAAGTCTTCATTTACTTTTCCTATTGATAAATCAACGGTCGTGATCATCTTTAATCAACATCTAAGATTAAAACGGACTTAGATCCTTGTCACTAAACTCTAACACATTTAAGTTAATTCACTTTAATTATTTTAACTCCTAAGTTTTAACCAGGCTCCATTAAAAATAACTATTATTTGAATAACTTGCACTCGAGGTGGAATTTCTCCAAGTTATGGGTCTTGGAGATCTCATGTGTTCTAGCCCCCTCACAAAATTTCGGAGCTATGGCACATCCGATGCTACCCAAAAATCAACACTCCCCTCTTAGCAAGGAATGTGTTCTACCAATACATCCCACTAGAGAAAACATCACAACGATCCACGGCATTGGTCCTTTGTGCCGATGCTCGATCCACCCTCATCTCTTGCGTTGCGCTAGCTGTGATCTGCTTTCGCACTACTTGTTGTTGTTGCATATATCTGTGACTCCCTCTCAAGTGTTTACGTATCACTTATCTGCCGTGATTCTCTCATCCCCATATTTCTCCCTAAAATAAACAAACTTTGTTCTTCAAGGGCCTTGGTGAGAATGTACGCCACTGTTCTTTGTAGAATTAATAACGTAGCTTTATCTTGCTCTATTGAACCTAGTCTACCGATAAAGTATTTTGATGTCCGTGTGCTTCGACCAATCATGAAAAACGAATTCTCGGAAGAGAGCTTGATGCAACTTTGATTATCACACATAATATTGGTCGCTTCCATCTTTCTCTGAATATAGATTCACAAAGCGGCTTTCTAAGCCATATGGCTTCATACGAAGTCGTGCTTGTTGCCATATATTCTACTTAATTTGAGCTGTCTACAAATTTTTGTTCTGCGCACCGAGGTCACGTTACGGTCAATGCGAAACGGTACCCTTTGAGTTACTTTTTTGGTCTGCGGAACTTCTGCCCAATTTAACGTCCAAATGGAATCCACTTGGTACGTGTCATTGCCCCAAATGTACTTTAATCTTGCTGATTGTTCCTCGTATATATGCGAGAACATGCTTGGTTGTTACTTGATGTGCCTATTTGGTTCCACCATGGGCGGGCGGGGGTGTTGACCGCCATAGCCGAGATGTTTGGCACAGTGTTGACAGATACATAGAGATCCTATGAGTTGTACGTACAAGGTGGGGTCTACTTCTTTGTCCTCAAATGCATCAATATTTTTCCGGTTGGTAATCCCCAAGGGTAGCCATGGGTCACCAATCTTCATCCTGAATCTCTTGAGAATTTTTGTAGCATGTCTCCCTTGTCCCGAGAGTCTCACCCTTCTGTACATGGAAACTTCAACCCCGGGGAAATAATGCATCGGCTCAAATCCTTCATGTCTAATTCGGGCTGCTAGGTTCTCTTTACAGTCTTGATAAGCCTAGATGGACTTTGTCAAAAACAAGTCATCTACATATAATACCGGTAGTAGAGGCTCATTCTCTCTTGTCGGATAGTAGAGATTGGGATTTGCATCACTCTTGACAAATCCCATCTTACGTAAGTAACCATCAATCGGTATACTAAGCTCTAGGTGTTTGCTTAAGCCCATGCAAGGCTTTCACAAACCGACGCCATGAGTTTTCTTCTCATGTGTCCTCAAAAACTCTCACAGTTTGTCGGATATAGCTTCTTCTTCTATCACCCCATTCGAAAGCGATCTTGGCATCCATCTAGTGAATCTGCCACCCCATATGGCCCAGGGATATCACGGATGCGATGAAGTATGCTTGGCTGCTGGGCGAAAGAGTTTCTTCGTAGTCTATTCCTTCCTTTTGAGCATACCCATTAGCCACGAACGCACGGCTTTGCACTTTCCACCTTTTGCCATCTGACACGATCTTGTAGATCCATCTCCGTTCTAACCCGATGTTTGTCCTTAGGTCTAAGTACCACTTCCCGGACATCATGGTCATAATGGAGCTGTATTCCTCCACCATAGCATCTACCCACACTTGATGCTAAATAACCTCTTGAAAACTGAAGTTCTCAACACAGGCTACTACAGCTTGTGTTTATGCAGTTGTCCTGCTCTTTTCTTAGTTCTGGAGCTCCAATGAACTCCTCTGCATCCCTTAGTATTTGTCGTAATTCTCGACTAGTTTCTTCCACTAGTAGTGGGTGGATCTTCTTGCTCCTCTTTGTGAATCTTCTTGGGATGATATTTAAGGTTCTTATGCCTTGGAGAAGTGTTGAGTGCGGTTCGATTGTCGAAGTGGTAGAACCAATGGATCATCTGTTGCTTTTCGGAAGGCATTTCTCGAGTTTCCTAAAAGCTCTATCCTCCATGAACTTTACATCCCGGCGTACTCTTGTTAGGAATGTAGATCCTATATGCCTTAGCATTCTTGCTATATCACAAATATCATTTTTCTGCAGTTTGATCCAACTTCTTTCTCTTTTCTTCGGGTACATGACGGTATGCCAAACTCCCAAAAGATCCCTAAAATGACTCACTTACGCTTTACGCATTGAAGACACTCTTTAGTGTAATCTTACCTGGCTTTACTATGAGAATCCTAATACTGAACATACACAATTGTCTTGCATGCTTCTGCCCATAGAAATTTGGGCATATCCACGATCATACAACATTTTCGTTGGCTTCAACAATGTTTCTATTCTTCCTTTATCACAACTTATTCTCAGAATATGGAGCGGTCCCATTCTCTTTTGATGCCTTCCCTTGTGCAAAACTCGGTGAAGTTTTTATCACTATATTCTCTACCATTGTCTGAACCACGAACTACTTTTATCCTCTTCTTGTTAAGATTCTCAACTAGAGCCTTAAACTCTTTGAATCGATCGAAGACCTCATACATGGTCTTTAGAAAGTAAGACAAATTTTTCCTAGAATGGTCATTAATGATGACGAAATATTTGGCACCACTAAGAGCTCTTGTGGACATAGGTTCCCAAATATACGAGTGTATTAATCCCAAAACACTCTTTGCCCTATTGTTGCTTTTGGAATAAGCCGCTTTGACGTACTTGCCTAGTACGCGCCCTGCGCAAACATCATCTCGTTTGGTGCTTAATTTTGGAACTCATGTGACGGTTTCTCTAAGAATTCTTAGTGCCCCATAGATGTAAGTACCCCATCCATACATTGCCATAGTTCATTTAAATCTTTTTCATCATGAGCGCCTACTCCGATTGCCATTGGAGATTCTAGAGTTTGCAACTTATACGGAGTTTGTTGCTCTTGACCCCATTTTGGGCCTTCTTCTTCAACTCGGGCATTTGACATATACTTTCTTTCTAATGAAGTATACACCATAGCCCTTATTTTGTAACTAAGATACGAAATAAAGTTCATCCCCAATCCCGAACGTACGTCATTTATGTCGAAGTCGATCTCACATGCTGTTTGAAAAACTATAGTACCTCTTCCAACAAGAGTACATTTAGCCTTATTTCCCATGGTGATTTGGAAATTCATCTTTATTCTTGGTAGCTCGAGAAACATTCTCGTATTCATCATGTGCGCGAGAAACCCCGCTATCAATATCCCAAACCTTGGAAGCGAGGAGCTTGATAAACAAGTGACGACTTCTTCAAATGCGGAAACGATACGGAAATGTGCAGGCTGATCCATCATATCTTTCGTGCTTTTTCCTCTTTCCCGAGGAGAGCTTGTATGAGCCCCTTCGAGTTGTTGCTCCGATAACATCAAGACCACAACTCTTCATGAGAATCTCCAACCCTTTGTTGTAGATCTGCCTTTCTGATACCATGTGAAGATTTCTAACTTGAAATTCTACGCGGTAATTGATTTATTTCTCAACTTATATTTCCAATAAGTTATTTACAAAAGCTCTTAGGTAAACAACAAAATAAATTCTATTGCGGTTATCACATAATTTCATAGAGAAAGAACAATGAAATGCAAGTACGAAAGTCAATCACATCAACACGGTTATTTTTGGACAATTGTCCCAGGAAAACCCAATGTGGGAAAATCGATTACGTGAGATGAGGATTTATTTATTATTCTTCGACGAACAATCTCTTTACAAGAATGGTGCCGAATCATGGAGAAACATTGATGAAAACACACAGAGGATAATTTTCCTCCGGTCGGGAGAAATTCTAACTCTTTGGAGACCCTCCAATCTCCTTGCGTCACCTATGTGTCCTCTTACGCATAATATTGCGTCCTCGACTGTATTTGTCTCTGCGTTGTCTCTCGAGTACTCTCTGCGTCCCTCCTCCTCGATCTACGGCGCTCTTTAAACCCTCCTCTTCCTTCACCCTGCAACTCTCCCTCTAAAATCGAACTCTTCTCACAGTATCGACTTCCCTCGGAGTTGCGAGTATTTGCCGACTTATCTCAGCCCGGCCCACAAGTCTTCATTTATGCTTTTCATGTTGATAAATGCTTGATCGTGATCTAATCTTTAATCAACGGCTAAGATTAAAACAAACTTGATCCTCGTCACTTTGAAGCTTCTCACCCACATTTAAGTTAATTCACTTTAATTATTTTAATTCCCTAAGTTTTAACTTAGCCTCCATTAAAAATAATTAATTATTTGAATAACTTGCACACTAGGTGGAATTTCTCCAAACGATTTACGGGTCTTGAAATCTCATGTGTTCTAACCCACTCACAAAATTTTGAAGCTAGAGCACATCGATGCTACCCAAAAATCAACATTAAGAAGATCATCAAGGCCTACCAAGATGATCTCATAGTGTTCTCCAAAAAAGAACGCATGATCACATAAGTCATTTTTCCCCTCGTTTTTAAGATATGTCGCAAATACGAGATTTCTCTAAATCCCTAGAAGACAATGTTGGGTGTGACGGAAGAAATGCAGAAATCTTTTTGGGCCACGAGTTTTAAAGGAAGGAGCAAGAGTGAACCGGAAAGGGGTTAAATCCATCCAACAATTGTCTCCCCCAAGTGATGAAGAATGTAACTAGTATTGGTCTTCATAATTGTATCTGTCAAAAAGAAAGAAAAAAAGAAATTTTTATTGACTTATTAAAAGCATGGGTTTCATGCTTAAATGCATTGGTCAATAGGTCAAAGCCTCCCATTGTAGGCTTCACAGGTTTATGTCTTGAGTCATTGTCATTATCATTATATTCTAGACCCTTCTTGGGCTCATTATGTCAAAGAAAAAAAATTTATTTCATGAATTTTAGACATGCAAACTCCTCCACCATCAAGTCGGCCTCAAGCACTTAAAGTCGGCCTCAATCAACTATCAAGTCGGCCTCCTTGAAGGGTCACATCCTCACACAATAAGAGTATATATATACAAGAACTATTCGACCCTATTGTGGAGGTGATGTAAGTGATATGTAATTCACATGAAGAGAAGGTAGAGAAAAGGTGTCTAGCAAGTCTTTTATCATCACGATGAAGGAGTTATTGTAGCGAAGGAAGGAGAGATCTATGGAGTCTAGATTTTACTCAATACAAAGGAAATGATAAATATTGTCGGAACCGAAGGTGCATGATGGAATACTTATTGAGATTTTGTGTGTGGGGTAACATCGGATGTGCTCTAGCTCCCAAAATTTGTGGAGGGACTAGAGTACAGCGATCGGGCCTAGAAAGGGATTTTGGAGAATTTCATCTTGGTTTGGGAGATATTTAATTAATTAATTATTTTAATGTATTTCCTAAGTCTAAACTTAGGAAAATTAAATGATAAAGTTAATTAAATTAAACATGTATTGAAATTGTCTTAAAGTCACACGGATCAAGCTTCCTTTTAATCTTAGCCATTGATTCAAGATGCAGTCATGGTCGTTGGTTTCCCAACGAGAAAATTATAAAGGAAAGGCTTGGGGTCATTTGTAAAGAAACATGAAGAGCGAAACCATGAGCTAAGGCTGAGGTCTCGAGCTGGGGTTTGCTAGAATTCTCGAAGTATTTCAACTTCGGAGAGGGAGTTTAGGCAAAGGGGATGGTACGATCCCGGTGCCTAGAATTACTTGAAGAAGCGAGAGAAAGCGGCTTCCGGAGGCAGCACGGAGAGAAGCGACGGCAACAACGGCGGTGCGAGAGGCAACTTCGGCTATGCGGGTGCTACCCAATGTCTCCGGGCGGCGTTGGGCGGCAAGAGACACTCAAGGGTTACGCAAAGTCCCTCAAGGGCGGCGTAGGGTGCGCATCACCCATTCTCGGGGCCCCCGACCTCTCCGGACGGCGGCGCGAGAGGAGGGACGCGAGAGGGGGCGCGAGAGGATGTGGGCGCGAGGCGGCGGGGTTTCCAAGGCCAAGATGGGCGAGTCTGTGAAATCCCATTTGGTGTGGATCGGTCAATATTTTGGCTTCGAACGCGGTGAGTTGCGGTCTATATTTTCTCTATCGGGTTTTCCGGATACGGAACCCATATTTGTTGCAATGCAGAAAACTCTTAATAATAAAACCCTCGACGTAACGAGAAAGATCGATCTACCGCATTGGGTTTTTTCGAGGACTGTGTCAGAGGAAAATCCTTGTGTCATTTGTCTATGTGTGCATGTACTTTTTCTATTTTAGATCTGAATCGGTGAAAGTACATTATGTGTTTACTTCGATGTTGATGCGAAGATTTCAGCATTAATAACTTGTTTAAGTAGGAGAAGTACAAACGAGATCTAACGATAGATTTTGCATAAGTAACATTCGAAATTTTCATGGAATCGGAGCGATTGCGGATCCTTAAGGTCACGGCGGAGACAACGAAGGATCTTCTTCACGGAAAACAACGAGGAGAAGGTAAGCGACGACGACGGGGAGCCAGTCCGAAGCGCGATTTGAGAGGGGAGCGAGAATCATGCAAAGAGCGGGGTGACGCAATCTTGTCTCCACGCGAGGGCCCATGTACTTGCGCACGAGAGGCAACGGCGGGATTGTCGAAGCCGGCTTGGTCGCGTAGATGCGAGTTGTACGATGCGGAAGTGCTGAAGCAAAGCTACACAACTTGAGAAGGTCTTGATGGGGTTAAATTTCTTAAGTTTTCATAATTTTTAGCCTAAGCATTAGTGACAAAGAGCGGAAGGAGATTAGCTTCTCAAGGGTTTCTAGCCAAAGAACCTTCCGGATCGAAAAAGAGGTCGAAGAGAGTTGAATCATTGTTTGATTTGGCATATTTCCAAGAAAGGGAAATCGGTTGTCAAGGGAGCGAGAAGGTGCTGTTTGCGAGGACCTTCGTCCGGATCTCTAACACAGAGGAGGAGCTCGGCGGTTACGAGCAAATGGCACATCATGGACTGCATGGTCGGGATAGGTGGATGGCCTATCCAACTTTGCAATGTGGAAGGCTAGAATCCTGATAGTCTGAGGCATATTATCTAAGAGACCATGCGAAACCGAGTTAAGCCGCCGATCGATGCGGATCTCACGAGGAAGCATAATGAAGGTGCGAGACATGCCAGCGATTGATAATGGATGGAGTTAAGGACCCTTGTTGTCCTAGACATATTTGAAAAGAAAACGGCTAATGAGATGTGGGAAGGCCTTAACATCCCTATATGAGGGAAGTACGTACGAGGGAGAAAGATGCTTACGGAAACTCGGATGCGGTCATTCATGATGACCAACGGGGAAGACATGGAACATTTTCTCTTCGGATTACGGTCGATCGAGAGACCGGTAGACTACCACGGGTGCAAAGGTGGAGGATGATGTGATGAGTCGGAATTTGCTCTTAATGGAGTAACGAAGTTAGGTGGGAAACCTTTGTCCAAAGTATCTTGGGCGAGGAGAGCGGACCTTCTACGCATTTGGGACAACTTATGGGCAATTATGCGTCAAGAAGAACTTTAACGAGATTCACCAAGAAGCGAGTACGGCACGGGATCGAAGTAAGGTGAGAGAAGGAAGATGAAGAAGATGCGGCCTTGGCATCAAAGAAGCGACAAGGGAAGAAGAGACGGGATCTATCAAATATCAAGTGCTTCCGGTGTGGCGAACTAGGACATTTCGCCAACAATTGTCCTCGGAATAAAAGGACAAGGAAGCTTCTTCTTCCGAGGCTGTTGGTGGATGATGGGTCAAAAGACGATGCGGCCATGAGCGCATGAACCATGAAAGTGGGCGACATGGATACATGGCTTATTTACGGAATAGAGCGGGGATCCTTGGCAGCTCATCTCTTGGATCTGTCGAGGCTACGAGGGCAGCAGAGCCGATGGCGAGACAAGTGAGCCGGTGGGTGCAAAGATCACGGATGAAGCAAAGAAAAGAGGAAGAAAAGGCCCCAGAAGGCCCCCGGAAGGAAGCGACGCAGAGGTGGTGCGACGGCGGCGTAGGGGCTTATGTGACTTCAACGACACGGAAGCGAGTTTAACGAGCGTAAGGGCCGGGAGGGGACGCGCGATGCGCGTGCGTGAAGAGATTTCGGCACAAAGGGGCCGATGTGACTTCGGCGATTGCAAAGGGGTTTGCTTGCGGGGTGCCAAAGTTGTAGTTGTACATCATTCTCTGACAGCCTGAGTCGGCGGTCGATGGAGCTTCAATGATGAAGTTGCGGCTTCTTGAAAGCTTGTCTTTGTCCAAAGATTGAGCGAGGAGTTTAAGTTGTTTCTCTCGGCAACTAAATATGCGATGCACGAGATGGCGGCACGGATGCGGCAAATTGAGAGGGAGGCCGAAGTACGGATGTGGCGGTGGCGGTGACGAGCGCCATGGGCGACGTGCGAGAATGGCGACGACGGTCATTGATGAAGCGTGAGGATAAAACGCCAACAACAAGAAACCGGTGCCCAAAATATTGTGATACATGGTGTGATGTATTGCTAGAGCACACTCAAAGCTAAGAAGGGAGTGTTGAGATTTTGTGTATTGGGGTAGCATCGGATGTGGCTCTAGCTCTAAAAAATTGTGGAGGGGTAAGGTACAAGCTGATCTAAGACCCGAAGGGAATTCGGAAATTTCATGTTTGGTTTGGGAGATATTTAATTAATTAATTATTTTAATGTATTTCCTAAGTCTAAACTTAGAAAAATTAAATAATTAAAGTTAATTAAATTAGGCTTGTGATGAAATTGTCTTAAGTCCTATGAGATCAAGCTTCCTTTAATCTTAGCCATTGATTCAGCTCGATCATGGTCGTTGGTTACCCAACGAGAAAAGTATAAAGGAAAGGCTTGGGTCATTTGTAAAGAAACATAGAGGCGAGCAACGAAGCTAAGTTGAGATTTTGGGGTAGGGTTTTGCTAAGAATTCTTAGAAGTGTTTCGAGTTGCGAAAGGATGGTACGATCCCGATTGCCTAGAATCGGCCAAGAGCGGAGGGCGGCTTCCGGGGCGGGCGCGGAGAGCGACGGAGAGAGGGCGACGGTTGCCACGGTGCAAACTCGGCTTCAACTACGCGGGTGCTACACGGTCTCTCGGGCGACGTTGGGCAACAAGAGACCCTCGGGTTACGAGAGGTCCTTAAGGGTAGTGTAGGAGTGCGTCACCCATTATGGGGATTTACACGGCCCTCTCCGGACGGTGCGGAGTCGCGCGGGGCTTCGAGGGCGGCGTTGGGGTTTCTAGGGCCAGATACACAGTGAGTCTGTAAATCCCGTTTGAGGGTGTGGATCGGTGAATATTTTGGCTTGAACGCGGCGGTGAGGAACACGGATCTATATTTTCTTTGTCGGGTTTCCGTCACGGAATCCGATTTGTTGTATTAGAAAAACTCTTAATAATAAAACCCTCGTGACCATAAGGCTTAGGTTTTCCCGCATTGGGTTTTTTCCGGGGACTATTGTCCGAGAAAATCCTTGTGTAACTTTGTTTATGTGTGCATGTAATTTTTTTGTTTTAGATCTGAATCGGTGAAAGTACGTTATGTGTTTACTTCGATGTTAAATACGAAGATTTCAGCATTAATAACTTGTTTAAGTAGGACAAGTACAACTAGATCTAACGGTAGATTTCTGCATAAGTAACATTCAGAAATTTTCACAATACTTAGGCAGAAGCTGTAGAAGAAGGAGGAGAAGGGTTGACTTGATGTTTTGGGAGTAGTTTTTGTTTGGTCAAAAGGGTCTTGGTTGTCTCAATCTGATTTGAATCTACTAGTGGAAGAATTTATTGGGTTTTCCCCTTCATAGGGGTTTTGCCTGGGCCCCAGTGCCTACATCTTGTGTTCTCTTGTTGTCTTTGAAGTTTCGCTTAATTGTCTTGATGATGAAAAATGTGATAAAAAAGAAGAAGAAGTAATAACTAATCACAAGAAATTTTCAAGTAAAGAAATCAAATTAATAGAAGCCTAACTATGTTGCCCTAGATTTCTCCCAACATGGTATCGAGCTTAGTTCATTGGCATAAGGGTAAGTTAGAAGGTCACTACAATAATAAAAGGCTTCAAGACAAAGGAGAAAGATCGGTTAACTAGGACCGGAAGCTCCTCAAGGAAGAAAAACAAAATTTTGGCATATTTGTGAGCTAATACTACGGTGACAGAGTCACCAAAGCGAAGGAGAAAGAATTTAAAGAGTTAATTAGCATCATTCTTAAAAACCGAGAGGCTAGATTACTAGCTTAGACAAAGTAAAGAAATCCTTGAAAAGGAAAATCACGATTCTATATATAAGTATAAATTAAAATAACTATTAAAAATTTGAACATTGTATCATCTCAAATATCAGAAAAAACTTCAAAATTACACATGTTTGTGGATGAAAAGAGGTGTCTCCTTGTGGACGGAAGAAACACTAGGCTCTCTACAAAAAAAAGTTCACTTGATGATTAGTGAGGACCGATGCATTTAGAAGTCTTATAGCTTAGCCAAGGTGATGAAACTACGATCACCTAGAAGGAGTCGTCGATACTTCTATGAAGTGTTGTGCATAATTGTACATAAAAGATCAAGAACGATCATTTAAAGTTTTTTTGGAAGGTAAATACGTACTTAAAGAAGTCGAGTCTATTATGGAGAAGAAGAACTAGCTTATATGTAGTTTGAGCTTGATAAGCCGACCTTTGAAAGATTGTTCGGCAATTTATCAAATGATTGAAAAAGCCTATAGCAATCTCCTTCTCCTCCTAGTTGTGTAAGGAAAGTCGAATCTTATGAGTAGTAGAAGAAAGAGGTTGAATCAACCAGATTACCTTGAGAGTCGCCAAATTACAAGATTGGAATATTCCTCACTTGTTAGAAGCTACTATCATCATAAGGACTATAGTCAACAACGAGGAGACTTGTGCATGCGGGAAAGTTGAGCCTTCACAGAGTATTATAATAATCAATCGAAATGAATCTCAAATATAGAACCTAGTTGAGCAAGCTAGGCATCTTTGTCCACAATAGGAAGAAGAACTTGTTCAATTTAACTTGCATAACTTGTGGAAGAATCATTGAAGATCTCATCAAAATCAGTTTACTAGAATAAGCAACAAAGCTCTATGGAACACAATCCTCCATCATGAAGAACGAAGATGTTGTCATAATTAAGAGGGAGCCATTTAAGGTTTGTAAAAACAACTCAGTATGTATAAAGTACAACATTTGTAGTAGGTCTTCTTCATTAAAAGATGCAATCTTTTGAAATTTGCATTGTATTACTAACTTTCTTATGTCTAGGGTTTGAATCAAAAAGATTCTTGTTGGGGTGATTAATCACTAGATTAAATCTACCCTTGTCTTACCATTTGTTCATTTTGGTGAAACCCTAATAACCTTTAGGGTTCAGCTGTAAAATGCCTTTTGATGCTTAGGGCATGTTGACAATAATAATGAAACCCTAGTCTACTTGGGGCTTGTTGATAGAGTACGAACATATAGTGACATCTACTCTCTTGATGATTCGGTTTTTAATAATGTTATGAAGGAACCCTAGCCTTTAGGGTTTGTCGATGATATCTTATATGATGAAACCCTAAATTTTTAGGGTTTGATGAATTAGGAATGAAACCCTAGGTGCATGAGCTTATGCATAATTGAAACCCTAGTTTGGTCAAATTTTTGGAGTTTGATGTGTGTATCTATGGTTTACGATAAAAACCCTAGTAAGAGATTGATATAAGGAAATAATAGTGAAACCCTAGATATGAAATGCTAACTTGATCATTTATATACATGCTTTAATTTTATTGATGAAATCACGATAAAAACCCTAGTAAGAGATTGATATAAGGAAATAATATTGAAACCCTAGATATGAAATGCTAACTTGATCGTTTATATACATGCTTTAGTTTTATTGATGAAATCTAGGGTTTGTAACAAACCTAGTAGAGTTTAATGAAAAAAATTCTAGGGCATAATATATAAAATGCTATGATTGGATTGCTAACTTGATTTAGTTATTGACATTTAAGGCTTTAAGTCTACCCGATGATGGAATCTAGGGTTTGTGACAAAACCTAGCAAAGTTGTTGAAGTCTAGGATATAAGGTGTAACTCGTGTTGATTGTGAACACGACCTGGTTTAGGTTTTACATGTCTACGGTGTTTCTTGTTTAAAGTATTAAATGTTCCCATTATGATAACTTGCTAACCCTATAGTTGACTTCATGCTTCTTTATATTTGTACTCGGTTGTACTTGTTGTTGAAGAGTTGCAAGTACATGATCTTCAAGATGTGAAGATGTCCACCTACCTCATAAATTAAGAGTAAACTCGATAATAATGATGAGCGTGATGGAAAGAGGAAGTTATAAGAATGATGATGACATTAAAGATGGGTCTTGTTGCCATAGAAAGAATGATGTTCTGAAAGAATGAAGCTTTGATAGATTGAAGTTCTATGATGAAATGATGATGCGAAGAAAAGAATCTATGTATTTGGAAGAATAAAATTGTTAATGGACTTATTCCTAATTTAAGAAAAACTTAGATAAGAAAAAGTGTATTTCCTAGTTGAGAGGGAGTGTGGTTGAAAAATTTAATCTCCTCCGAGTTGATAACTTGATATAAAGATCATAAGGATGATTAAGGTCGAAGAATAGCTAAAGCACTACGAGGAAGGATATTCATGATCCCAATGAAGCAAGAAGACTTGGATAAAGTGTTAGGATGAGTTTGGTGCTATTGAAGAAGGAAACACGTAAAGTGAGTTTGAACATTGTGATGACCTAAGCGGCATCGAGAATGATTGAGGACCTAAAGGTTTGTGTTAAACACACACACATATATATATATTGAAAGTATATAATTAATTGGGGTTGTAGATATTGCAAGATCTCTCTAGTAAGAAAGGTTGAACATTTTTGAGAAGCATGCGCCCAGACTAGTGGATATATCTGGTTGGGCGTGGGGAGAGATGAAGCATCTTGGGGCGACAAGATGGCAGGAGGACGTATCACGGTCGACTTGTGATGATGTCTAGATCCCAACGTAGGGAGGGCATCGTTGGTCTTGTGGAGCTACGACCTTGGATACGATACCTAGATCCCTGGGTTGGTGTTAGAGTTGAAGTCGATGGTACCTATTGCAGCCAAAACTTGGAACACCTTAGTCCCACCGGGTTAGATACTGGTCAAGTATCTAATGTAGCACTTGCGTGTGTTGTGACTCTTCATAGATCATCCTTTTGAGTTCATCCATATATATATGTAATTATGAATACCTCCCTAGTTAAGAGGGAGTGTTGAAGAATGTAACTATTGTTGGTCTTCATAATTGTATTTGTCAAAGAAAGAAAAAGAAAAATTTTATTGACTTATTAAATCATGGGTTTCATGCTTGGATCATTGATTAATAGGTCAAAGCCTCCATTATGAGCTTCTACGTTTATGTCTTAGTCATTATCATTATCATTATATTCTAGACCCTTCTTGGGCTCATTATTTTAAAGAAATAAATTTACTTCACGAATTTTAGACATCTAAACTCCTCCACCATCAAGTGGACCTCAAGCAATTATCCGTCGGCCTCCTTGAAGGGTCACGTCCTCGCACAATAACGGTATATATATATACAGAACTATTAAAACCTATTGTGGAGGTGATGTAAATGATTTGTAATTCGCAAGAAAGAGAAGGTAGAAAAGGCATCTAACCAAAGTATTTTATCATCACAATGAAGGAGTTATTATAGCAAAGGAAGGAGAGATCATGGAGTCTAGATTTTTGCCTCAAATACAAAGGAAATGATAAATATTGTAGGAACCGAAGGTGCGGAATGGAATACTTAGACCGAGGATTGCGAAAGAAGAAGGAGAAGGGTTGACTTGATGGTTTGGAATGAGGAAGGCCTTTGTACGAGGGTCAAAAAGGGTATTGGTTGTCTTAATACGATTTAAATCTACTAGTGGAAGAGTTTATTTGGGTTTCCCCTTCATAGGGGTTTGCCACTGTTGCAGTGCCTACATCTTGTGTTCTCTTGTTGTCTTTGAATTTTTGGCAATTGTCTTGATAATGAAAAATGTAATAACAAAGAAAAACAAGTAATAACCAATCACAAAGAAATTGTCAAGTAAAAAAGAAATCAAATTAATAAGAAGCCCTAACTATGTTACCCTGAATTTATCAACACCAAGGAACGTGAAAGAGCTTTAGTCGTTCTTTGGAAAAGTCAACTTTATTAGTTGGTTCATACCCAACATTCTTGAGGAAATCTCAAAACCCCTAAGTAAGTCATTACATTCAAGTGGGATAGAGGTGAGTAGAAATACTTTCCAACAAATAAAGGATGCCATCACCCACGCACCAATTTTGGTGAGCCACGATTATACCAAGTAATTCATGATTTTCATTCGTTTTTAGAAGACACAGCCTTCGGTCCCCGCTGCAAAAATGACGAAGGATACCGGCCGGCCTATAGCGTTCATGAGTAAGATGCTTAGGGATCTTTGAGTTGAATTATGCATCATGGAGAAAGCAAGATTATGCTCTAGTTAAATCACTCCGACATTCTTACCTCGCGTGAGCTACTCTAGGATTGGGTATATTTAGGGAAGCGTTGGAAGTGGGGTCGTTTCCCCCTAGAAACAAAATGAAACGCGTTTCCGCGTCGTCACGGCCCGGGGAAACGTGTTTTTTTTTTTATAAGTAAGTGACATTCTCCTTTAATCTTTCATTTTCATCTTTTACTTAAATTTTAACATTGCCATGAAATGACTCGGGATGTTTGAGAGTGGTTTCACCCTCTTGAGTGGTTATTCTGGAGAAAGTTGAATTTTAGGTCTCACTCAAAATCCAATAGACTTATCATTTTTTTCGGGATTTCATAATAGATTGCAATGTTTCCATTGCATTTTGTCATGTACTAGGGTATGGAACTTTTATTTAATCAAGAGAACCGAGCCCTCTATGCGGGGAGACTCCCAATAATCAAGAGCACCTAGGGTACTAGTACTAGGGTATGGAACTTGTATTTAATCAAGAGAACTAAGGTCGTTCGACTATGCGGGAGGAGACTCCCCGTACGAAAGCACGAGACAAGAAGTTAGAAAATTTCTTGTGGCTGATTTTGGATATTGCTATTTTCATTACGTGATCATTCATGGATAAATGTCATGTGAATTTAGAAACTTATAGTTTATGCATTGACATTGGACAATTTAATCATAATGTAATAAATTAAAAGGTATCATATATGCCTTATGATTGCACATATTTCTTAAATGTCCATATATATATATATATATATATATATATATATATATATATATATATATATATATATATATCGCATTTCCCGTTTCCAAAATTTGGGGAGGTCGCGTTTAGTACCCATACCGTTTGGCTTCGTTTCCGTCTCCCGTTGTTGCCAACTTAGAATTTGGAGCAATTGTTCCCCATTTTAAGGTAAAAGATATCCTATCCCAACATTACTAGAACTAGAAGGTAAGTGGGTAACTAAGATTCAAAAGTATAATCTAGAGATCAAACTAATTAAAGTGATTAGAGGTCAAGGACTAGCAAAACTCATGGCGAGGGCAATGAAAGCCTAAGTTGGACGAATAAATATATACCATGGTGAGTGCCATTGCTCAAGAATTAGAAAATACATATTGAGTACGGAGATATTATCTATTATCTCAAACGCTTGAGTAGTCCTAGGAACCTTCTTGAACATAAGCAACGATCCTTGAGGGTGAAGGCCTTTAAATATTGTTTCACTTGATCAAGGTTTGGGGGATGGAAAGATCCGGATGGGTTGATATTGCGATGTGTTGTTCAAAGAATCCCAAACTCTTATCAAAGAGTTTCATCGAGGAAGATGCGATGGACATCACACTAGCTAAAACAACAACGCATAGAATCCTTAGGGGTGGTTATTCTTTGGCCATCCATTTTTTTTTTATGTCCATAAGTTTGTCGAGGAGAGTGTCAACTATGTCGGTTCTTCAACGGAAAACAAAAGTTGGTCGGTTGTCGTTGCAACCTATGGTGGTAGTGGCACCATTTCAACAATGGGGCCTTGATTTTATCAATGAGTTTACAGAAAACTCCAGCGATGGTCACAAATGGATATTAAGCACATAGGATTATTTTACTAGGTGGTGGGTAGAAGCTATACCTACTAAAAGACCCACCCGATGATGTATTAATTTCTTAAGAGAATAAAATCATAACCCACTTTGGTGTCCTTCTGAAAATCACCACTGATAATGCCAAAACCTTTTAGTTCTTTGAAAATTTCATATTTCTGCTTTAGGTGCTTATTCCCTATCTCATTCTTCCTAACTATTACCCTCAAGGCCCTCGACTTGCCAATCAATTAATAAAGAATAATGACTATTATTAAAAAGATCGATAACATGCCCTAATATTTTGGAGCTCTCTACACCTATCCTTCAAACTAGCTCTCGCTCCCAATGCCCAAGCCATGAAAATAATAGGTTAACCAGTAACAAGAGAGGTGCTAGAATCAGGCTCACAACATTATTCCCCATATGATTCATACGTGCATCGACAATGTATGACATTATCCATATAATATATGCTCATCCTCTTGTATCTCAGTCGACTAACCTTGTTGTCTAATATCTGTTCTCTTTAGCAAAGTGTTCAATCATTAGTGTTATGTATTCATGAGTAAAATTGTTGCTGCGATTTTGCTACAGGAGATAATCACACTATATTGAGTCTACTCGGGCTGGAATTCAAAAAAAAAATTTTCTTAAATGCATACTTTAGGAGTAAGATAATAGTACAAGCCCTCTAATCTTTAGCTTCAATAAATTTACAGCAAAGTTATTTATGATATTTCATGCATTCAAAATAGTTGCATGTATATTTCAACCCCCTGGGTGCCAGAACAAAAAACTGAGCTGTCGCAGATCCATGACCATTCAAATAAACCAAAATAAAAGATATTAGGGGAGGGAAACGTCACAAGCAATTTGTTTGGGAAGAGAGTTCTTAGTCACCTTACGCAGTTTCAACGAGGGAAGCCATTTGTGACGGAGAAGGTTCTCACATGGTGGAAATAACAAGCCCTTCAGCATGTAGGTCACTAAGCTTTTGCGATGTGCCTTGCTTAGAAATAACAAAGCCCTTCAACTGTAGTCACTAAGCACGGTGGGCATCGTCAGGGTTTTACTCAATTATTATGCTGCTTGAGTTTATCATTTCCATGTGTTCTGTTTTCTCGTGCAATATTATTTGTCTAGGGTACCGCTAAGATTGCTGTGGGCATCCTCGTAGTCTTCCATAGGTATCACGCTCTGGTACAAAAAGTTTAGCATTTCCACTTATTCAATGGAATAGTAACGGATGGTCCACCTAAATCTATCATTAAACTATGCTATTGTAGACTTAACAAAGATCAAAAAATTAATGTAATTTGAATTACTCAAAAGGTTAAATATTATATTTAATATATTGCAGTTCTTGTTATATTACGATATCTTTATCTTAGTGGGTTAGAGAAATATTTAAAATAACTAATAAATAAATAGTGTTTACGAGTTTTGATAGATGATGATTAGGTACATAGTTAAGGCACTCCCTAGATGTTAAAAGTCACTAGTTCAATTCTCTGTGTCTCCTATTTCAAGGGCATTATTCTTAAACAACAGTTATAGTATAGCCTCCATAATACAAACTTACAAATAATAATAATAATAAATAAATGGTGAGAAGGGTAAAAATGAAAAAAATATGTAAATAAAAATTAATTAATAATAGGAACATTAGAAATTGTATATTATATAAGTATTAAATCGCATAGCTTAAACATGCCACAATTTTGCTTGGAAAACAATAGAAATACCGGCATGATTTTGAAAAAATTCGTAGAAATTTTTGAAATTTCGGGTTAGGTTGTCAAGTTTCGGGTTTGGGGTGCCCGGGAGTTTTGATGGTGTCGAATCCATTTTACACCATCAAAAATGATTTAAACACTCCCCAGTAACGGATATTTTGAAGGTCCTTTACTTTGATTACGGCAATAAATTCATTATGCAGGCGAAACTATGGTCTCGAGGAAATGACATCTATTAAATGGTCGGAAGTTTGTTGGATAAGAAGTTAGATTGTAGTGTTTGGCTTAGTGTATGAAAATTAAAGGTTAAATGTTATTTGAAAGCCTATAAATTCTATGTTGTAATTTTAATGATGACAATATAGGATATTGGCTTTGTAAATACTATTTTAGGTCAAAAAAATATCTTTTGATCTTAGAGTGGGGCCTAAAATTACGTATGATTAGCTAAAAAATCATCTTCTTTGAATGAGAAAACAAGTTAATGGTCCAGGCCCCTAAGTCATCTAGCGGGAATGGAATTGTGTCCCTATATGGACGCGGTAGCCATTTGAGGTGGTATGGTCTTCCTAGAATAACAATGATGAGCCAGCTTTTTGCATTCATGGATAACGATGAATGATGGTTGTCATCATTGCTAATTAATATATTTTGATAGGTTTTTGTCCTTGCCTATATATATATATATATATATATATATATATATATATATATATAACATGTTGGTATATTGACTTTCTTGCAAATACTATCTAGAGTGAAACCACCTTTTGGTTATGGAGTAATACTTAAAGTACTTCTAATTAACTAACGAAGATAAGGAAATAGCGTAGTTATTACATACGTAAAAACATATAGTAGGAATGAGAGTGTATCCCATCATAAATCACAAACTAGTCATTTTATATGGTGTGGTTTCCTCTAATGATAATAAGTTAATTAATATTCACAAATAGCAATGGGTAATGACTATCCTCATTCCCAATTAACATGTATATATATATATATATATATATATATATATATATATATATATATAGAGAGAGAGAGAGAGAGAGAGCGCTCAATTGGTCGAGTTCCTGTCACTAAAGCTACACTTAGTTAATGGGAGGTCATGAGGTCGATTCTCCTCGATGTCCTCTTGGTTAGGATACGCTATCGCTAGTGGGATGTGATCCCTTCGGGTGCATCTACCCGGATATTTTGAAAAAAAAAAACAAACAAACAAAATATATATATAACAACTACCATGCTCCCCATCTTTTTAACTATAATAAATAAATCAAAATCTAATTCACCTTTACTACATAATCTTAAATGACTAATCATTTTTAACTATGAACTAATGTATTATATATTCATATAAACAATTGAATGACAACTAAATTGAATCTTTTTATTCTGTAAATCATAATTAAAAAATATATATACCAAGGCGAGTTAAGTGATTAACATTTAGCAATCCACTATTCTTAATCATTTCAAAACTTTTATATCACAAAAATAATAATAATAATAATAACCAATTGTGCAAACTTGTGTGACATCCCTACACAACTCAAACTTATCTCCATATAACTTGGTAAACAAATCTAAAATAAAGTAAATAAACTTGTAATTCATTGATGAAAAAGTAAATAAACTTGTAAAGCTCTCCATGTTTGAATGCCCATGTGCTTAGACATGACATGAGTATCACATTATATCTTTATGGGCCATATTTAACCTTAAGTTATTACATTGTTATTGATTGATTTACTTCTTTGTGTGTTTATATTGTTACCATGTATTTGAGATTAGTGTATGGGTTTATTGTTGTTAATTTGTTTGATAATTGTTATAATTAATCTATAGAGAAAATGAAGTACACAAAACATTATAGCCACAATGTAAATGCATTGAACAAGAGAAACACAAATATACGTGGTTCACCCAATTTGGGCTACATCCACGGAGAAACAACTAGTCTTTCCTTTTATATTATCCGGCAAAACAAAGAGATACAACCTGTCACGCGGATCCATTGTCATTTCCTCTTCGCTCTTACACAATCTCCTTTCTCTTTCTAACCAGAATAATAATACCCAGCAGTACAATTCCCTCATATAAGCGAGGTTGTCTTCTAGGGAAAAAAACCTAAATTAACATAACTTATCTTAATCCCGGATCATCGCAACGACCAAACCGACCCAGTTGACTACGAAATTACAATATTTTACAAGGCAATTTTTCATCTATTTTAACTGAAGTGATGCCACAGAACCCTCGCTAACAGGGGGGCTCCAAACATGCGGTCGCCCCCTGGACTGACGACAATAATGAGGGCGAGCCCCCACACCCTCCCATTGGGAGTTGAGATCGAAAACGCAACTAAAATAATACCTCTTAATCGAAGATAATCGAAGCTCGACATCCAACGATCTCCACTTGGAAGTGATTATATCAACTCCATCGATACTTTACTTGTTGGACAATGCTTCCAATTTAGACACAGTTAATGTTTCTCATCTTCGTCATCATTCTTGAAGACGAATGAAACTAAGCAAAATATTAGTTTCTCTGGTTACAACTTTTTGTTAACATATCTACGAGGATTTTTGCTAGAGTATATATTTTCAGCTTCAATTTCCCATCTTCCAAAACCGGTCGTATGAAATGGTACTTGAGTTGAATCCATGTAAGTCTTAGAATGAAATATTGAGTTCTTTGCAGATGAATATCACTGCGGATTTTTTCATTTGTATAACTTGCCCATATGTTGCTTCTAACCCAATTCATCCATAAACCTTTACTTAACCAAATCATTTCTTTACTAGGCTCTATGTATGACACTCTTCATACATTTTTGAAAGTGCGACAATGTTTGCGTTTTGAAACAACTAACATTTGTTATGCCTACGGTAAACACATACCTCGTGGTGCTCCTCACATTTATCTCTATCACCTGCCATAATTGCATCAACATGTCCCTGTAGAGCAATGTTGAAGCACAAAGCATATTGCTTGATTTGTTGTACCTCTCAAATACTGAGAATCCACTTTCTGACCATTCAATGCTCTTTCCCTGGATTGTTCATATACTTTCTTCTGACTCCCCTTGCATGTGCAATGTCAGGCTTGTCTGATTCATTGCATACATTAAGCTTCCAGAATGTCTCATGCATATGAGACTTTACACATATAATCCATCGCTTATTGAGTCTTGGGACACATCTCCTTACGTGATTTTGAAATGGCTAACCAAAAGGTGTACTAACTAGTTTTGCATTATTTGCATATTAAATCTTTCCGGCACCTTTTCTATGTACTCACTGCGAGACAATGTTAATTTTTATTTTTCTTGTCTCTAGTTATTCTCATACCAAGGATTTTTGCAACACCCAAATCCTTCATTGCAAATGAATTTTTCAATTTCCTTTGAGCACATTTATTTCCTACATGTTAGACCTGCAACAAACATGTCATCTACATGCAACCAAAATATAACTAGTTGTCATCATTTTCTTTTTAAGATAAACACAATGGTGAGAGTGACATCTAGTATAACCTTGTTCAACATAAACCGATCCAAAATTTAGACACCACTACCTTGGAGCCTATTTTAATTCATACAAACTCTTCTTGAAAATGCACACTAACTTATCCTTCCCTTTAACCTCATACCCTTGTGGTTGTTCTTTCCTCCTTTCTATTTATCCAAATGTTCATGGAGAAAGGTTGTCTTTACATCTAGCTGCTCCAAGATGCAAATATTTTACTACCACTAGATTTAAAATACTTTTGATTGAAGTCATTTTAACACGGGAAAAAAATTTCATCAAATTATATACCCTTTCTTTTGTGAAAACCCCTCATACAAGTCTAGCTTTATACCTTTGTTTACCTCTAGTCTTCTTCCTTTAACCGTAAACCCATTTGTTCTGCAATGTTGTTTTACCTGCGAAGACGCTTCACTAAGTCCCCGAGTCTAGTTATGCATCGAAAGGTCATCTCTTCTTCCATGGATTGCTACTTCTTCTTTGGTTCTACCTGCATTACTTCTTCATATCTTTACGGTTCACCAATCAATCAACAATACATAATATAATGAAGGAGAGTATTGTTCAAGGGATCCAATTATCCTAGTAGATCTTCTAACATCCTTTCGGTGTTTGAGGTATCTTTCTGTTCTTTGTTATGTGGTTGTTGTTGTGGTTGTGGTTGTTGATCATTATGATTTTTAGACACCTTTACTTTTTTGTGACCTCCTTGGCTCTTAGTGTATTCTTTGTTTATTTTCTTTGTTTCTTTACCTGCATTTAATCCTTATACAGACCTTTTCATTGAATATGGCATCTCTACTCCTAATGATTTTTGGTTTTCATAACCATATGAGCCATAACAAAATCATTTACACAATATCAATAAAGGTACATTTCTTTGATTTTCCCTAAAGCTTTGTTCTATTTTCTTTATTGATGCTGGACCGAGCTGACAAAATTATTAAAAAATGAGTAGTTTAACTTTTTACCTATTCATGCCTCCTTTTGGAATACCACCATCGAGGAACTTGAAGGGCCTCTGTTTTGATAGATAAATAGCGGTATCTGCATCATACACCAAAAGTGTAAGACCAATCTCATGCATATACGATCCATGATTATCATATTCTGCATCTTTTCGACATGTCATTTTCTGTGGTGTTGATCTGTATGAGATCAATGAAATTGTGTGAGAGGTTTGCAAATTACAAGTGTTTAAATTGAGTTTTTGATAGCTTTTATGTTAATTTTTAAATACATAAAGCATGTAATTAAACTCTAAAATATACAGAAATAATGAACAAATGCACCATAATAATAACCACAACATAGCAAATGATGAAGGATTTCGCCCCTCTTGGGCTACATCTCCTTGGTCCAACTTCCAATGGCTTGCCCCTCTTTCATTATGCTCAAAATTGTGATTACATACATTTTGCAATGCTCAAATGGCTTCAAAACTTGTTCCATCGGCTTCAAAATGCCCAAAATGTCTGTCTAGCCTCTTTACATTTGAATTGGTCAAAAACTTGAGAAGTTATGAGTGTCCCTGGGTTTTCTACTAACGCACAATTTCCCCCAAAATCCGGAATTTAGTCCTACAAATTTGCCCCATTTTCGACTAATAGAGCGACAATTTCTTGGAAATTCGAGCGAAATTGTCGAACATTAAATGCCCAATAATGCCTAAATTCGAATTTTAAACTAAAATCGTTGGCGCCGAAAAACATTAATAAAACTCAAAATTAAACGGTTAGTGATACGATGTCACATGGACCGTTCGGTGACGGTTATGGAACGGCTAGGGCGCGGTTAGAACTCTGGTTAGTTGGCGGTTAGTGTAGCGGTCACATGGCATGGCGAGCGGAAGTTAGCCTCCACGCTGGTTCTTGGCAACGGTCGCATGGTGAAAATGTATTTTTGGGGGGGGGTGGGGGCTTCCCCAAACCTCTACGAAATATATAACCTTTAAATATTGTTTCTTCCATTAGATTTAATAAGGAATATATGCTGCAAAATGGTTAGAATGTTGCATTGTTATTGTAGAAATTTAATACAATAAGCATGTATATTATCGGACTCCCACGATCTAACAATTAAATCCTTGTTAAATACGATTTATTCTGTCAATTCTTTGCGGAAATTAAATCGCCAATTGCAAACATATGAAGAAAAATCAATCGCACATAACAAGATGTTTCAAGGAAATCTTAAAGCTAAAAACCCCAACTATCATATGTCTTATATCATGGATCATGAAACAATCTCATACAAAGCTCAACTCATAGAGCTCTCGGTACAATATACAATCGTCTCACTGCTTGTCATGTAGAAATTTGCATATCTATGCACCAATTTCTTGCCTCTCACAACTGCCTCCTTGCGCAATCTTTCTTTGAAAAGATCCCACTGAATGAAATTGATCTTGGCTTGCCTATCTAGCATGATCCTCATTGGCAACTCCAATGTACGTGTAGATGCATTGAATGCATCACTATAGTCTGGCCCGATAGTCAAACACACCCTTTCACCTATCTCTCCATTGCTCACTTGGATACGACATGCAAGTAGTTAATTGTTGTATTTATTTAGTTGCAAGTAGGGCACCTACTTGTGAATTAATTAAATAATTAATCCAATCATCTTTCACTAGTGTATCTTTAGTTACAACTAGCACAATGGGTTTTAACTCACTTGAGTTAAACTAAATAACAACTCCCATAACTACTCTTCCAACTTTGTTACAACTATGTCACACTTAGTTACAACGAAGTCCATCATGCATAGGTTACCAACCAACCTTGCAACTCGTAATTCCTTGGTGGCTTGGTTTGCCACATCGGTTAAGCGAAATCCATTTTATCGAAGAGAATAAGTTACTATTTGTTATGCCGATTATCATTAAGGGAAAATAATAATTGACATGCATTATTTTATTTTTAGATTAGCGATCTATAAATAGACTTCGCCCATGTTCTAAAAATGAAACTCATCTAAAGATAGAATTTTCTTAATCATCTAGAATCAACATCCTGCTAATTTTAGAATATGCTCACCATTCTAAAAATAGACATACACACCTAAAATATCTGCGGGTCCCACCTAGTAAGAGGTGCTTAATTTTCACTAGGAACATCATCTTGTTGAATCTCAGCACTCCTCTCAACAAGAAAGGGATTATCCTTCACCTAGATCCTATCTCTATGGTATTCTACGCTTTGCTCTGAAGTGGCGCCTTCGTCGTAATATACTACATCTCGATCCTTCTGAAGTAGGAATGTGCTGGCGCAACATGATGCGTTTCCGGCGCACACAATCTACGATGATGGTGGTACCGGATGTCTATATGCTTGGACTCTGTCACGGAAACACCGGACTACCGAGAGTTTTATGCAAACTCGTGATTATCACAAATGTATCTTTCGTCGGATGCATCCGACGCGACCAGAACAAAACGACCAGGATCTTCCTCATCCGGACAGCCTCACATGCGGCCTGACCGCTCGCCATGTACTCGCCTCCGTCGCGGGTGCCACGGATCTTTGATCTCTGCTACGACCAAGAAACGCGTTGTCGATCCCATGCTGAAAGATCCCTCTGATGTGCTCTTCTTGTCTAATGCACGGCTGCGCTTTCGATTTGCACCAGGTGAAGCCTTGCAACGTCACTCCTCCGTCTGTTTGTACCATAAGCCATACTCAGATAGTGCGAGATATCGCAAGACATGCTTCGCCCCGCCTTCCCAAAAAGAGCTTGGTAGGCTTAGCCATCAGCTTGACTAAGCTCGGTTTACCGCGTAGCATATGTCCGGTCTGTGTGTTCACCTAGATACATGAGTGAACCCACAAGCTGTCCGATGCAGTAGCGTCCACCACCTCACGTCGATGTAGCATCCTCCTTTCCTCCAGCTTTCGTCGGAAGAGGTGTCTCCACGTTGTAGTCCTCCATGTGGAAACTTTCTCAGAGTCTCTTTCGAGCATACTTGCCTTGAGACACAAACGAGCTCATCCCAGTCGCCATATTTCCAAATCCCGAAATAGTGAAGGAGTCATGTCCTTCATCTCGAAACTCCTACTGCAAGATCCTCCTTCGCATGAAGTGTATGAGTCGCTCGTCACCGATCCAATATTAAGATCATCAACATAAAGTACGATGATCAGCTTACCACAAATCCACCACATAGTGCATGTTCAGCATCCGTCGACTTTTGTGAAGCCCAACCCGTCGAAATAGTTTTCCGACTCGTGTACCAAGCACGAGGTGCGCTTGACAACATAGCGCTCTTTCTGACGTCCTGCACACATGCGACTCAACTCGTCGTGCTGATCCCAAAATCCTTCGTGTCGCTCACTGTACACTTCTTCCTCAATAGATCCCATCGAGGAACGCGAGTCTTCACATCCATCGATGAATGTACGGCCATCTGTCTTTGAGAGGCAAGGATGGTCCTTATGGAAGAATACCATGCGGCGGGTGCATCGGTTTCTTCATAATCAATCCCCTCGATGCGGCAAAGCCACAGGAACAGCAAATCTTACCTTAAGCAACACTTCCATCGTGACTTGCTTTACCTTGTAGATCAATCTTGAACCTACCACTAATTTATCAACCGGCCTTGGAACAATTTCCCAAGCACTCTTTTACGACAATGGAGTCATGCTCCTCCACATTGCATATACCCATGTGGGCTCTGCCTTTGCTTCTGAAAAGAAGACGGCTCTTGTCACGATAAATTTGCTCATGAGAGCCATGTATCCGGTGAATTGGTCGGAGGCCCCGGCCTGTCTGCCCCATTTGTGAAGTAGGGGCTCCTACATTATGCCGCATCAAGCTTGACCTCTCGACACGTGGTACGCCTTCGTCGATTCGATGTTTGGCTGCGTGAGTGGACTCCTCCTCCATGATCCTCCTCCTGTGGCTGATCCACACTTGGAGGCTAATATTTTGGAACAAGCGGTTCCTCCTCTTTTGCATACAAGTCTATCTCCCTCTTAAGCATAGCTGGAGTGCAGCACCCACGATGGTTTTGTTCTTCCTCTCCATGACCCATTCCGTTGTGGGTTATGAGGTGCCTATGAGTTCTCTTAGGAACTCCTTCTTTTCTACAAAAGTCTTTGAATTCGTTCAAAATATATTCACCACCATTATCGCTCGGCCTTCACTTTCTTCCCACGACTCCTTCTCCACCAATGCTTTAAAATCTGAGAACTTTGAGAATGTTTGATCCTTCTTGCATGAAGAAGATCCGACATCATGAGAATAGTCATCAACGAAATAACACAATACCTTTGTTTTGTTCATTTAGGCTTGGCAAGGAGCCGTCCACACACGTGTGTGTACTCTCTCCGGGATCCATAGAAGCCACGGTTCTCCATTTCATGAAAGGTGGTCTTCACAAACTTACCCATAGTACATCCCTTGCTGTGATCTATCTACGCAAGTGTACCCTTGGGAAGTCCGGTAGAAATGTTGCAAAATATTCGAGCGCCCGCCACGAAGATGGCCGAATCTCTTGTGCCATAATTCGCCCTCATCCCGGCTCACCACTTCTTCTTTGCCCACCATTGCAACGCAACCATCTACCTCTAGCTTGTAGAGTTTCTTAACTCAAATCCCTATCCTCTTGGTTTGACTCGTTGTTTTATGTCGCGGGAAATCTTTTCCCTCCTTACGAAAACAACGTCCTGTGTCCTCCAACATCACGGCGAGACCAAGTTCTTCTTTAGACATGGAACATGCATGACATCTTTAAATGAAATGGTTTACCTGACTCCCTCTCAAAGGTAATGGTTCCAATGCCATTTACTGTGTATCTACCATCGTCGCCCATCTCTATATGCATTTGGAAATCTTTCTCCTCCAAGTCACTAAACAACTCCTTGTCTCCGTCATGTGGAAGAGCACACTATGAAGATACCACACCGATCCCATTGCGCTTGAACGAAGCATGCAATCAAAAGAAAATCAAGTTCAAGTGCGAGGCAAGGGCCTCACCGGCTTTAGCTCCAACGACCTTCTTGTTCTTCTATTTTCACGTAGGCGATTAGTGGCGAGATGCCCATGTTCGTGATGAGCAAAACACTTCACCTTGGACAAATCCAAACTACTTGCCTTTCGCCTCATATTTTGGATGGGATTTCTTCCCCTTCCCTTTCCTCGCTTTGGCAGCCAAAGTACAATCCTCTTCATCATCATGTTTGGTAGAAGAGCCATCCTGGTACTCAGCCTTATCTACATCCCCGCTGGGTCAGGCCAAAGTCGCTCCCAATTCGGCGGTTTCTCCCCTTCAACCAGCGAGTCTTGATATTTATGCCAACTCTTGAGAAGTTCAGGAGAGCTAACCTCACCAAGTCATCATCAGCAAGCTTGTAATTCCCCCTCCCCATCTCATCCCTACATTGAACCAAACTTCGTGAGATAATTTGGAATATTGTCGCCCTTCTCTTTGATTTTTAGGTTTATCTTTCAGCGCCAACTTCCTATGGTCGGTAACGCTGGAAAAGATATTTCAAAGACTTCACATTGCAAATGGTGAAACAAAATTGAAGGTTTGACACAATATGGTGTTACACACCTTCAATAAATTCTTGTCTTCGCTACTTTCTTTTGCCAAGTGTCAAGTATTGCGGCCTTCATCGAAGTGGGATTAGGAAAATTGTTATCGATGAACTCCTTCATTACATTATCTTCCAATATAGCCCCATCCACTGTCCTTCCGGGCTCTGTAGTTAGAGCTTCCCTCGAGTGCATACTCCAACCGCAACCCATTGAAAGCCATTTCAATGTTTACTCAAGCTATTCGCACGAAATTCTTTGACAATTAGATTGTCCACCAACACAAAACTCAACACCGCTTCGATATTGCAATCTCAGTGATTAACACGCTTCAATACCATGTAGAAATTTAATACAATAAGCATGTATATTACGGACTCCCCAGTCTAACAATTAAATCCATTGTTAAATACATAATCCTTCTACTCAATTCTTTGCGGAAATTAAATTGGAAATTGCAAACATATGGAAAACGAATCGCATAACAAAGATGTTTTACCGAAGCTTAAGTTAAAAACCCCAAATATCATATATTATGTATATCATGGATCATGGAAACAATCTCATACAAAGCTCGGCTCATAGAGCTCTCCATCTAATATACAATCGTCTCATGTTGTCATATAGAAAATTTGCATATCTATGCACCAATTTCTTGCCTCCGGACAGCACCATCTCTCACTACGCAATCCTGGCAGAAGAAGATCCCTGGATGAATTTGATCTTGTCTTGCTTGTCTTGCCTGATCCTCATTGGCAACTCCAATGTGTGTGTAGATGCATTTAATGCATCACTATAGTCTGGCCCAGTAGTCAAACACACCCTTTCACCTATCTCTCCATACAGATCGACATGCAAGTAGTTAACTACGTATTTGGAAGTTGCAAATAAGACACTTACTATGTGAATTAATTAAATAATTAATTCACTCATCTTTCGGTAGTGTATCTTTAGTTACAACTTCTTCTGTTGGGTTTAACTCGCCATTGAGTTGGCTTCAAATAACAACTCCCATAACTACTCTTCCATCTGTTACAACGACCAACCACCTAGATTACAATGAAGTCCATCTTGCATGATTCACCAACCAACCTTGCAACTCGTAATTCCTTGAAGCTAATGGTTTTCCATCGGATTAATTGAAATCAAGTGCTTTCTAGAGAATAAGTTACTATTTATTCTGCGATTATCGTCTAAGTGATATGTCGACATGCATTCTATTTTTAGATTAACGTCTATAAATAGGCACCTTATATTAAAAATAGGAACTCATGTAAAGATAGAATTTGCTCAACCATCTAGAATCAACATCCTAATTTTGAATTCATGTCACCCTTCTAAAAATAGACATACCTAAAAATAGCACAGGCCCCACCTAGTGAAGGTGCTTAATTTTCACTAGAATCATCATCTTGTTGAATCTCAACACTCCTCTCAACAAGAAAGGGATTATCCTTCACCCGATCCTGTCTCTATGGTATTCGAATTTGCTCCACAAGTGAGCGCCTTGTTGAGAATATACGCATCTGATCTTAGTAGGAATGTCACCGAAGAAGCAACATGATCTTCGACTGCACACAATCGATATGATGATACGGATATCTATATGCTTAGATCTGTTATGAAACATAAGATTAATCGAGAGTTTAATGCAACTCACAGTTATCACAATGAATCTTGTAGGATCTAAATGAGAACGAACGAACAAAGCGACGGGATCTACCTCATCCGGATAGCCTCATCTCGCTTAACTGTGCCATGTATTTCGCTTCCGGCTTGAACTAAGTGCCACGGATCTCATTTCTCTTTGTACCAAGAAACAACGGTAGATCAATCTTGAAAACCCCTCTGATGTGCTCTTTAAATCCCCGTTGGGCTGCCACCTTGTCATCCATGAATCATGCAACTTCACCTCATCTGTCTGCTCTGTGTACCATAAGCCATACTCATATGTGCCTAGAATGCATATCTTAGGACATGATTTCACTTTTCCAAAAGAGCTTGGTAGGCTTAACCATCGCTTGAATAATTTCGGTTCACTACATATATATACCGTTGTATTAACTAAATACCGCAGGCGAACCCACCAGCTGTCGATAGACGATAGTATCCACTACCTATGTGATACCGCATCCTCTTTCCTCCAATTTCTGGAAGGGTATCCATGGAGTTTGCGAGTCCTCCATGTCAGAGCTTACGAGGTATCCTCTGAGCATACTTGCCTTGAGACACAAACGGTTCACCTTCTCACTTTGCCATATTTCCAATCCAAGGAAATAATGGAAGAGCCCATATCTAATCTCGAAATCCTTTGCAATATCCTCCTTGCATGAGTGTATCGTATGTCCACAGTGATGTTAAATCATCAACATAAAAGAACAATGATTAAAAGCTTACCTGCCCTGATACGGTATAGGTTGCATCGCCCTCACTCACACGGTGACAAGTCTGTCGTGCTGCGTACGTCCAGGTGCTGCTTTCAAATACGGGCGCTTGCTTCGGCCATACAACTGCAGGTACGCACACATATGACTGGCTATTTGAAGATCTCCGTCCTTCGAGAATTTGATCAATGCTTACTTCTTCCTTAGCCAGTCCACATTAAGAAACGTAGTCTTCACATCCATATGGTGAATGCCAACCCATCTGCATTGAGAGAGCAAGGATGGTCCTTATGGAAGAATGTTGATACGACAGTGCAAAGTTCTTGTTATAATCAATCCCTCGATCTATGAAGCCCTAAAGACAACAAATCTTGCCTTATGCTTCTCAACACTCCCATCAGCGACTTGCTTTACCTTGTAGGTCCATCTTAAACCTACCAACGATTTATCATGGCCCTTTTTAACTTAATTTCCCCGAAGCACTCTTTCGTAGTAGGTCATACTCCTCGACTATTGCATCTACCCATGTGGACTCACACGCGCCCTGCAGAAAAGAAAGATGGATACAATACGATACATTTGCTCATGAGAGCCAACCTTCCTCCGGTGATGTGGGGGCGCATCTCTATCTGCGTTGTGGTAAGGGTACGCTACATTCTGTCTTTGCATCAGCTTCAACCTCGAAGCACCTTCGTCGCAACTTCTTTCATTTACGATGTTTGGCTTTCTGCGTGGATGGACTCCTCCACGCCATGATCCTCCTCCGCGTGGCTGATCCACATACGGAGGCTCATCTTTCGGAACAAGCAGTTCCTCCTCTACATGCAAGCCTAGCTCCCTCTCAAGCATAGCTCGTGCGATGCCTGATCATTCGTTCTTCCTCTTCGCGACCCCATTAACTTGCTTGGTTGTAGAGCACCTATAGCAGTTCCTCCTTCTAATTCCTTCTTTGCTACACTGGTCGATTATTTGGGGCTCTATTCACCACCATTATCGCTCCGGAAGGCTTGTACTTACTTCCTCGACTCCTTCTCCACCAATGTTTTAAACTCACGGAAATTTTGAGAATTTATTATCCTTCTGCATGAGAAGAAGATCCATCATCTATGAGAATAGTCATCGGCAAAATAACATAATACCTATGTTTTTTTGTTGAAACAACAAAATGGTCCACTACTCGTGTGTACTCTCTCGAGGATCACCAGAAAACACGGTTCTCCTTTTCATGAAGGTGGTCTTCAAAAACTTACCCATAATTACATCCCTTGCTTGATCTATACGTACGAGTGTCTCTCGGAAATATCGTCGGAAATTCTTGCCATTGATGGCCGTGGTGAAGATGGCCCAATCTTGTGCCATGGTCGCCCTCATCCCGGCTCACCACTTGTCGTCTGTGCCCACCATTGCGAGCGCAGCCATCTACCTCAACTTGTAGATATTCTTAACTGCGTCCCTATCCTCTTGGTTTGACAGATTGTTTGTAATACGGAAAGCTTTTCCTAGATTTAGCTCACTGGCATCCTACCTTTGTCCTCCTTTCTGTCCCTTACTTGAGACCAAGTTCTTCTTCGGACTGGAACATTCATAACATCTTTCAGCAGAAAATGGTTTACACGACTCCCTCTCAAAGTGTTTGGTTCCAATATCCGGTCGAAATGTGTCTACCATCATTCCCATCTCTATATGCATTTTGAGATCTTTCTCCTCCCAAGTCATTAAAACAACTCCTTGTCTCCTTCGCATGGAAGAGCACACCACTATCGAATGCACGATCCCATTGCGCTTGAAACAATGCATGCGATCAAAGAGAAATCAACTTCAATTGTGAGACGAGGCCTCACCGAGTGCTGACTCCAACAGCCTTCTTGTTCTTCTTTGCAGCCCAGGCGATTGGTGGCGAGATACCCATGTTCGTGGCAGTGCTTTCCCTTCACCTTGGAAGACCAAATCCAAACAACACCTTTGGCCTTGGATTTTGGATGGGATTTCTTCCCCTTCCTTTCTTGTATGGAAACGAAAGCAAATCCCTTCATCATCATGTTTTGATGGAGAGCCATCCCTGGTACTTCACCTTATCTCCTCCTACACTAGGTCCATTAAAGTCGCTCCCAATTAGGTAGTTTCTCCTGCCCCGTTGACGAAGTCTTCGTCACGCCAATGCCAACTATTCAGAAGCCCAAGGAGAGCCAAGCTCACCAAGTCATCACTCCATTATTATTAATTCCCACACTCCCCGAAGCTCATCCCTACATTGGACAAACTTCATGAATGCTGAATCTATCAGCATACTCCTTTTGATTTTTATGAGTTTATCTTTCGGTACCCGACTTCTGTATTCCCATTCTTGCTTTGGAAAAAAATCTCTCAAAACCTTCCACATTGCAAATGGAGTGGCTTTCCCATGAAGGCTGACACAATAAGGTCTTTCCTGTTAACGAATTGCTTCTTGTCTTCGCTACTTTCTTTTGCCGGGCGTCAGAAGTAATGCGGCATCACGTCCCAGAAGTGACTTAGGAACATCGCTTCATGATGAACTCCTTGAAACCTTATCTTCAACCATAGCCTCCATCTGTCCTTCCAAGCTATGTAGTTAGATCTTCCCTCGAGTGCATGCTCAACACTGTAACCCATTGAAAGCCTTTAATGTTTACTCGCCTTCTTTTAAAGAAATTCTTGCGGCATATTCGAATTGTCACATTTCAAAACTCGAAACTGCCGCTTCAATATTGCAATCTCGGATGTTAGCCCCTACTTTTGTTTTTTTCTCTCTTTTTCCATTTTTCCCTTCCTAAATCATAACCATTTATCATTTGTTTACCTCACGCACACCCTCATTTTGCACCGGTCCGAAGCATGGTGACATATTACGTATAAACTTTATTTTTCATATTTTTAATTCAACTCAACATTAATTAATTTTTTATTACATGATTTCTTACTTTTAATCACTCTTGTAACTTATCGATATCTCCAGATGTTTATTTGGTAGTTCGTACTTACCATGACCCGCGATCCTAGTGCGGGATCGGATCTTGCACCATTGCCGGCCACAGTAAATCCTTGCGGCAGATCAGAACCTCCTTGATCCGCCTCGTTACGACGGCTGACATAACTGACAAGATCAATCCAAGCGGCAGATCGATAATGTGAAGGACGAAAGCTAGAGATTGGCTATGGCCATTTTTGCTAAACTATCTAATTTTGAAGGCCGAGCTAAATTCTGCGTTTGGTTCGTAATCGGTTAAATGATCTATTTTGGCCTTTGGCCAAAAGTCTATATAATGTAGAATGTAAATAGGACTAGAGGGAAGTTTTTGATAGTAGAAGATAACGGAGACACGACGGAGAGGCGGTAACGAGTTCTTTGTGTTGTTATCGCGAAGATACGGGTTGGACGATGTATGTATGTACTTGCCTCGGTGAATTAATAAAGGGAGCTGCGCCTCATGTCTCATAAATTGTGTTTTTACTATTATTTGATCGATGAATTGATTAAGAGTGCGAGCGGCGTTTTTATTTAAAAGGAAACGTCTTTGGTTGGCTAGGGCCCAACCAACCCAACACGTTTACCCCATTTCTTGTTTTCTGTAATTTGTGTTTACATTGTCAAGTGTGATTTAATTTTAAGCACATGCATTCTTGTGCGAGTGAAAGTGGATCCATTGTGTGAAGTAGATAAATTTCCTTTTCTGCCAATTTCCTTTCACACTTGATTTCAAATTGGTTTTCCTCTGCCTGGTCCAAGCAAGAGAAATAACTTCTTTCGATGCACGTTGGTGTGATATCTCCTTTTCTGCAATTCTAATCGATTGGTTTTCCTAGCTTGGTCCAAGCAGGAGAAAATAACCCTACACCCGGTACACGTTGGTGTGATATCTCCTTTCGCAATTACGGTTTGATTGGTTTTCCCTGCTGGTCAACGGGAGAAAATGAACCTACACGGTGCACGTTGGTGTGATGCAACAAGCCTTCTTAGTCTACTTCACACAATCTTCTTTCTTTCATTAAGTACTTATGAGGATAAATGTATATTGATTGTTTCTTTATTCACGCACTCTGTTAAGATCGAAGCATTCACTTTTATGTCTGTTGATTTAATAGTATAATAGCACTTGTAATAATTAAGCACTCATTTTTTAAGAATTAAATGCTAAGTGCGAGCTACGAAAAACACACTCATTAGTTAAACAATAATTCGTGGAATGATTGCCTTTTATCTTTAATTCCCTCTTGCAAATGCATTCTTTCTTGTTCCGGTCCTAGATTATTTTGATGGTTCAAGTTGCCTTTTTCTCTTTTTAATTTGATTTTTGCAATCTTTCCTTTAAAGAAAGTAGGTATTTATATTAGGAATATTCATACCATCTCTAGCATTACTGTGCTTCGTCTCTAAGTTTATGGATCCCAGTTTGACAAATTAAGTGTTGAGAGTTTGCTTAAGTGTAATTCTTGCACCCAACATTTTGGCGCGCGTTGCGGCGATTTGATTTGGTAAGATTTTTCTGATTATACGGGGTAATTTTTCCCTTATTTTTGTAGTATTGTTTGGAAAAGCTTCTTTGAAGGAATTTTAATGGTGTTGATTGATTTGCGACACATTTTTACTAGAAGTTGTTTGTTATTTTTCTTTCTTTTTTGAAATGAATACTGCAGAAAAAGGTAAGGGTTCAAAGCCCACGAAGGGCCCAAAAAGAATTCTGAAAACAATTCTCATATTGGGTCCTCATGCAGCAAGTAGGAAGCCCAATCCAATTCAAACCCATCACGCGAGGGAACAATCCACCTGGATTACAGTGACAACGGCTCGGTGTGGATCGGCTTTGTTGAGAGCGGTACGAGTAAAAAGGGAGACAATGGTGGACCATGAAGATCATTTGGAAGGGTGGTGAAAACCAGGTAAGTGAAAACAATCCACTTTTGTGTTTCAATTGTGGATCCGATCTTGTGGTGCAAATGAAGAATATTCCACCATCGGATCTCCCTCATTTCCATGGTAAAGTTCATGAAGATCTGACTCTTTTCTGTCGAGTTTGATATACCATGTAGAGATATGATTATTCAGCGTGACGCTCGAAGTTAAGATTATTTCTGTTATATAAGGACTAGAGCTCTTGTGCTGGTTTTAGCATAAGTTGGGGCTTTATAACCTCTGGATTAGATGAAGAGAGTGTTTTTGTCTAAATATCAAGAATATTGCAAAACTCGGGACATGCGGGGATGAGATTTTTACAATCATACGGGATGATGAAACTCTTGAATATTACCTAGAAATATTTTTGTATATTTTACAAAGGTCCAAAACTTAAGTTTGATCCTAGTACTATTAGAACCTTGTTCTTAAGGACTTCTTGATAATGCTAGAAATAATTTAAATATGTTAGGACGAGGTGATATTTCTCGGCAAACCTTTGAACAAATTTATGAATTATGCAGGAAATTTTCAAGAAATCGGTATAGATCCGGTAGAGGAACTCGAAATAGAAATAGAGAAAAGCCCAGATCTACGATGCTATGATTATTGGACTAGAAAATAAAATGGAAAACATGAAAATTGATATAATGAATATTTGATACAACGTTAGACTCTTTAAAAAATTTGAGCAAAAACTCATGAAGGAACAAGTCATTATGTTTTTGTCTAAATGTGAACAAACATCCTCCTAAGAGTGTCCTCTTAGTTGAAAGCTAATAAGTGTGTTTGTGTAGAAGACCATGTCACATAAAAATGTCCCTCTATACCGGAACTTCCATTTGTATTTACGGGGGGAACAGCTTTGAAGATGAATACTTGTATGCTATGGGAGCAAGAAGATTGGCCTCGGGTAGGTGCGGGTATGGCTCTGAATTTTCTCCACACTATTTTGGTTATAGTTCACATGCATATTCTTATCCTAACACTAATCAGCGGTGGCCGGTATGGGAATCAATATCAACATGGGCAACCTTCTCAACAATGGCAACAAGGTTGGAGAGGGCCAACTCATTCTCATATTCCTACCAACCACCTATGCGGTCATATCATCTACGCATACACCTTATTCAATGCCTCAACTTCCAAGTCGATCTGCTCCACCGTTGCCTTTACCTCCACCCTTTCGGCCTCCTCGATTCTGCTCAACCTATGCCCAATCCTAACAATAATAAGCAGGTATAAATAGTCAACCAACCTTAACAAACCCACCTTTACCATTAAATTGCAGTCTATTCAGTTTCGGGGTTCATGATATTCAATTAAGATCGGGAAGAGAGTAGCATCGGAAAAATCGAAGCAACCTATAGTGATTGTTGAAGAGAAAGGAGAAGGAAGCTCTTAACCATTCTCCGAAAGTTTTCATAATCAGCCCTTACGCTCTGAATCCTTTTCATCTTCTTCCAACCAACCTCCCCTTCAAAGAGAGGCTAGTAATGGAAAAAAAGTGAGCCTATTGATGAGACTAGTTTGGCATCGAGCTTCAAAATATTTTATTAAGATACCTTTTCTTCAAGCCATTAAAGAGATCCCCATTTGTACCAGATAATTAAAATGTCTCAAGAAACTTGAGAGGAAGAGATTGGAACCCCCAAACCATTCAATTTGTTGGTAGGGTAGTAGAGTTGATGACGAGATGTGTGTCTATGGAAAAATATATTGATCACGAAACCACTGTTGTCTCGAGTTAGGATTATATTATGTCCTTTGTCTCTAATGTTCTTATAGACACGGGGGCAGCCATTAATGTCATGACTAAGCAAACCATACAGGATCCAACTTGGGTTATCTCATCTTCGCCCTACTCCATTGCAGTTGAATTAGCGATTAGATCTAAAGTCAGCTAGAAGGAGTGTTAGACGGTATGATCATCTCATTGGATTCTTGGGAATATCTCCCAATTTCATTTTCTTAGCCAAAGAACCCGGTAGGAGGACATCCCTTGATCTTGGAGTGGAAACCATGGCTTGCGACGAAATGATGCATATATTGGATGTCGTTAGAAATTGATATGTATATTTCGCATGGAATTCTGGAAAGAAAGTGCCTTATACCCCCACCTTGAGATCCATTCAAGACCTTGAGAATACTTTATGGTTGGATCAAAGAAGTGATGAGGAACTCGGCCAATTTCCCTTATCATCACTATGCGGGTCTTCACGGAAAGATGGTCGAGATTTCGGAATAATCTAGACACTATGCCAAATTTTGAGCCATTGAGCAGGTTTTTCGGCCACAGATTTTAAGAGATAATCATGATTCTCATTCTTGCAAATACTTAAGTTTGCATTTGACCACCCCCTTGAGTACTCTTTGTTTGACACTACTCTTTTTGATATTAGCCCTGGTAAATCCTTGCATATTAGTACGATTTGGACTCATCTCGGTAGGGCTTGGCTGCTTGAATTTGTTGCAAAGAAACCATCTTAGTGCCTTTGCTTGGGGGTTTATGAAGATATGAAGGGTATTCCTCGAAACTTGTACACGTCATATCTATGTCGGGAAAGGAACCTGACACAAATAAAACAACCCCAAAGGTGGACAAGATCAACTCTAACGAGATATTGCATGAAGGAAGAAGTGAAAACTCTTAGATGTCGATTTTGCTCCCCATCCTATTTTGACGGTCGTTGGGTATCTCCATTAGTGCTAGTACCTAAGAAAGATGGAAGATGGCGTATTTGTATTGATTATCGAGAATTAAACTTCGTCCTCCTCAGAGATTACTTCCTCTCCCTTTCATTGACCGGGTGCTTGATACCCTTGGAAAAGAAATATTTCCTTTTTGGATGACAGGTGGCTATAACAGGATACGGATTGCCTGAAAGATCGGGATAAAACTACCCTTTTACATCTCCATGGGGTACATGCCACTTATAAAGTGCTTCCTTTGGTTTTATGCCAATGCCGGCTACCTTTCAAGGGTAGTCTTGGCCATTTTGCTGATCTAGAATTTGTGAAATTTATATGGATGACTTTTACGTGTTTGGTGATTCTTTTCGGGAAGCTCTAAAAATTTAGAGAAAGTACTTCTCAGATTTAATCGGAAGCCCATCTACTTGTGGTGAAAAGAAATGTAGATTAATGTACAAAGTTGGAGTGGTACTTGTCCATTTTATTTACGATAAAGGTATCCGGGTTGATGCGGCAAGGATGAAATCGTGCATAAACTGCACCAAAATGAGAGTAAGAGGTTTTAGGACATGTGGTTACTATAGAAGATTTCATTGAAAATTTTTCAAAGATAGCTGCTCCTCTTTTCTGACTTCTAGGTAAAGATAGTGAATTTTCTTGGTCCACAACTTGCCAACAGTCTTTTGAAATATTGAAGGAAAATTTGGTGTAGGCACCAGTTTTGCGAGGTCCTAACTGGTCCCTGCCTTTTCACATTTCCTCTGATGCTTCAGATTTGGCTTTTGACGCAGCTTTGGGACAAGAGGAAAATAAGCAATCCTATGTTATTTATTATATTAGTAAGAATTTGTCTTTCGCTGAATTGAATTATACAGTTACAGAGAAAGATTTTTTAGCCGTAATTTTTGCAATTAATAAGTTCAGGCACTATATTACAGGATATGAAGTATTTGTACATACTGATCATTCCGCGATTAAATATTTAATGAAAAAACCATTGACAAGCTTTAGAGTGACTAGGTGGTTGCTATTGTTGCAAGATTTTAATGTTACTGTTGTTGATAGACCAAGGAAATCTAATGTTGTAGTAGATTTTCTTTCTAGATTAGATATTCCTGGTGAAGAAACTCCTGTTAATGATGATTTTCCAGATGAACATATTTTTGCTATGTCAACAGATTCTTCGTGGTTTGCTGACATTGCTAATTACTTGGTTACTGGGAAAACACCACCCCACTTGTTCGCTCGTGAAAAGCGTAATATTATTCAGAAAAGTGCTGCATATTCCTGGATTCAAGGAGATCTCTTTTACACTGGTCCAGATCTAATTATCCGTAGATGTGTAAGAGAGGAGGCAGTGTTGGACATATTCAAATCTGCTCATAATGAACCTTGTGGAGGCCACTTCGCTGATAAGCGGACTACATATAAAGTATTGTGTGCTGGTTACTTTTGGCCTTCCTTGTTTAAGGATGCCAAACAATATGTCAGGCGATGTGATAGCTGTCAACGAATGGGCCAGCCTAATCAAACCAATGAAATGCCTTTATGCCCCCAAGTTATGATTGAGCCATTTGAAAAATGGGCTATTTATTTTATAGGGCCAATAAAATCCAACATCATTAGGTAAAAAGCATATTTTGGTTTGTACGGACTTTGTTACAAAATGGGTAGAAGATAAAGTTGTTTGCTTTGCTACAGAGAAAGTTGTTGTTGATTTTATTTTTACTGAAATATTTACTAGATTTGGTGTGCCTAGAGAAATTGTTTCTGACAATGGTCCATAGTCTATTTCTAATCTGGTACAAGGTGTGATGGAGCAATACAAGATCCGGCATAGGAAATCCACGTCGTATCACCTGCAAGCAAATGGCCAGGTAGAATCCACAAACAAAGTGATTGAGTCCATTCTTACAAAAACAGTAAATATGCATCAAAAAGACTGGGCTAAAATATTACCAGAAGCTTTGTGGGCATACAGAACCACTTGGAGAAATAGCACGGGACATACACCATAAGAGTTGGTATATGGCAAACAGGTTCTGTTACCAATTGAGTTCCAGATCAAAACTTTCAGAACTGCAAGTCAGTTAGGACTAGATACCTCTGAGGCACAACAATAGCGTCTTCTCTAATTAAATGAATTAGATGAATTTTGTACGGATTTTTTTCAGTAGAACATACTAATTCAGCAGCAACGCAAAAGGTGGCATGATAAGTCTATTCAGAAAAAGCAATTCCAACCAGGTGATTGGGTACTCCTGTATGATTCGAGATTTAAAATTTTTAAAGGGAAGTTCCATACATGTTGGATGGGACCTTATGAAGTGATCTGAGTATTCGAGAATGGAGAAATATAAGTTAAAAATATTGATGGACAAAATTTAGTATTCCTGGTAAATGGACACAGATTTAAGAAGTATTTTCAGCCACTTGTCAGGAAAGATTTCACACATCAATTCCAACAGCAATTTGGGATAGTAGTGGTGAATGGTAATACCAACCTTTTGAAAACATGAATTCTTCTTCTTCTCAATATATATATATATATATAAATAAAAGAGAAAAAAATTCATTTTCCTATGGTTATGAAAATCAGTTCGCTGACATGATTGCAGAAGGATCAACCTGAAAACTAGCTTGCTGGCAGGAAGATCAAAAGTTTCTGATAAAAAGAGAATGTTGCTTGATCTTTATATATTCTAGCGACCACCAAGTAAAAGCAGGTTCAACAAAACCAACCTTTATACAATTGGGGTAATTAGCATAGATATTTTTATTTCAAGTAACGCTTAATTCTCGCTGCAGTTATTTTTCTTGCACCAATGCAGGCAGACCTTCCAGAAAATTTTCTGCCTTTCTTCATATCCCATTTCGTAATACTCCCTCAGTTTCTTCTTCAATCCCAGAATGATTAACCTTCCCACATTCTTCTGAATTTACCCTATCCGCTTCATAAAAACCCAACTTTACACTTGAAATTTTTTTCCCTATCCCACTTTTGTTTATCCCCTCTTGTGGTACCATTCCTGGAATCCCTATAATAGAATTCCTTCCCATTCTGAAATTTTCCCTTTTCCCACTTATTTTTTCCCTCATGAATTCATTGCAGGATCTCGCACACAAAGACTAAAAGGATATGCTCTAAAGCATCAAGAAAGCGAGAAGCAAATTTCTAGTACCAGTTGAGGGAGCCATGTTGGAATTCCAGCCTACATTTTACTTAAATTCCCTATTTTCTTTTTCAGACAATATGCTTGCACTAGTGCAAGCATATTGTCCTATATAATAATGCAAGCAGAATGGTACCAGCAGAACAACATAGTTTAAGTGGTGTAAAAAAATTGGTGCAAGCATGCACCCTGCCAGAGACATAGTACAATTTGTTCTTTTTATAAGCATATTTCATAGGAAAGTGGTCATCATGAAAGTTTACAGGAAGCCTTTTCACTTATTCGATGAGTACTTTTGCTATCATATTAACTAGGAGAAAATTATTTAAAGTACAAGGTGTTTTTTAAGTTAAGAATCATGATCATTTTTTAATAAATACTAAAGTTATTTTTTTGAATTATGAAGTAGTGTGGAAATGTTTAACCACTGCTTGAACATAATTACCCCCTTTCCGCCATGATCTTAGACGTCCTTCACTCATAATGATTACCTCACCTAGCCGTTAAAATTCTGCCGCAAGCCCCAATCCGGTACGATCTTAAGATGCCGCGCATCCATGGCTATTTCAATGGAATAAGTGGGTGATAATATGGAAGGGATGGTGGACAGTTGGATCCCTATCTAAAAGAACTAGTTTTCCAGGTGGTGCATGTAATTTTTTTTACTGTACATAACCATTAAGCAGCGATGCCGCCTATTCGAAGCGAACCTTCGTCTCTCAGTGAGGTAGAACAGACTTCTGAGTTTCGCAATAGTCTTGCACTATTCAAAGACTCATCCTTTCTTCAATTTTTTTCAAAAATTTGACGAGCACAATAGTGAAGTGGCCCTACAGTTTGCCAAAAATTTCAAAAATGACCGAGTAAAAATCGGACCCCTAGAATTTAAGGTTACGGAAGAGTTCATAGCAGCAACGACGAGCTTGGAAAATACTGGTGAGCAGTATTTTAAAAATCAGAAGCTAGAAAGAAAGCGATGGTAGTGTTTTTTCATTGACAAGGACATGAAGGTAGATTGGAAGAAAGGAATTCCACGTAGTGCCCTACTGGGACAATGGCGAGACCTCTTTTTCATCCTACAGAAATTTGTAACCTACGAAGGGAGACATTCCCTCACTTTTGTGTATTATTTCAGGATGTTGCAGCATTTCGAAGCCGGCTGGCACGTCCGGTGGAGGATGGATTTCCCTTATTTTTTTTCTTAAGAGCTTGGAAAAAATGGCCAAGAGTGTGCAAGGCGTACAGGCAGACCAGGCCGATAAGAAGTTATATCACCGCGGCTTGATAAAGATTTCGGTTCAGAAGCAGTTGGAAATTAAAGGTATGACCTGGGAGGCACTGTTAAAACAACTGCATAAAAATAAAGTTTCTGGAAAGGAGACAGAGGACCCCGCCAGCACAAGCAATGGTCTGAGTAAAAATGAAAAGGGAAGTCCTTCTTGCACCAGTGCAAAAAGGAAACGACCCAGGAAATCAACAGAAGAAAAGGCCCCATCTCCAAAGAAAAAGAATACATCTGGTGCACTAGTCGAAGAGACTCCTTCTTCGACACCAGTACATGAATAGACCCCCGAAGAAGACGACTTGCTGTCAGTCCTTGCGGATGCAACAAAATCTATAGAGGTCAAAGATGATGCTCTGTTGGACGATTTCATTAAAATGGCCCGGAAAAAGAATAAAGAACCTGATGCAGAACCACAGTCCCCACAGAACTTTTAATCTCCTCCTGCACCAATGCAAGAAGGAGAAGAAGAGGAACCAGAAGAAGAAGGAGAAGAAGAAGAAGAAGGAGAAGGAGAAGAAGAAGAAGAAGAAGGAGAAGAAGGAGAAGGAGAAGAGGAAGAAGTGTCTGTTGAAACCCCGAGGGATACTGAGGAAGACACAGCCCCTCTCGAGACAGAAGAAGAAGAAGATTTGGTAACTCCTACTGCTCGGGTAGTCGAACTAGAGCTTCAAGTGCTGAACTTAGAGCAGCTCGTAGTTAAAGTGTGGGAGGAAAAAGAAAAAAGTAAAGAAGCATTAACGGCGAACATTCAGAAAAAGAAAGGAGAATTCAGAGTTTGGAAGTACCTAGCTGTACAGTGTTTCAAGTGACTTATAACGGTGACAAAGAAACTGAAGAAAATTAGAAAGAAGAAGTCTGAAACATTGCAGGCTGACATTAGTATGACAGAGCAAGATTGAGTTGGAATGCTCAAAGTTGTGAAGGTTTTTTGCAAAGTTAAAGAGTTGTGTGAGGACACACAACAACTTAGCAATGGGAGGATGTTAGCCCCATAATTTTCTCTCTTTTAACCATTTTCCCCTTCCTAAATCATAACCATTTACCTCTGTTTTACCTCTTTTATGCACCCTCATCTTGCACCAGTCCAAGCACAGTGACATATTTTGTATAAACTTTATTCTTCATATTTTTAATTCAACTTAGCATTAATTAAATATTTATTACATGATTTCTTACTTTTAAATCACTCTTTGTAACTTATCGATATCTCCAATTGTTATTTGGTAGATAGAGAAATTATCGTGACCACTAATCCTAGTGCAGGATCAGATCTTGCACCATTTCCAGCACAGCAAATCTTTGTAGCAGATCCGAACCTCCTTGATCACTGCCTCGTGTTGAGCAGCTTCAGCCACAACAGCAAGATCGACTCAAAGGCAACCGTGACTGAATCTGCAAAGGAGGAAAGCTGGAGATTGGCTACAGCCAGTTTTGCAAAACCGTCTTATTTTTAAGGTTGAACAAACTAAATTCTGCATTTTGTTATGAATCGGTTGAACGATATATTTTTGCCTTTGGCCAGAGATCTATATAATTTAAAATGCAAATAGGACTAATGGGAGAGAAGTTTTTGAGTAAATTTTGATAGCAGAAAGAGAACAGAGAGGCGATACCAGCTTATTTTGTTATCACCCGAATCTGGGCTAGACAATGTATTCACGCATGTATTTGCCTCAATGAATTAATAAAAGGGAGCTCTGCCTCATGTTTCATAAATTTTGTTTCTGTCTTTAAGCTGATGAATTGATTAAGTTACTGAGCAGTTTTTTTATTTAAAAGGGGAAACGTGTTGGTTGGCTAGGGCCCAGCCAACCTAGCTCGTTTACCCCATTTCTTGTTTTTCCTGTAATTTGTGTTTATATTTCCAAGTGTGATTTAACTTCAAGCACATGTATTCCTGTTTGAGAGAAAGAGGATCTGTTGTGTGAAGTAGATACATTTTCTTTCCCTGCAATTTACTTTCCTGCACTTGATTTTAGATTGGTTTTCCTCTGCCTGGTACAAGCAGCAGAAACAAACCTGCACCAGTGCACGTTGGTGTGATATTTCCTTTTTTTATGCAATTATGTTTGATCGGTTTTTTTGCCTGGTCCAAGTAAGAGAAATGAACCTGCACCAGTGCACGTTGGTGTGATGCAGCAAGCTTTCTTAGTCTAATTCCCGCAATCTTCTTTCTTTAATTAAATGCTTATGACAGGATAAATGTATATTGATTGTTTCTTTATTCCTGCATTCTATTAAGACCAGAAACATTCACTTTTTATGTGTGCAATTCAATTTAACAGTATAACAGCACTTGCAATAATTAAACACTCATTTTAAGAATTAAATGCTAAGTGCAAGAAGCTTTGTTCTGGTGCAAGAACTAGTTTCTTTCCACGAGATCTGAGTGCTTTGAACCTTGAAAAGTTTGAGCCCTTGCATGAAGTAAAAAGCCTTTAGTAAAGACACCATTTATACCTTCTATAAAAATCTTTGTTCCTACACTAGTGCAAGCACTAGTACAGGATAGATTAGTGTAAGAAGGAAATCTCTAAAGAAGCAGGTTTAAGGGTCCATCTGATAAGACTGCTAAAGTGTCTCTGCTACAGAAAACACACACTCTCAGTAGATTAAACAACC